>JAZDUA010000103.1:0-380000 GCA_038098605.1 Gryllus longicercus | reverse complement strand
ATGTCTCTCTGTATGTCTCTCTGTATGTCTCTCTGTCTGTCTCTCTGTCTATCTGTCTGTCTCTCTGTCTGTCTCTCTGTCTGTCTCTCTGTCTGTCTCTCTGTCCGTCTCTCTGTCTGTCTCTCTGTATGTCTCTCTGTATGTCTCTCTGTATGTCTCTCTGTATGTCTCTCTGTCTGTCTCTCTGTATGTCTCTCTGTATGTCTCTCTGTCTGTCTCTCTGTATGTCTCTCTGTCTGTCTCTCTCTGTCTGTCTTTCTCTGTCTCTCTCTGCCTGTCTGTCTCTCTCGGTCTGTCTGTCTCTCTCGGTCTGTCTGTCTCTCTCGGTCTGTCTGTCTCTGTCGGTCTGTCTGTATCTCTCGGTCTGTCTGTATCTCTCGGTCTGTCTCTATCTGTCTCTCTCACTCGTTCGTATATGTCCCAAACAATAATTTAGATTTACTTATTAGAAGAATGAAAATTTGACTTGCATGGATGTGAAAGAAAAAAAAATGGTAGAAAATATGCAACACGCTCTACAGTACTGTGTTTCATGTGCCTATATTTCTCCTTGAATTTCATAACATGGATTTTACTCCCAAATTGATTTTCAATTATGTAATTCATTTGTCAGAGTATGAAAATGTGAACAGTACTTCTACATACGTGAAAGGGACGGAAGAGGAGTTACGTATTTGATAGGCTTGGGTGACGGGTGCAATGTTATGAAAACCTTTAAGTGGAAATAATATCTGCACACCGTAGTCATGAATATTGGATCAATTCGCTTCTACATTGCTAGGACAGACAAACGGAAATGATTCGTAAGCTAATATCTCAGATATAGAAACGTATATTAAAATCAATGATTTTCCTTGTATGAAAATTAATTTATTACAATCGTGTTATTATTCCGAAAAATGTATGAATTCAGTCTGTTGTATGTAATGGAAGTAATTGTATTTAAATTCCCACTACTTCCCGCCCCAAACCATCCGCTCCCTCTTGCGTGGCAGTGCTCCATCGAACTTTATTTTCATTTTTGATATTGAATTACTGAACGCCTAATTGTGTTATGAAAATGAGTTTACTTGTGTGTTTTGTGGGCACTTTCATTGAATTTGAGAAAACTACCATGATCTGAGGCTGATTTCTTCAATGTTTTCGAGATAATATTAAAAAATAGTATGCGCGAATGGATTAATCCGACTAGCCCTGTATCAGTTTATTATCCAGGCATGGGGATAAGGGAGGTATGTGGTGACCTTGTAGTATTCCCATCACCTTTAGCCGGCCCGAGCCTTCTTTCGTTAACCATTCATACAAAGCTGAGACGATTTTTATTAGAAAGCTACAATTCATTTTCGCTCCGGCCGGGGATCGAACCCGGGAAAGGTAATCGAGAAAAGTATTTACACGAATTTAAATAAAACGTTAATATTTTTGTGAAAAATGTTTTTTTTTTGTATGGAGAGTCACTTCGAATGGTTCAGCATCTACTTGGAAAACTCAAAAGAAGGTACGTAACAAAATACGCGTAGCAACTGAACGGATGTAGTAGTGGTGTGCTGGCGATTAGCGCGGAACGTAGTGTGTTAGAGGAAAGACATAACCTCACATCTCATTTTTAGTACGCTACCTGTTCCGTGGCCTGCTGGATCAATCAGTGTGGAATTAATTCGCGAAGGGCTTTAAAGAATTCCAGGTGCCTTCACTATAAGTTACAGGATCTGTATCTAAGCAACGGCTTTCGCATGTAAAGAAGTCGCAGAGCTCGAGTGCTGAAAAGAAGGTCACAATTCCCGCCGTCGGAAAAGGGTTGTGCCCACGCACCTCGACTTCTGGTGAGACATCACCGCAAGACGACGAGCTCTTCCTTTTATTAAAGCTTTATTTCATAAAAAAGTTCGCGGCCAGAGTTCCGTTATTTTTGCTCGTTTTTCTCTGGTGCGAGTATCTCTCTCCTCGTGTTTTTTTCTTTTCTTGTGACCTCCAGTCTCAGTATTTAATTTCGCCTCCCAGATGTCCCCTCTGTTCACGTACTTATTAATTCGCCACTCGTCCGCACCGGAGCGCTATAACTCTGCCTTTCTTTTCCTCTCGTGGCTTGAAAGAAAGGCGTGGTGGAAAGCATAACAAATGCTTATGGCGAGAGCGCTTGAGACGAGAAAAGCAGAAACTGTTTCCGAAACTACGACAGTAAGACTGACAAAACTAGTGGTGCTAAAGAATGGTACAGACTTTCTCGTACTAGTTACTTTTCTCATCTCTTTAGTCTGTGCTACCTTTTCGTTTTTGCGCCACCCTCTCCGCAGCTGCCATCAGTTGGCATTTAAAATACTTTGTCACGTTTCTCGAACATTTTTATCTCTAATAGTAAAATTGAAATATGACTTTAATAATATTCTAGAATCGTAAAAACTGGTCCTATGTGTTAATTATCATTGGGAAATTTACAACAGTTTTTAAGAAAATATGTCGTTTGAGCGTTTCTGGAAATGTTCATAAGTGGTGTAGATCCGATTTTCACTGTTAACTCTGAATTCGAAAATTGCAAAAGTTTGAAAGTTTTTCGGTGCCTTCCTACATCTACAAAATTGAAGCTAGAAATTTTTCTTTCAAATGAAATCTGTTCTCTTTATAGTTCTTTCATTATGATCATGTACATTTTTTTGATATTTTTAGTAGTTTTCGCGCAATATTTAGTGAAAAAATTGTAATATTAAAAAATAACAGAAAAGGTATTTCTCAAAAATGGCTCAAAAGAAACTTCTTAAGAAGAGAGAGTTGAGTAATGCTGTGCGAAAAAACGGGGAATTTTTTTGTCAGAAAAACACTTATTTCAGGGCCGTAGAACCGAAAAATTGGTTTAATCCAGTTGCTACATTTATAAAAAAATCCTGTGACACGTGTAGCCAGAATCCCTGTTTTGTGGGTCCTTGATACCGAAAAATCAATTGACGGCAAAACGTCTGTCTGTGAACAACGCTAGCGACTACACTGTTTAGGCGATTTTCTCCTAAATTGATATTCCGTAATTCATATGGCTGATATCGTGGCCCATTGATTTGGAAACCAATATTTTAATTTTAGGGGATACTTTACATGCCACCCCTGGGACATTTTCAAAATTTTCAAAAAAATTGAGCCATCGATATTATTTAAATTATGTTGTTTGTTTGTATAAAGAACATTTAAGAGAAAGGTGCAAATCTCATTTTTGTTGAAAACTCCAATTTTTGAAAAATTGAAAAAAAAATCAAAATGTTTCCAACAACTAAAATATTAAATATAGATTTTTTCCATTAATAAAATCTGTTCCTTGTAGACAGATTTTGAAATAAGGTCATGTACATTGTTTCGAAAATTTGAGTATTTTTTGTGTAATTTTGTGTGAAATAAGGTAATTTTTAATTTTTATTTAAACAATTTTTTTCTCAAAAACGCCATCATCATTTTTGATGAAATTTTGTTGGATAGTCTGGAGGACGTTTAAGAAAATGGTGCAGGTTTTATGTTGGTTGAAAATCTTGATTTTTTGACAATTGACAAAATTCAAAATTATTGTAGACGTCTTCCTACAACTACAATAAAAGATACAATTTTATACAAAACGTCTATTTTAGTAATTTTCCATGCGCGCAAAAATTGAAAGCAAACTATGCTACCTCTGGCCATGCGAGATATGTTTATGGTGTTGTTAGATACGAGTATTCAGGAACTCAAAAAATCTAAGAACAATTTCAGAGTTTCTATTTTGTCTGATGATTGCAAATATTTGATTGTGTTATTACATCTATTCTTATACTGCGCATATCGAATGAATTATCATACTCCGAGCTTTTCTGCTTACGACGCAGTTTTCGTTTATTCTTGGTATGTAAAGAACTATTGTACACTACATACTATGTTATTGCAGTATTGGTAAATACTGTTTATAATAAAATATTTAATTTATTTTGGTGTTATAAGAGAGTATTTTATTAGTTGTTCTTGAACAGTGTATGTGTTACATTTGCTGCCGTTGTAAACGCAAAACCATTTTATGAGGTTTTGTTTGTCAGCATTTTTGCTGATGCAGGGCACTTCTAGCCTTTAATTGATAGAAAAGTTATGCGGAAGAAAAACATTACTTGGAACTTAAACATCTGTATCGATTTTAATCGTTTAATGTCATCTATATATGTGTTGTAAAATGATGTATATGTATTGTGTGTAAATTTCTGTAAGGAGTTCTTGATACTGACAGCTGATTAAAGTGATTACTGCGTCGACTGTTAATGTTATAGATATCTATATTGAATGAAAATATGTTCCCACTCTTGAGGAAGTAATTTGTGGCTAAAACCCTATTTTGTAAATGAAGAAGCAAGGCAACAATATTATCGATTATGATCCCTTAAATACATAATACTGCGCAAACAACTATAAGGATTATTATGCATGTAGTACTCGAATAAAATTATGCTTTAAATTTCGTAGAAAACGAAAATTTCAAACTTGGGAATTTTACTTTTAACATCATGAAATAAATCGAGTTAAATACTTTTTTTCTAAATAAACGTAAATGCACATAAACAAGTCAGAAACTGACAGTGCTGCCACCTTTTCAAACTCATCATGCAATATTTCCCCCTGCCAGTTTCTTCAAAACCATCGCTGGCCCGAGGTACAAGTACTGCTTCTTAGTACGTGTACGAGTATACGTTAGATCAGCCACGGAAAACCCCCCTATATTCGTATGTTTTAATATTTGTGTTTTGGTAAAAAGTTGGCTTACCTTGCTACGATCAATGCCTTGCTCATATCTATATAGGACTTGTTGACACACTTCCACCACAATCGAAGACACGAATTAACAATGACAACAGCGAAATGGTTCTCTTATTACTGAACCATGTCTCATTTATTGTTTTTTACATATCTTTATTCTTCTTTAGTTTAACACATTTGAACCAATAAAAACATTACTTCGATAATATGGGATTTTCGATTTTCTATGATATCTCTTCTCTGAAACATAATAATGGAGTTTCTACTGAATTAAACATGATATTTTATTGAAAATACTGGAAGTACCCAATTAATATTCAAACAAAAAATATATTAATGTGTACAACATTTCAGACCATTCAATATTAGAGTTTTACATAACGAAAGAGTTTCAATATGGACGCTTATATAAAGAGTCGGTTATAATATTGGCTGATGCTAAGTCACGTCAGCAGCGGTTCTCCTAGCCCGAAACGTAATTTACACCTATGATACACTGACTTCGCCTTCATTAGCTTCAAATTGAGAAACTGTTAGCCGAAATTAGCGTTACTAATTGATGTAGGTGAGAACGATCCGGCGTTGCCCTTGACCATTTCTGCTCAGCTGAACGAAAGGAATAGTTTAGTCTACTGTATGGCGCAGTTCCGGCACACATGGCGCTCTCCTCTCCGTGTCGATGATCGGTTGCCATCAGTCATCATTGGAGAGCTGGTCCGAAGAAGCTGATCGGCGATGAAGGAAAAGGTTCGACCTCTATTAATGCTGTTCTTTGCAGATTAGGCACAGCCTCCGAGAACGTTCCGTTCCCGCCTTGCGCCGTCGGTCGCGCGAGGCCTTCCAGTGGCCGGGGTTCCTTCTCAGGGATTGTGTCGCTCGGTGTCGATAAGGCGCTCCTTCTCTGCCGGTTGGCCGACATCCACTCGCCATCGTTTGCCATAGAATCGTCCGGCCGGGTCGGTGGTCGATCGCTTGTGACAGCCGCACCGTTCCGGCCGGCGCGCCGCCGAGCCGCTCGCCGCGGAGGCCGCCCCGCGCACGGGCGCCTGGGCCCGCGCGTGGGCCGGGCTGCGACGCGCGCGGCGCGCCGAACGCGCTGCGCGGCGGCGCCGCCCCGAGGAGGCCGTGGCGGTGGCGTGCGTGGCGCGATCGCACGCGCAGGTAGGCACGCGTGCCGCTCGGCCTCTCCGCTCGCCTGCGCCGCTGAGTCGCTGAGTCGCCCACGCCGCATCCGCTGCCGCTGCGTTGAAGCTCTTAAACAAAAAAGAAAATTAAAAAAAAGGCCTTCGCGCCTGCTCTTGTGAGAAGCTCGCCTGTGAAGTTTTGAAAGCGAGAAGAAAAATCACGAGCGTTGGAGCCGGCTTTCTTTCATTGCTTTTCGAAATTGCGAATAATGTCATTTAATGGAACTCCATGTTGCTCTCATACAATCACACTACTACCTCCTAAATTTCTAAATTTACTAAATTCTATTAATTTACTTTCACGAAACATCGAGAAAAAACAGAAACCTAAATGAATATCTAAAACAGTTCAGGTTTTACCTTCAAGAAAATACATTTTTATTTGAAAATTACATTTATATTCTTATTTCTTATAAATATTAAAGTCTGAATTACATAAATAATGTTTATAATTTTATTAATACAATAAATTTAAATTTAATTCGTACCAACAGGCAATGCTAAGTAATGAGAGCACACATTTGTTCTGGAACATCACAATTTCTAGAATTTTAGAGTACATCACAATATTTTAATGAAATGTTCTGATATTATTTCTTCTCGATTTCAATGCTGAAGTGGAAATGTGTTTTTCTTATCATGTTCAAATATGCATCTTATTTTCAATAAGTTTTTTGCATCATTTTTCATATTTTACAAATCTTGCATAGCTTCTACCTGTTATGCTACACGTTTCAGTAAAAAAGCGTCTGCGTTTGCTGGGCCTTGTTACGCTCTGCATTTCTCAACGATTATTTCTGGGCACTGCTCGTGTTTGCTATCGCAAATATCGACGCCGATATTTGATGTTGCTTTGCTATGCGTCCAAGTGTTTCTCGCTGTTGCGACATGTGAATCCAAATTATGTCTACATTTGAATCTATGGAATCAAGAATGAGGTACTATGGCTGTTGTATATTTAGCATGATTCATATGAGTTTTTGAAATATATTTAATATAGTTTTTCCTTGACACCATGTGTGCGAGTGTTTGCATTTTATAAGGTTATTTTTTTTGTTTCCTTGTGAATGCGATGAATGAATTTTCAATATAATAACATTCACTTTGGTACATTTATATCTCACAAGCATGTTTTTTCTTCTAGAAATTATTATGTAAACCATAAAGACAGTTTTACATTGAGACGTGTCTTTTCAGTCTATTTTCTAGACGCAGAGGAAATAAAATAAACTTATCTGTGGTTCAGTGATAGAGAAACGTATATATTCTACACTTTTTAACTGATTACAATACTCTAATGTGAATTATAAATTAGATAATAAATTATATAAGAAATTCTTTACTTTTATACCAATGCCATTAGTCCGAACACAAAATATCAGGCACATTGGTTCATTATGTACGAATGTAGCCCGCATGTAACCGTAAATAACTGTAAATACATAAGTAATTATTCACTAATAACGAGTTTGTAATATGTTAAAATCATGAAACTTATTATTTACGTACTTTTTAAAATATATACATCGTAAGTTTCTTTCTCTAAGACACTTTACGTATTCGGCGAAGGTTTATCTCCATCGGATTAGAAAAGAATGAAGAACTACTAACGAACATTATAAGAGCAAAATTAAAGTTTCTCTTTGTGTCGGTCCCCTTTACCGATTATTAGATTATTTCTTTCTCTTAAACTCGTTCGTGACTAGACAAATTTTTAAGCACTCTGTTTCAAAAATCTGAAGCTCAATCTGATCATAAATGAATTGATTAATAATTTTTAGTACATAAATGAATTATTCAAGAGACAAATTACGTTTTCTGAGCCCCGTTACAGATGCACAGATACATTTCTAATTCGATAAAGAAATTGATTTGGGTTAATTTCTTGAAGTTATCGCATTCCACCTGTTTGCGGTGCATGAATAGTGAATTCAAATCAGTATAAAGAGGTTCGCTACGATCACATATGAGATGCTGTGGTTGTCTTGAATTATTTTATGCCTGCGCTGGTCAAAGAGCTTTTCTGGATGTTAAAGCATCACTTTTCTAACAAGTTTTATTTCACAGGTCATGATTCACCTGAATGTATTTCACACCTATTACACAGACAATTACTAATGATGTTGTAAAGTTTTTAATTATATAAATTTCGAATCGAATTTAAATTAAAAGACTTTGAAACTGAATAAATCAAGAATATCCCAATAAAAGACAGGATGAGGTGGCTCAGGGAATCAACTGATGTCACCGCAGTGTCTCTGATCGGAGGTCGTATGGTTCTTGTCCCGGCTGTGGCAGGATTATCCACACTAGCTATATAATTACGTCGAATTCAGACCCAGAATCCGGCTCTACTATCTTCTGTAATGCTTCCAGGATGCGTAGTAAAAAAATTGTTCTTTGCAGCCTGCGTTTTCTCACTATACCATTTCTCCTGTTCAAAAAAAATGCTTTTGTGCTAAAGGCAATTTGTGTGAAACCAGAGCCAATTAATTGTCTGATGGCATTAACTTAAAAATGTAGAAAACGCAATAATTGTGTTTCAACTTGTTGCCGTTTCCAGTGCCTGTCACTCCCCTCACATCCTCGAGGATGTGTCGTGCCTGTGTGACCGGAGCCAGGCTCGCAAGATGCACGCGCTGGTGTCTGTTTGGCTTTACAAATATTGCTTGACAAAAAGTCTGCGGAATTCCAAAACATGGTTGCTAAATATTTTAACTACTGCTTACAATGGAGTTTTCGATATTTTTCTTCTTGTGTTCACTATCCCATTAACCTTATTCAACGTCTAACGACATTTGAAGAACCAAAATCCCCTTATCGCTTTAGTTTCCATGAAATGTCTCCTTATTAACGTTATTACGAAAAATAGCATAGGCACACAAACTACAAAAAATTGTCAGACCCAAAGGCTTGACACATGTTTCACTATGTATGCTTGCATGCTGAATTGGAATCTGAATCCATAATTGTGCCACCACCCTCCAGTTTTATTTAAATCGCGAAAAACGACACTGAAATTGTAAGTTGTAAATTTCACGGTGGTTTTTCGCATTTACCAGAAACTGGGTGGGGTGGCGCAATTCTGACTTCGGATTCAGCGCGTCGACATAGTGAAACATGTGCCAAGTCTTTGGGTCTAACAACTTAAAAAAAAGTGTGCCAGTGTAATTTCCCTGCTTATTTGCGAGATCGTTCTCGCATCCGGCGACGTGCGCCCGGAGGTGAGGAGCGGCGGGTGAGCGGCGGGCGTGTGTTGCAGAACGACGACAAGTGCTCGGTGGCCAACTCGCAAGTTCCGCTGAACCCCGCCGACGACGCCACGTCGCACGGCTCGGGGCTCACGGAGCAGGAGCCCGAGCGCGGCAACTGGACCGGCCGCTTCGACTTCCTGCTGTCGCTGCTCGGGTACAGCGTCGGCCTCGGCAACGTCTGGCGCTTCCCCTACCTCTGCTACAACAACGGCGGCGGTGAGTCGGACCTCTTTTTCAATTCAATTCAGCGATGCCCTTTTTTACGTGGTGGACCCGCTCTTCCGTCTTATCCAGCGAGTTAGAATATACTTCAGAGAGTGAATGAAGTGCTTCCATCTTTGAAGCAAATTGAATCCATGTTTCTTGCAGACAAAGCAGCGCCTCTGGAGAAACAGAATCTTCTAGTATTCCAGAAGGCGCTAGTTAAGGCAGGGTGGACTCGAGTCGCGCGTAATATAAACCCTCTTACTCTGTTTCACGACCAAAAACCAATTGTTTAAAAATCGAAATCACAATACGTAAGAAATCCCAATGTGATAGTCTGCTGTTAACACAGCAATCTTCTGATCTGACTTAACATGTGAAGGATAGTGAACATCTTTAACTTCCGCTTGGAAGTCTCTTTGATGATTTTTTTCACAAGAGATCTTATTTTGTTGCCTATTTCTTAACCTGAACCGTATATGTACTGCAAGTGCCAAAACAAAACTTCTTTCGTTTCTTGTTTTGATCTTCTGAAGTGAAAGCGTAGAAATTTCTTTAAGGATGATATTAGCTTATTCAGTAAGAAATGGTTGCATCAACGTCTTAATTTGATTTTCTGCGGTTTTAGCATTGGCATTGGCTAATCCGTTGTTCGATTTCACGTCAAGGACAAAAATACATACTACGGGTTATGTAATTATGCTCCGAGAACGCGTTGAGGGGTGCTTCGCCTCCTTGATATTAGTCAACCTCAAAGCCCCGAAGAGAGGACAAGAACTGTGAGATGGAGCATGAGAATAACCTTCCGTGTTTAGAGCGCTTTTGTACACGCGGAATGATCCAAAGGCGATGACAAGATCTCAGAGAGGGTAGAGGAGGGGGAACTATTAGTTCGGCGTAGGCACTGTTTGTATATCATAATTAAACATTAATTTATTTATTTATTAAAGAATACATGATTTTAACGTTTAAAAACAAAACGTCCAAAATTCAAGTATTACAAGTTGTCTTCATGTGGCAAAAATTTGAGAAAGTTCACGCTACGTGCCCTTCACACGATCTGCATAATCCAACCGATAACGATTTCGGTCCCGTTAAGGTAGTACGTTTTTTCGATTAACCACGTTCAAATACCCTAAAAACATTTTCCATTTAAAGTACGGTTTAATTTGCCGACCTTTGATGTCACCAACTGCCACTGGTTACAAAAGGGAAAGGAATTATTTGTACATTTTTGAGATACCTACTACGATACAATTATATATACAATTCTGGTAAAATGCAAACATTTTGAGACAACTATATCATCTAAATTGCAAGAAATTGCTGATTGAATTATTTATTAACTTTACGTTTATGGTGAAGAACGTGAAACCTAAGTATTTCTCACAAAAACATGTAATCGTCCGTGTAACTAACCTTGTGAACAAGAAATGGATTTAGTGCCAATTAAATCGCAAGAAATTTGCATAATATATCAGTCAGAACCAGTGATCTTCCTACAAATTGTACTGAACTCACACAAAATACCTTACTGACGTTTGCATGGAAATTGTCTTTGTAATAGTCTCCGTAATTTTGAAAAAAAATACCCCTCCCAAACATTGGAAGGCGAATGAAAGGAGTAGTATCGACTATTCGCCCTCAGCTTGGAGATGTCAACATCTTTGCGGAAGCCGGCGCGCGCGAGCGTCGTATCGACCTGAGAGGCGCCGATTGAGGTCAGCAGGAACCACGGCCGGCCAGCCGCCCCCGTCGCTCTCGTCGTCTTCGTCGCCCGTGTCGCCCCTGTCGCCCCCGTCGCCCCCGTCGCCCCCGTGGCCCACGTGGCCCCCGTGGCCCCCGTCGCCCCCCATCGCCCTCCCTCGTCCCCGCCGCCCCCGCCGCCCCCGCCGCCCCCGCCGCCCCGCCGCCCCCGCCGCCCCCGCCGCCCCCGCCGCCCCCGCCGCCCCCGCCGCCCCCGCCGCCCCCGCCGCCCCCGCCGCCCCCGCCGCCCCCGCCGCCCCCGCCGCCCCCGCCGCCCCCGTCGCCCCCGCCGCCCCCGTCGCCCCCGTCGCCCCCGTCGCCCCCGTCGCCCCCGTCGCCCCCGGTCGCCCCCGGTCGCCCCCGGTCGCCCCCGGTCGCCCCCGGTCGCCCCCGGTCGCCCCCGGTCGCCCCCGGTCGCCCCCGGTCGCCCCCGGTCGCCCCCGGTCGCCCCCGGTCGCCCCCGGTCGCCCCCGGTCGCCCCCGGTCGCCCCCGTCGCCCCCGTCGCCCCCGTCGCCCCCGTCGCCCCCGTCGCCCCCGTCGCCCCCGTCGCTCCCGTCGCCCCCGTCGCCCCCGTCGCCCCCGTCGCCCCCGTCGCCCCCGTCGCCCCCGTCGCCCCCGTCGCCCTGCGCAGTCTCCGCGCCGACGAGCTGCGTTCTTCCCTTAGGATGCATCCCGCTCGAGGACTGCGCTCCTACTTGGATGCAAAGGTCTGCAACCAAATCTCACCAACGCCTTCGAAACGCGACTTCATTTCAGTTAGGCGCTCCATCTTGAGTAATCAACGTTTTACTCCAGCTCTTTCACTCGTAGGTATCTTCGCTTCGTTGGTTAAACCCAGCTTTGATTTGCAATTTCCGCGTCGCCGCTGCTGACGACGTCTCCGCCCTTCTGCATCGTCACGACCTCGACTCCCGCGGTGCCTCTTCATCCTCTACCCCATTAACGCGACGACCAATCGCTCTGCACAGGAGCTACGGAGCTGGCTTTTCAACTCTCCCTCGCTTGTATGTGACGGTTACGTGCCTTCATTTTTGGGTATCAATTTCTTACTGTTTTACTTCTTACAATTTCTTACTTTTCTTAATATTTCTGTTTACTGAAAATATGGATATTTCAAAACAAAACAAAATGTGATCAATAAGTGTATTACAAAATTGTATATTAATCGAATGTATAATCGTGTATTATTGTATTAATTGACCGATGGCCAAAGATTTATTAGATTATGAATTCATGATTCATTCTAAACTTCTCTGTGATTGGTTAAATACATGTATTGTAATGAATCTGTGTGGTGATGCTGTCATTATACAAAGAGGTCTAGTCATCTAATAAGAGAATTGTGCGATGGAGGTAGAAAATTATGTAATACGCATACTAATGTCAGACATCCGAACGAAAAGCTGAGACAAAACCACAGAACGACCAATTTTAGTGACGCGCTAATAGAAACGCTGAATATTTGTGAGCAACACAACTCGTTTGGACGAAGGAACAACCGCGAGGCGGAAGGCGCGCGCGGGGGCGAAAGAGCCGTCCAATCGCGTGGCAGCCGAGGGCGTTGCACGTCGAGTCGGAGGGCGGCGGCTCGCAGGGTGGGCGGGCGGAATCAGGACGAGTGGGAGAGGGTCGGAGTGGATGGGCGTGCTTCGGAGCGGCTGAGAGCGCGGGAAGAGAAAAAGAGCGGAGCGGAGGGAGGGGGCAGGGTGCAACGGGTTGAGGTGGAATTCGGCGCGAGTCCATTCGACTAACAGGGGTGCGCCGGCTCCATCAGCCAGACGGTGCAGGAGGAACGACCGTTTGGGGAGGAGGGTTCAGCGAAAGGAAAACAATATTGAAAGGCCGCGTGAAGGAAGTGACATATGGATACCGATTTTATGGCCAGAATCGATTATTTTCTTTCGGTGCCAATATATTACATCCGTGCCGATTCTTACTGGAATTAATAACTTTGCGTCGAAACAGAATCGAATTATTTTTACTGTTTTCTTAATTTTTACTTTCTAGCCTTACTATGTAAGAATATTATTACGTATGAAATTAACATTTTTATCTAGAATGTAATCGACACTAAAGGACAAAAATGAGTCTTCGAAATATTCTTAAAATATCAAATTGACATAGCTTGTCTAAAAGTCATCTCCTCTTAAATGAAAAATTCTTACTACCAGGTTACCAAATATACAACATCCAAAGGGATTCTGGGACAGCAACAGGTGGCGTCGCTTTAATAATAATTAATAAAATGAGACACAAGCTACTGATAGCCCGAACACGCAAGATTTCGAAACAATTGCCATAAACACAAATATGCAAATATATTGACAAAGACGCCCCATTATTAGTGAATACACCCCCTTAAAAAAACCTTGCCTCTCTAAAGAACAAAAATAACAAAAAAATCAACCAGACAACTAAACAATTAGTATTACCAGAACTCGTTTCTGATCATAACCAAGTTATACCCTATCAATACTTCAATCATAAACACACAACTGATTAATACTATATCAGAAATCAAATACATAGAAAAAGGAAACTGGAATAAATTCAAAGATCAAATGGACATCAATCCTTTTTTTTCTAAAAACCAATAAAAGACTGATAGATCTGGATAAACAAATCTTCACCTTTGTGGAACCAATTCAGAAATCAATAACACAAACAACTACACAACTCAAAGCAATAATTTAAAAAAATAACTGTGTTCCTATTAGAACTAATAATTTAATTAAAACTAAACACATCCTAAGACGACAGTGAGATATCGCAAGATGAAACGACATAAAATACAAGGTTAATGAAATCTCAAAAATAATTAAATAAAAATTACAGATGTACCAGTTCTAAGAATTTAATAAAAAAATTAAATAAATGCATTCAAACTGTAGACCCTTAACACCACAATTAAAGAACTATGCAAGGAAAAACAACAACATTCAAACTTTAAAACAACTCACATGTACAGATAGAGCTGAAACAATAGCAGCGCATTTTAAAACACCTTTTCAACAAATCTAATTACCAACTCCCGCTCATTCAACCAAATAATAAACCAACATCAACAAACTTTTACATAGCACCTTCAGCTACTGCATTTATTTTCTCATTATAAGTTTCAAAAAATATTGAACAAATTATTATCAAAAAGTCAGCAGGCTCTGATAACATCAGGAACAAAATTGTACAAATATTTTAATTCAAGATTAATAACAGCCCACATTGAGGTATTTAATTCAGCCCTAAGATTTTCCACGCAGATGGAAAACTGCAAAAGTTATACCTTTCAAAAAACAGGAAAGAGACCCTCGAAATCCATCAAAATACAGACCTATGAGTCTTCTCGAATCTGTAGTTAAGGTATTTGAAAAACTTAACTTATTGTGATTAATTAAATACATTAAGAACAACAAAGCAATACCAGTTTTCCAGTTCGGCTTCAGATCTAAATCCTTAACTACATGCCAACTACTTAGACTAACCGAATCCATCGTCACTGCATTTCATCATCAAAAACATACATTAGCAATATTATAGACACTGAAGAGGCCTTGGTCACAGTCTGGAATATGGGCTTACTTTTCAAACGTGAACAACTGGAAACTCCACAATACGTATACAACATTCTACGCAACTTCTTATCTAAAAGAAATATTGGAGTTGAAGTAAACAAAACACTCTGCAAACAACATACAGTAGATGCATGGGTTCTGCAATGCTCTTGCCTCTCTCCTTCTTTTTTAATATGTCGTTATCTGATAATCCTTTACCAACCACCTCCAACATAACTATTTTCGTTGGCGACACTGCAAACTTCACTTTACTTAACGATATTCTACCCGCCCACGTCAACCTACAAAACGATCTAACAACCTTCACTCAGTGGTTAGAAGGATGAAGACCCGAGATTAATACTGAAACATCACAAGCTCAAATGTTCACCCTTCGAAAACCCAAACCATCACTACCCACTAGTCATAAAAAGTCCTTTCAGTGGCTTATACCTACAAATGAAGGCTTTTCCAGGGTCTAGTGATAATACTGGCTTAGATGGCTTTAGCCCTCAACTGATACCACTGCAGTGTCTCCGACTGGGGGGTCCTAGGTTCGAGTCCCGACGATGGGAGGATTTTCCACTCTAGCTTGTCAGCTAGCTCGAATTCAGTCGCCGTCTGGAGGAGAATTCTAGCGGCCGGCTGTTCTGATCGATAGTAATCCGTGGTTTCACCGATCAACACCACGCGAATGCCTGAGCAGAACCCTAACAAACTGACCACTGATCGCACGCGATCTTTCCTTCCTCTTCCTTTCCTTTCCCCACTCCTTATTTACTCGCACTAACATATACTACCACGCATTAGGAACCTTATGGCTTGTCCCGTCTGGGGCGGTGCCCCGTTGGTGGAACTACCTTGAAGGGAAAAACCCCGCAAGCAGACGGGTAGGTTGGCGCCGGATCTCATCGTTCATCGGGGGACGATCACCGCAACCCCACTCACCACACTTACGGGAATAACGATTTTAATAGTTGACACACTTGTAAACACTAATGAATGAATGAATCAATCAATCAAAAGAATGAAAGAAGCATTTACCTAAAAAAATCCGGTATTAAGTGATGTATGAATTATGTATTTGACATTTTGGGACTATCTAACGATGCTCCCCCATAATTGGGCCTGGTTTAATTCCCAAGCTTGGTGAATGCCAAGTGACATGTGTTGAACACGACGTATTCCTTTTACGTAACTTCCTAACTCCGCCTGCCTGAGCTTTACTTCGCCACACAGCTATAGAAGCAGGGACGATTTCCAAGGAAAGCTACAACTAACTTCCCGGGACCACACCACGGAAAGCTAGTTCGCTGCCCACGAGCCATCCTAGAGGCCTTATTTATCGCCAACCTGATTATTTTTTTTCTTCCGGCGGCGCGGTGCCCGTCCAGAGGCGAGGTCGCGCCCCACCAGCCGAGAGCACGTGCAAAGCCATGGTAATGCCGCGTCGCAAGCAACCTGAGCGGCGCTGAGAATAATGCGTCTCGCCTTCGATTTTCCCCTTGACAATGGAGCGCTTCTGGAGTTTCCTCTCGGGTTCCCGCCGTCGCCCTCCGGGCGTCGCGCCGCGGCTAATGTGGCCCGCGCGCCTGTCGGAGCCCCTCAGCCGTCGATGTTGCCTCCGTCTCACTCTTCCCGACACGGCCATTTTGTCCCGTCTTTCCTCATGTTGGGGATCCTGCGAAACATGGTCTCTCTCTCTCTCTCTGTTCCGGTTCCAGAGCGTGGTGTCTGCTGAGGCTGTCGTTCTCATTTCTCTTTCTTACACAACCTCATCATCGAGATGTTGCCTTTTGTCGAGTATATCAAAAAAATGACTGCCCCCCAACATGGACCGTGATGTAAGCAATTTTGAATTTTCCACAGTGTAAACTCTCTAGCCGATCGATCTGTCTGTCGGCGACTGGTTATTGTCTCCGTCATATTTATCAGTTACATGCGTCGGTACTTTACTGAGCTAAGTTATCGAGTGATCAGAACGGACATTGTCGAAAGAAGTAGTCCTGCCAGGCATTTGTTCAGGGTGCTTTTTTATGCCACAAGTTTGTCGTGGGAGACAGAATTTTTTGTCCTTTGAAATTCAACCATCCTAGTCGGTTTCGAACACGCAAACTTTCATTTCGAAGTAAGCGTGCTAATCCCACCTTGTCAACATTATGTTACTTTCTTCTCGCGTCCTTCTCCAACACTGCATTGTCGATGCAATGTCAACCGCTTGTTTGCGGTCAGCAGACGTGCCAGGAGAAGTCTTCAGTCGACAGCGGGCGGCAATTCAGAGTCAGTGAGGTTGCTGTGCCAGCGGCGGGAAAGCGAACGATGATGGCCGTGCCCACCGTATTTCACATGGGAGTGGCGGTGGCTGGGCAGGCTGGGGCAGCGGGGAAACTTACGTTTCACCCAAATTGACGCACGGCTTTCGACAACCCGAGATTGGTGAATTGAAGAGCAGAACGAGATACGGTAACTCTCGGAATAAAGGGCATTCTGTTTCGTAGTTTAAAATGTGACTGGTTGATTTCGTGGCGGACGTAGAGTTTTGGTGACCCGAACACACCAATAAATTAGGATTTTTTACCAATAAATTAGGATAAAGGATTTTTTCACGCCAATTTAGAAACAGTTGCACAAAATATACTTCGTCGATAGATTGTATGATTTTTTTAAATAAATTGTTTTGAATTCTTTCACTTTTTGGGGAAGAAGCTGTGCACTTCCTATCGAGCAAATAGTATTTAGGTATAAAATGCTTTGGAGATTGTGTGTTGGGCATTCTCAAGGATGATTTATGTCCACCTCGTTGGCCGAAGGGCAAGGCATCAACGCATGCGACACCAAACCCGAAGCACCAAATGCGCCTCAAAAGGTTATATACGACGTCATTCCGCTCGAGGGTTTATGTTGACGTTCATCGTGCTTTCGCAGAAGAGAGTGGACTCCTTCGGGAAGCGTTCATCAATATTTCATTCAAGGAGAGGTCCATTTACACTCTGCCACTGTCCTTCGCATGGAGCTGTTTAGTAGCGCGTCAACCGGCAAAGCATTGGTTTAAAAGAAGGGATTCACACGAGTGTCGCATTTTCGCCACTAGCAACGCAGACCCGCATCCGCGCCAATGTCAGCAGAACGCAACTCTAAATGGCAGCCTTCACACTAGATCTCTCGATCGTGACACTGAGCTTGCGTGTTTGCACGCTGACTGCCTTGCGATCTTCAGACATTTCTAGTGGTTCTGATTCAAGAATCCTTCCTTTTTTACGGTCAGTGGCGCTGGTCAGTGACAGTGTATAAAGGGTCCAGCGCTTCTCACCGGGAGAGGCGAGTCAGGGCATCAACTGACATCGCTACAGTGCCTCTGACCAGGAGACTCTAGGGTTCCACTCTCGACTGTGGCAGGACTTTCGACACGCGATATAGCTAGGTCGAATTCATTTGCTGTCTGGAGGAGAATTCTAGCAGTCGGCTGCTCTGATCTGTAGTTTTCCGTGGTTTCTTCGGTCAATGACAGGCGAATGCCGGAGCAGTACCCTAACAAACGGGCCACCGACAGCACGCAATCTTTCCTTTCGATTCCTTGTCCTATTATCACCCCCTTACACACTCCTAGACTTACTTATACTGCACATGCCAGAAGACACTTAAATCTTGTCCCGACTGAGGCTGTGCCCCACTGGCGGGAGGTACCTTGTTGGCGAAACCTCCGCTAGCCGACGGTGGGTTTGATCTGTAACAACAAAAAGTTTCCGCGACTCCTCGAACCATCATTCTATTTCTATTGGAATGTTTTCTATCATGGGGAGTCATTTGAAGTAAAATAGTAACAATTGTTCCAACAAGGAATATACATTGCAAAATGAAGTAGACACGTCACTCTTGAGCGTGATGCGTTCCTAGTGTTGCATATTGCTTATTTTGTTCCAATATGTAGTAAATTAGGTATTCTCTGTGTAGTCAGAATTCATGTTATGAAAGCCATTAATACTGAAAAATTTATTAACGGCTGTTCCCCCGTTTGTCTGTCTGTGAACAACGTTAGCGGGTTAACGTAAGTAGTATTTTCAAAAAAAAATCCTCCCATCCATCTTGTTGATGTTGCGACCACTTCAGTTCTAATCGGATATTTTGATTTTGAGGGTTCTTTATGTAAAACATCATTTTTAAAATTTTATCAAAAATGGCTCTAACGTTTGTATTTAATTTTTCTTAGAACACAAAATGCTTATAATAAAGTCATCAGCTTTTGTTTTTGTTGATTTAACTGAATTTGAAAATATTTCAATTTCTTTTATTGTCATGGGCAATGTCACTATCAGTCTTCAATGCTTTTGTTATTTATTTAAAAGCAGTAGTGTCTAGTTCTCAAGAAATAAGAAAATTAACGGATTTTAAGCAGACAGCACCAGATTGTTGTTTTGTGAGAATTCCGGACACGACAAGAAAAAATATTTATTCAGCACTTAATGCCCCTTTTTCTCAATCATACGGAAAGCATAAAAACTAACGTTATTACAATAGCGTATACTTTATATTTTTTGCCATTTTCAAACATTCAGAGAAATTGTAGGAGACATGAAATCGTTGAAGAAATTCAACCATAAGTGAAAGGTATCTTCTATTATCCAGTAGAGTAAATTCATCGGCTTGGTGCATTGTTTTGTATGCATTGCAGGTTTTTCCAACTTCAGATTGAATATTTTCAGGAAATCTCAAAATTAATTTTTACTATCATTTTGAAAAATAATTTGTTACAATCTTAATTGAGAAACATTTCTTGTAAGTACTTGGTATTCTTACACTGCCCATTTAATTGAATGGGCCTGTTCATGAGAGGAGTTTAGAAAAATGTCGAATATGATATCAGGTGGCCAAACAAGTGTACTGCTCATCTTATAGGTATGTCAAACAAAAACTTGACATCTCTTGTATGTCCTCCAAATATTGAAACTGTATCTTAAGTTAATGATTTTTAGGGTCAATCTTCTAAGAATTTTTGGAGCTCATTCAAAATGTATCCTGTTGACTATTGTGGCTTTCTGAGTTTAGAAAACTAATATCGCTCGATGTTGTTTCCATCAACACTTATCGAAAAACAATTTTGTCTGGATGCAATTAGAGACTGCTCCACGCGACAGTAGTGACATTACCTAATCACGCTTGAGAAGATCTGTATTATTTGGTTAGTCACAAACTATCTACAAAATCGAAGCATATAAGCAAAAGGTTTGATTTGATTTACACTATGTGATCAAAAGTATTCGGACGATAGGCTGAAAATGAAATACCAGTTTGTGGCGCCTTCCTCCATCGGTATTACTGGAATTCAATTGGGTTTTGGCCATCCCTTAGCCTTGATGACAGCTTCCACTCTCGCAGGCACACTTTCCATCAGGTACTGGAAGGTTTCTTGGGGAATTGAATTGAATTGAATTGAATTGTTGCCTTAGTTTACGTGGCGAGACTCAGGCCATGAGGTCTGCTCTTCCGTGTGACCACGCAAATTTCGCTACGCTCCTTTCACCAATTAGCAGAGAAAAGAGGTATTTCTTGGGCGAGAAACAGGCTATTTCAATTTGGCAGACCAATGGCAGACCGTTCTTCACGAAGTGTTATACTGAAGAGAGGTATCGATGTAGGTCGATGAGACTTGCCACGAAGTCCACGTTCTAAAACATCCCAAAGGTGTTCGATAAGAATCTAGTCAGGACTCTGTGCAGGCCAGTCCATTACAGGGATGATATTGTCATGTAACCACTCCGCCACAGGCCGTGCAGTATGAACAGGTGCTCGATCATGTTGAAATCGCTATCCCTTAATTGATCTTGGATCAACAGTGGGAAGAAAGAAAGAGTTTAAAACATCAACGTAGGTCTCTACCGTGATAGTGCTACACAATACAAGGGATGCAAGCCCCCTCCTTGAAAAACCCAACCACACCATAACACCATTTTGGACGTGTCCGGATAATTTTGATCACATAGGGTATCTTCGAAGTATCTTTCTCTTGTAAAAACGTTTGCATTAATGTTTGGTGTAATGCAAATGTTTTTAAATGCGTTAATGGGATTAAAGATTTGTGGTGTATTCTTTCTATCATACAACGAGGAATTACATTTTCGGGTAAATACACCACAGGTTACATACCGATTCTTTTCGTTGAATGTCTGATTTAGGTGCGACCATTTTCTTTTAATTTAATGTTCATGGGCTCAAAGGGCTGTTTTAATTCGCGAACCGAAATACTCATTCCGAACCAGCAATGCACATCTGGGAATGACGACAGCACATAGTGAATGCAGAGATATCGAAATCTCGTATGCACGAGTAGGGATTAGTGATGGGACATCGATAATAAAACAACGATGTTAGCAAAGATGTTAAAAATTAAAACATCGATATTAAAAATACATCGAGTGGAAACCATCGATGTTGCAAAACATCGCTGTTTTTAGACTGGATTTGTAACCTCTAACATTAAATTCTGTACATTAAAATTTAATTTAACAGTGTTCGTGTTTATCAATTCCCCGAGTAAGAGAAGAAGAAGCAGACCTTACACTTACACCGTATTTGTTGACCATATCTCAATGTGCGAAATGTATATGAAGAAAAAAGGAAATACAAGGGAATATATGCCATGGAGAGAGTTTGGTCGATGAAGATAGCGCAAGCAGCGTTCCTTTGGTTTCAACACATGAATAACAGTGTTACTATCGTTATTATTTTATATTTTAACTTTTACAGTATTGTGATCATGGGAATTTTTTATTCAGAAACAAAATATAAGGAACACCATCGTTCACAAAACATCGATGTGAATACATATATGTTTAAAACATCAATGTTTCTACAAAAAACCGATGTTTTGAAATCATCGTCACCGATGTCGAATCTCTAGTAGGGATGGCAAAAAAATGATGTTTTTAAACATCGATATTTTCGAGAAAAAACATCGATATTATAACATCAATGTTTAAAAAAATTCACAATATATAACACACACACCTGTGCATCATGTTAGATCCAGAACATTTTACTTTTTTTCATCGTATTTAAAACGGATATTTTAAGCATCGATGTTTCTGTCGATGCTTACTCGACATCAAACACCTTGTGGCGATGTATTGACGTAGCGATGTGTCGATGCTTTGCTAAAATTTGCCATCACTAGGCACGAACGCCGATTTTCACTCCGCCCAACAGCCTGCTGGGAGCAGGCGCTCGTAGAAAGAGGCCAGCGTGACCTTGGTTGCCAAGGCAACGCGGAGCCCTTTCTGCAACCTGAAGCCGAGCGCCAGGCGGCGCGACTCTGTATAACGCACGGAAAGATATTGAAGAAGAAGCAGAAATATAACTGATTTTGCCAATTTTAAAGCACCTTTCAACATTTCATATAGTTATTGAGGATTAAAAAATTACAAATATAAATAACGAACAGAAGGAATGTTCCCTGTGTGCCCGAAGGCAGGGTCCGCCCATGACTCCGATCTGCAAAAAATCGCCAAAAAGCAGTGGCGTATGTTATTAGGGCCTTTTGTTATTTCGCCAGTTTTTTCTCTAGGCCTTTGTCCTCTCGGTGGATGTAACGGGTCGAGAAGCATCCCTTAGACGCCCTCGCTTCGTTACCGAGGCCATTGAACTCGCGGCCATGCGCTGGGTACAAGATGCGGGGTTTCGGCTCAT
The DNA here is from genome assembly GCA_038098605.1 of Gryllus longicercus. Lineage (NCBI taxonomy): Eukaryota > Metazoa > Arthropoda > Insecta > Orthoptera > Gryllidae > Gryllus > Gryllus longicercus. The sequence continues at coordinate 357,628 of JAZDUA010000103.1, read as the reverse complement.
GGTGGCTGTCACATCGCAGTCTTTTGCTTCCCCTCGCCCATACATTCGCTATCGCGTCCTCTGAGCTCCTCCTCTTCTTTTGGTAGTCGGTCTGGGAATACCAGTATTCACGTGCTGACGGCTGTTGACAACTTAGTGTGGGCGGGGGAAAGACGGCTTGATCACACATCTATATTATAAGTTTGCCAACGGCACCTAAGCAGAAGTTTCATTCTGATGCAGAACGTCGGGCTAGCACGAAACGAGCCACGAGAAATAGCAAATAATATTTAACAGACCACAAATAATGACTTTTTTGTTGCCTTACTTTCGCATGTGTTGTGTGTTGCGAAAATGCCGAGATTTGATTGAAACTGATATTTAGTGTAACATGTACTTCCACAAAGAAAATGATAGTTTCAAAACTGTAACGCTAGACAGGCGTTTTGCCGTCAATAAATTTTTCGGTATCAAGGACCCACAAAACAGGGATTCTGGCTACACAACGCGTTAAAGAAAGTAATTTACTACGTATAGGAAGAAGATTTGTCCACCAATTCCTAGCAATAAGAGTTTTTCTATCGAAAAATCGCCGCTTTTTCGTGCATCACTAAAAAATATCCCCTGCATAAGCAGTACGCAAGGAAATAAAACAACTTTTACCCCAGTACATGTATTTCCGTTGAAATCTCGTAATCAATTTTCCACAGCGTTACATAACTTTCTCTATATTACGTATTTTACTCCGTATGTAACTATATTTACAAGAAAGTAGAATGGACTCATTTTCAATTAAATACTGTTTTTTAGGGCGAAGGTGATAAGAATGAAGAGCTTAAACAAAAAGTTGCAAATTAGTGAAACTCATCTACTGGTAGACAAAATTAGAAACCAAAGCCCGCTGAAACGGAGATTGTAACTCTGCACTACAAACATTCAGAACCACCATAGCGCGATTACATATATTTTACACACATATAATTTGTATAATTTTGAATGCGTACACTATCTCCGTATATGTTCACACAAGAACATGTACTCATTCACAGCCCTGCCTTCATGCCTGTGAATGCATTCACACTTTTGTGTACTGTGACAAAAGTAATATCTGGTGTTGTCGGTTGAATTTACATTTGTAGTTAAGAACGATTGAGTGCGTGACTGTACGAGTAGATTACAACTAAAAATAGACTACAGAGTAGAAATTTATTTGATATTAGGATAAATGTAAAAAAGTATTTGAAAGGAGTTTGTGTATGCGAGTTAGTGTATTTCATTTACTAGAGTGAAGTAGTTAGATAATACTATTTAAGGTTATTAAAATTAGTGGGAGAAAGGATTAAGTGAAAGAAAATAAAATTAAAGAAAAGGGGGAGGAAAAGAAGTCAATTGGGCAAGGATTGTAGTGGTCCGAGAAGAGAGAAAGAAGAGGCAAGAATGAGGAAGTTGAGAAAGAAAAAAGGAATATGAGATGAAAATAGTATCTAAGAAGTATGGTAGAACGATAGCCAAGATTATTATACGTATGTGTTACGCCACGGCGCTAAAAGTACGGCGACAACCTGGTCTTATTTTTAGCAAATAGAGCAGTGTGAGGTCGTTATGTATCATTCTGACGAAACCACCTAGTGTCCACTTTTTCAAGCGTTTGACATACGTTGCTGCTGTCACAGTAAATTATTTGCTAAAAATAGTGATGCGGAATACAAATAAAGCGTGACATCCAGCCACGATGTAGCTTCATAGTTGGAAAACGTTGTGATAGGATGGTATGAGAGGCACTAAAAAATATTGTAGAGGAAAAGGCAATGAAGCGTAAGTAATTAAAGTGAGGCATCAGAAGGGATTGCAAGAGGATTGACGAGTTTTTATTGGTAGAAAACACGTGTTTTAAAAGTGCAAGAACGCGAATACTTTCTGAACAATTTTACATTGAACATACCAGAGTATAGTATACAATACATATGTCACACCTCGATTTCTCTCGATACACCATAGGCAAGAAATTCCATTTGTGCAAGTGTCAGGGAGAGCGAAATTTGATATCTTTTTAGAGACTCTGAGATTTATGAGGGTTTAACAGTAGCTCCTTTGACGATGACCATTAGGAGATACTGTGTAATGCTTCTTTGATATTTTAAAAAATATCAAAATCACGAGAAGTGTGACAGTTAATATTCACTTCGAGATCATCAGTACGTATGTGATGACAAGAAATTATTATTGAGTCGTCTATGTCATTTACGTAAGTTAGGAATTTCAAAAGCCTTGTGCCAAGTCGCTAGCCTACGGCAAAAGACACGACACACAGTTATCTGAAACAAATTTTTCTTTCCGCTCATATAAGTAGCTGGAAAACAATTTTAGTGTGGATGCAACATTCCAATGGTTTTCAATTTGGCTAACAAAATATTGTGAACAACAGTATCGAATGCCTTACTAAATCCGAAGACAAACATTTCAATTTAACCGTTGTCCATTGGACATTTAGAGTTAGGAATTACATTAAATAACACAGTGCTTTTACCAGGTTTAAAGCGTGAATGTTTTTTATTTAAACCGCCGAAATTCTGAAGGTATATCTCGATCTGTTTCCTGACGAAATTTTCAGAACTTTCGATGTTGTAGACCAAATACTGATCGGTCGGTAATCTATGGTCGTCCTAAGATTGGAGATTTAAGAAAGGAATTTGCACGAACGTTGACTTCCAGGCCAACGAAAATTCGCCGCTTAATAGCGAAAAATTAATTATGCCTTCTATTACCAGACGTGTTACTTCAGGTCCAAGTTTCAGCAACATCGCTTTGATGTCGTCAGAGCCAAACCGTTTGATTTTAGACTCAAAATGATTTCATAACGTCCCTGGGCTGCACAATATTAACAAAAGCACGACTCAACGAATGAAGTGGCACATTCAATTCTGTAGGATATTGAATGTTGCCAATAAGAATAATGTGCAATTTTTTCCAGAGAAACTTACAATCACGGTTATTTTGAAAACTAGTGAAAAATTTTTTTCAGGGCATTTCTTGGACGACGCGATTTCTAAGTTTTTTATACGTAATATGGTCGTTATATTTTTGTTTTCCGGGAAACTTTTTACTCACTATCCCGGTCATGAATAGTTTTCGACTTTCTCTGCATGTCTTTGGAGCTTCAGAATGTGTCACGCGTGTCATCTTTTGTGATGTTTATATGCCTATTTACAAATTCATTTAAAATGTATTAATACTGCTACTCAGCTATTGAGTGAGGTTTTTTTATGTTCAAAATTGCAAGGAACCGACATTCCATTAGAAATGATGAATTTTGCATTGAATCTTTAATAACCTCGATATTCTTAATCTTCGGAGTGAATATGGGCCACTGTAGATTTCATGAAAAGTAAATAGTTTCCCGAACGGAAAATTGTTCATAACAACGCGTTCCTTCTGGATTTGACAATATAAAATTATCTGTCCGTGTTTCAGTATTCCTTGTGTTCTGATTTGTCTTGAGAGGAAGAATCTTTAGATTTATATTACAAAAACGAGCAACGTTGTCGGATGAAGCAGATGTTAGAGCGTAGGCTTCCCGGCCGGAGTCAGTATTTACTAGGCTGACCGGGTGACGCCGCGTCCATGGCGAAGGTGCCGAAGTTTCGGTCGCCATTCTGCGACCTTCCTGCATTACGCTCTGAGGAAGGTCGCAGAATGGCGACCGAAACGTCGGCACCTTCGCCATGGACGATGCGTCACCCGGACAGCCTAGTAAATAATTAAGTAGATGTTTTTATAAACTATAAATGAAGTCAGCCGTTATAAAATGTCCTCGTATTTACTGACACAGGAAGTGAGTATGGCATCTTGTTTGTCTGTGTTTCCTGATACGGCAGAATAAACTTCCAGCAATAATTTTTCCTTCAAGATTTATTTCAGTAATTATGTAGAACGTGTTTTTACATAAATATCACACGATTGTTGTGAAGTATGAATATCTGTGTTTTCAATTGCGTACTTGTTATCTTACCGGATTGTCAACTCGATTTCGCGGATTCGAACATTGCCGAAATCGTGAGTTTATGAGAGACGCCTCTGAGCAAAATTCTAAACCAACATCGCCCGTCTGATACCCCTGTTCGCTACCATGCGGCATTTCGCCGTCCCGTACGGCCGATTTTGCTAAGTTGGGATCGCCGTGGTAACCTTGGACGGAAAGTCTACGGGGAACACTGCCGCTTCTGACGCCCCTGGAAGTCTAGCCAACTTCGGCTGGTAAGGGAAGAAGTTTGCCACTGTAGATTCTGAACCGTCTAGTTGAAAAGAATGAGACATGTGGTCACTAAAGTGGTTTTCTGGCGGTGTGCTTGCCCTCTAGCGCACGTTCGTTAGTACTATGGAGTGGAACAAAATTCATGGCTGAAACGTATAGCTTTAGATTTCTAATAGTGAACGACATCGACTGCAAATATCGCAGACAAAATGTAATTATATAATGCATATCATGTAATATTTTTCAATAATGAGCTATTTCATGTCATGTTAAAATCTTTAAAATACTACGTGTAGTTTGAGAATTCCCAGATAAATCATTTCGGAAACAGATTCGGAAAGACGGAAACATGCATGAATAATCGAAATGCAGTTATTGGGGTCCCTGAGAATAGTCTTTCGATACACGGTAAATGAATAAATAAATGAATAAGTAAACAATAAACAAACAAATAAATATAAATACACATAAAGGAATAAATACATATAAAGAAATAAATACACGTAAAGAAATTTGTACATTTCACTTTTCGGTTAGAAATAAAATTTTCCCAATAATGGGGTCTGATAATAAAATTTCAAAACAATGGAGTTTCTTATTGCACCGTATCTTTTTCAGTTTCCTTAAAAACAGCATTGGTTTGAGGTATCCTTAGTTCGAGAGAATTATTAAGAACGCGTGTCACATGGCACGTCAAACTAAAAAGAGACCAACGGATGTGACCTTTGCCATCAGTCGCGAAAGAACGAACGCGCCAGTAATCTGACGCCGGTGGATAGACTCGTAACGTTCTTGGGGCTGCGATATAACGGTTCGTCCGCTGTGGGGGGCGCGGAGGTCACGAAAGGTCGCGATGCAAAACGCCTCTGAAACACCATTTCCAATACTCCTTAGCACTTCAAAATTTGGATATGTTGATTTTGCACGATGTTCTACCAGCTGACGAAATTTCATGAGAATCCGAGTATGTGAGTGTTGGGTGTCAGCAGCTAGGAGAATTATCAATAATTTCTGAAAGAACGCGAGTATTCCCTGTGATAAAAAATGCACATACGAACAAATAACCGTTGACAGTCTCCTTTATGAAAATACTGTCGAAAAAGTGGTGCAAAACAGGTGAATCCATAATTTCTGATAGCATTCAGTTCAGCGGAACGGTTAGAGTAGCACTCCTAATCACTTTGCTGCAAACCAAAGGACATCATTCCCACAAAGCTTTTACTTGTTTGGAACAATTTCTATACATTTTTTCCTGGAAATTTCATCTATCTTTTCTACATTGCAGTGTGTCATCGACTCCCGGAGACCTCATGTCTGTGTTCTAGTTTTCCCGCATTGTTTGTAGCGCATTGAAGCCTGGCCAAAAGGTTGTTCGGGGACGAGGGAGAGTGTGGATTTGTAGGAGCACATCAAAGGGCGCGACTCGCTTCTGATTGGCTCAGCGTATAATGCGCGTGTCCGGAACTGCCCCCCCCCCTACGGTAATATTTTTGCGTCGGAGGTGGGAGCAACTTCTACGTCTCTGTACGCACAAAGGGCTATCACGGGATCTGTGTCGAGAAGAGAATTCGAGGAAATACCGTTTGAATGTTGGGGTTAAATAAAATACTACTTCCTTGACTCTCGTAAAATGCTGGTACATTTTAAATTTTACCTCCGGAGTTTACGAGAGAATATTTACTGCATTTTCAACAAACATCTGGCAAATCGTAAACCGATTAGTGATTACATTTATTTAAGGTTATAAGACGTTCACGGTGTTTATGTTATGATAGGACAGTTCATTATTCAGCGATCGTAACAGAGTTAACGCATTAGCGATTAGAATATTTGATAATATTTTCTAATTTCCTTTTTTATTGCCTTTCATTCGTAGCATTGTGACTGCCTAATTATGCAGTTAATTCTATGAAACAAATGTGGGTAGGTGGGTTCGTAGGTACGGGGGGGTTAAGCCTCTACTTTCAAATCTAATTCTCAATTACTTCAACCACATATCACGCACATTTTATCGTCTTCAATCCTGTCTGGTGCTGTAGACGTTCCGTTTTTTGGCCGAGGCTTAGTAGATCTCGAGGTACTGACATGGTTCTCCCGTTTCGTCACATCGATGATCTACGGGCTCGTACATTCGATTTGTATCTTGTTCAACTGCACTATAAACCACGACGTGCTTAGTCCAATGTGAGAGAGAGAATCAGAGAGAGAGAGAAGGAACGAGAGAGAGAAGGAAGGAACGAGAGAGAGAAGGAAGGAACGAGAGAGAGAGAAGGAAAGAACGAGAGAGAGAGAAGGAAGGAACGAGAGAGAGAGAGAAGGAAGGAACGAGAGAGAGAGAAGGAAGGAACGAGAGAGAGAGAAGGAAGGAACGAGAGAGAGAGAAGGAAGGAACGAGAGAGAGAGAGAAGGAAGGAACGAGAGAGAGAGAAGGAAGGAACGAGAGAGAGAGAAGGAAGGAACGAGAGAGAGAGAAGGAAGGAACGAGAGAGAGAGAAGGAAGGAACGAGAGAGAGAGAAGGAAGGAAGGAACGAGAGAGAGAGAGAAGGAAGGAAGGAACGAGAGAGAGAGAAGGAAGGAACGAGAGAGAGAAGGAAGGAACGAGAGAGAGAGAGAGAAGGAAGGAAGGAGAGAGAGAAGGAAGGAAGGAGAGAGAGAAGGAAGGAACGAGAGAGAGTGAGAGAGAAGGAAGGAACGAGAGAGAGTGAGAGAGAAGGAAGGAACGAGAGAGAGTGAGAGAGAAGGAAGGAACGAGAGAGAGTGAGAGAGAAGGAAGGAACGAGAGAGAGTGAGAGAGAAGGAAGGAACGAGAGAGAGTGAGAGAGAAGGAAGGAACGAGAGAGAGTGAGAGAGAAGGAACGGGACAGTGAGAAGGAACGAGAGAGAGGGAAGGAACGAGAGAGAGGGAGAGGAAGAGAGAGACAGCAATTCACTGTTTTGTGCGGTCGATTTGTCCCATGCTTCGTCCAGTCAGCCTGTAGGATCGGTTCGTGCCAGGTCCACACCGAACGCTGAAGTCGGTCACCGCGGAGAGGCGCCTGTCGCGCCGAGGTTCCCGGGCAGCGCAGCGGCGGAGGCGGCACAGTCGCGGCGCGTGGGGCTGGGCAGGGCTGGGCGCGTAGCGCCAGACGCCTCCCAGCTGAGCGCGTCGCGCCCGGGGTGGGGCGGGGGCGGCGCGCTGGCTGTATCGCGCCCTCGCGGCCCACTGCGCACGCGCGTCCGCCCGCCCGCCCGCCCGCCCGCCCGGCCGCGCTCCTGACCTGGAAGCTGACGGACGGCACGCGCGGTCATGGACGGGCCCCGCCCCGGCACGCCCCCTCCTCCCCCGCGCCGCGGCCGGCCGTGCCTCAGGCCGCGCTCCGACTGGGTTTAGCTTAAGGCGGCTTCACACATGTGGCATTCGGCGAATCACGAGCAACCGCTCGCCGAATCCCGAGGGGTGTGGGCGGGTTGCTTTCAATTTGCAGAACATCCGGCATTCACCCTACCCACCGCGTGTCGGTCTTTAGGACACATCAAAAGAGCGAACGTTTACCTAACACCGCTGCACGGAATTGGGCGAGCAGTAGCTCGCTGCTAGGCGAATGTCTAATGCCGTGGACGCGTCTTCAAAGTCAGCATTGCCACTGTCTCGGCAGATCTCTAATAAAAAACAGTATTATGCGTAGGCATTGACGGCCAGAGATTGTACGATCTTGGCTGGCCGGGAGGAGCCGCGTCTGTATCGTGGTGGCTGACCTTTCGGGCCTTTCTCTGAGCAGTCCTAGCACGTAGATCGTACCTAAGAAATGGGTCATGGATCGTGCTAGGCGTTTCCTTCTTCTTTTTGACGTATCCTCTCTCCTTACAGACTTTTACATGAACTACATTATCACACATGTCGGAGAGCAGCCGAGAACGTAGAGCTTCTCTAGTGTGGGATGGACTCGCTCAGGGGTAATACTTGGGGAGGGACATCCCAACGCGTATGAGGACACGGTATAACACCATCAAGCAAGGAAGAGGCACGGCCACCCTCAAGATACATTTACTACTCTAACGTGGCTACTGATCACAGCTGTTTACGTGCCCGGAGCAATCAAAGCAATCAATGAAATCTCATCGTACACACTTCTGCCCTCTATCGCCTTCCGGGCAAACCGACTTTCCCCTCTTTGTTGTTGTCTCTTACACCATGTCCAGTCCAGAGGAAGACCGCGTTAAGAAGCCTTCGGCGCGGTGTGACCCGGACAGCCAAGATCATTTGTATGTAAAGGGTTTCTGGTCCTAAATATTTATGGCAGGCGTGCTTTCCTTGGAACCTTGCCGTTGTGTGACGTTAGCTGTGCCGTAAGCTGCGACGCACTGACTATTAAGTACATAGTCGCAGAATGAGAAGGGGGCAGAATAACCACCAATGTTTGAATTCTTCGTCCAAAATCGAAACTGTTTTATTGTTTTGGAAATTTTCCCGTGTTCCTGGGTATCTCAGAAAACCATCGACACCTCTCACTCGGCTGGGAACGGCACAGTTTGCTTTCAATTTCGGCGCGCATGGGAAATTAGTGACGTGGCCCTCACCCCCATCGCACACGCCAAGCGTAGAGAAAAGTAAGCTAAATGCGGCGTCACGGAGCCCGAAATAGGCCGGTTCATTCATAAGAAACGGCGCACGGGCGCGCGCGCGGGCGGGCGGGCGGGCGGGCCGGCTGGCGGCGCTGGGCGGGCGTTCCGAAGGCGCCGGGTTGCGCGGCGCGGCGCGGCGAGGCGGGGAGGAGCGGGGCGCGAGCGGCAGATCGATATCACGGGCCGCGGCGCCGGCGGCGGTGGCGGCGCCAGGGTCGCGGGGAGTGGGACGATGGAGAAGGAACTGGGGAGGAATCGGCTCGATGGCGAGCGAAACAGCTGGGCGGGCGCCGTGCTCGCCACTGGAGGTCACGCAACGCAACGCAACGCAACGCTTCACGAATGCGTTGAGGGCGGTTACGAGGAGGCCCTGATGCGAGAAAGGTGGCCAGTGTTCACGTGTGATGGGGAGTGGCTCAGAGCTTCAATTGACGGCACTGCAGTGCCGCTGACCGGGAGGTCCTAGGGTACCTCGCCCGACAGTGGCAGGGTTTTGGACACCAGTAACACAGCTAGTCGAATTCAGCCGCTGTCTGCACTGAACTCTCTCAGCCGGCTGCTCTGATCGGTAGATTTCTGTAAACTTCCAATAAACAGCAGGTGAATTAGCAGTACCCTAACAAAGTGGCCACGGACCGCGCGCGATCTTTCCTTCCTTCTTTCTTGTCCTATCTTCACCCCTTCGTTATACACACATACTTGCACAACACTTCCACACAGTCGAGAACTTAGAGATTCTCCCGGATCAGGCCCCGCTAGTGGCAGATACCTGGTCGGGGAAATGCCGCAAGCCGATGGATAGGTCAGCATTGGATCTCGCCATTCAGCGGGAGAAGATGATCACTTCCCGAAATACAAACATTCACAACACTTATGGGACTACTGACCTTGGCAGTGGACGCGCCCGGAATGATCAATTAATACATTAATCGCATATGATAGGAATCATTTACGACTATCGCAAGAATGGCGGATAATCAATAAAATATTTACTTTTTTCCACGAAAATGCAAATAAAAAATGACAAGTGATCCACGGGATGGATAAATGAGTTATCAATAAAGTATGAAGGGAAACATGCTCGTGCAATTACCAGGGTAATAATATAATGATGCAGTAATTTAGCAAAGTTCGGACACGTATTGAGTTATTTCATGTGAAAAATGTAAAAAGTGTAAAATAAAATGGGTATTTGACAGAAACAATGTATTTAGTAATGTGGAAGGAAAATTCATTGGAAGTACGAAGAGTGAATATATTTGCCCCCAAAACTATACCAACAAACACTTCTGTGAATCTTTTTGGACAGAATGTAAATATCTGAAGGCGAACATGTTTGTGTGTACAGGGGAGAATGGTATGTGCGCTCTTATGAATGATTGTGTTATGACGCCAATGCGTGAAGTGATAAACTATGATTTAAAGTTTTGAAAATTAATAGGTGTGGACTTCAGTTCATTAATTCATTGTCGAGTAGTTTCGGATGATTAATTTAATTAATAGACAAAGATTTTTAACAAGGTATATAAATATAATGTTTTTTTAAAATTTAGTCATGGAGCAAGAGAGATGCAAGATGCGATGTGAGTGTTTCGTGGAACGAGATAAAATCATGGTGATAGAGTAACCTTACATTTGTCGGTCAAGAGGGTAGAACAATACAACAATCACCTCATTTTAATGACATAAATGAATCTGTAACAAAATCTTCAGGAAGAGACTGATGTCTTCTTCAGAACATTGGGTGTACTTGGATCTTCAATATGGGTTTTTGCTTCAATGTCGCTGTTATCGTGTTATTGAGGCAATATTTGCTATAATATTGTCTTCAAACCATTTTTTAAAACAATTTTTGCTGCTTATTAAGAGCGGTAGCTTGTAATTAAAACTTTTTCGGCGTAATTTTTGAAGCTTAGAGGAAGCCACTTGCCAAGGCCTCGTGCTTGGTCAGAATAGAAAAGGTAGTTCTCTGTGAGTGGTAACAGCTGTACTGTCCACATCTCTTTTTAAGTTCTCCGAAACTGACAGAAAGAATAAACCTGTGACTCGTTATCGGGAGTGAGTGTTCTGGTGTACTTGTACTGGAAGTGAACCGTGAACGCTAAAGCGCAGGTGTAGGCCTGACGTTATGAAATATTACAAAAAATGACTAAGCACGATTGGTAATAAATTTCTTTGAGTCAATAACTTCGCAATTAAGTACTTTTTGATCGGCATTTCTTTCTGATTAAATGCATAACTAAAAACCAAAAATTTAAAAAAATACAGTGCGTTTTGGAATTCACGTCTTCAAAACTGACGGGAGAAGCCTAAATAGATGGTAGGTGACAGTAAAAATGTAATCACAAGATAAGTATTTGCATTGCCATGATCTCAATATTTTTGCTGGTAGCAATAGCAGAGCAATAAGATTACTACATCCAAATGACAAAGAATAATAAAATGGAAATGAGTGCATTAAAACATTTAATAATTGTCAGATCAGCGAGAAATGAAAACTCGATCTGAAAAAATGCTGCAAGGTATATATGACATTACAATCATGTTATTATAACGCTTTCATTAACAAGTTCATCCAAAGGAATGTAATACATTTCTTATGTTGAACCTTGAATACAATCAATTGAAAAATTAGTTAATATCTTCAATAAACTTGGCCAAAAGTTAACTTTTCGAGTCCCGATGGTGGTAGCAGGATTATCGACACTAGCCACGCAAGTCGCATAAAGTCGCTTTCTGGAGAAAAATTCTAGGTGCTGGTGGTTGGCAGGTGGCTCTGGTTTGTATTTTTCCGTGGTTCCTCCCATCAACACCAGGTGTGTGACAAAGCAAACAAACGAGCCATGGGCCGCTCACGATCTTTGCTTCCTCTTTCTTGACCTATCCTTACCCCTTACTTTCCCTTACTCTCACCTGGATTACACGAACACACACGCTGGGAGACCAGACGGGAGCTTAGAGCATGTCCCAGCTCTAGCAGTGCTCCGCTGGTGGGATATATTTAGCCGCCATTTAGGTCGACGCCGAATCTCACCAATCAGCGAGGGAATATCACCTCCACCTCCCGAGGGAAACATGCGGGACTAATGACCTTAGTAGTTGACGCGCCAGGAGTAACTAATCAATCAATCAAATACTTTGCATCACTTGCCTTGTTTAGTCACAAGCGACTCTCTTTACCCTCACTTAATACCAGTGTCTTTTTGCACTCCAGAGTGCCGCACCTCTAGGCTCTACTTAATCACTCAGCTGTAGATGGGAAGTCCATTGCCTTCGTGTACTTCCTGCTGCTGCTCCCAGTGGCTCGTCAGATCGTGGCGGCGCTTTGACCTTGTTGTCGGATGTTGTAGAAAGGTTATACGGGGATTTGTGCAATTCTGCCCCTGGCAGGTATAAGCTGTTCACGGTTTCATTAAATTCGATTCATTAAATGTGACGTCACTATGATGACGTTCAAGCTCCCAATTGAATGAAACTGTTGGACCAACAGCTGATTGGATCAACTGTAGGACAAATCGATTGGATCAACAACTGATATCTGTCGGGGGCGGAGTTGCGAAAGTCGCAGTGTAGATGGGTAGGTGGCGCCCACATAGCAGCCCAAACATCCAATACTCCCCCTAGCACAAAGGCTTCGTTGACACACACTCTGAGGCAGAGAGGGGACTGGGAAGGATAGGGTTTCACGAGTGCTTCATGGCGATTGGGATTGCTCCCACCATGTCACAGAACAATAGCGAGCATTCAAGCTGAAGGCGGGATTTGTTCCCGCAGCCTGCAGCTCACCGCTGTCACTATAACCACTACGCTACGGACCAAGCTTATATTATTACAAAATATGTATAAAAATATATTCGTACAACTTGCTTAAGATGCATTGTTATCAATTACTTTAAGAGTAGTCTTCGGCATAAATTTTAGGAAGAATTAAATGAAGAAAGAATACACTATTAGTGGTTACAGCAGCAAAAACTACTCAACTATGGTGCTTAAATTTAAGAATTTTCATAAAAAATAGATTAATGAATATAATAAAAATAATGGATTCTATTTATAATAAACTTAAATCAACGTCACAGCAATCATAGATCAATGCTTTGCAAATTTGTTGGGAATGTGAATATTATTGTCGCTATGATTATAAGATTGAAGTGCTCTATTTCCTAGTTTATGTAATCACTTAGAAAATGCAAGTTGATTGACATTAGTCAATTTGTGCTTCAGATTAAAATTTTAACAAAATTCTAAATCTTGCTGTATTTTGAATGTAGAATTCCGCGTACAGAAACCTCAGCTGAACAAATAACATGTGCTTTAAATATCCACCAAAACATTATTATTACATTCTCTGTAATATTTCTTAATTTACAAAATTAAAACTTTCAAGAAATATAAAATGTTTCCCGATGTTTTGAATTGCTAACAAACTATAGATACATTTTACTGCTCTGTAGGTGATGTGATTCTGTTACAACTTTATCTTATTACTGAAATTACATGGGATAAGTGAAGAAATAGCTAATACTAACCTAGAAGCTTGCAATCAGGCAAATAAGTTGTTGCAACAATAAGTTGTTGCAACAAAATAAGTTGTTGCAACAAACAATTACAAATCGTGTAACTAAAATGTATGAATGATAACCTTCTATGTTGTATTTACTAATAGTTATGATATTAGAAATATTATTTTTCTCATTCAAAGTTCTGATATCTCACAAGGTCGTGTTGATGCCTTCCTGTGGCTGGAAGATTTGGAGCCAGAAGACAAGGTCTGGGGAAGTAGATCAATTAGGGAGTTTTATTTTTAAAAGCCTCATACACATTCGTATTTGATTACTAAAATCATGAATACTTTATTATTTTCATTTTTTAATTGTAAACTATGTTTTCACTAACGATAACTGTAGTAGAGAGAAATAAGATTTCTATTAATTCATAATTTGATGCTACGAATTTTTGAGAGGACAGAAGTAGTGCATGTGGAGAAGTGGAACGTGGAGAAGATGAGAGTGAATGAACGAAAGTTGAAGAGAGGGAAAAAAAGGGTACGCTAACGCTGAAGAATAAGAACTTTATATGGAAGAGACACCTATATCGAACAAAAAAAACTTGAGTGTTGTGATCAGGAAAGGTCAGAGTGAGAGATAAGGGAAGCCAGAACGAGAGAGTGGTCGAGAGTGATAGAAAGAGGCCGAGAGTGATAGAAAGAGGCCGAGAGTGATAGAAAGAGGCCGAGAGAGATAGAAAGAGGCCGAGATAAATAGAAAGAGGCCGAGAGAGAGAGAGAGAGATCGAGAGAGAGAAAGAGAAAGAGAGATCGAGAGAGAAGGAAAGAGAGAAAGATCGAGAGAGAGAGAGAAGGAAAGAGAGAAAGATCGAGAGAGAGAGAGGGAAAGAGAAAGATCGAGAGAGAGAGGGAAAGAGAAAGATCGAGAGAGAGAGAGAGGGAAAGAGAAAGATCGAGAGAGAGAGAGGGAAAGAGAGAAAGATCGAGAGAGAGAGAGAGAGAGAGAGGGAAAGAGAGAAAGATCGAGAGAGAGATCGAGAGAGATATTGAGGGAGGCATTGATAAAGATTGACCTCATAAGTTAATTGTGGCAACATTAGGCTGTGTGTTAAGGGTAAATTTGCAGGGGATATGTACAAGATGGAAGAACATGTAGTAAAGCTATCATGATAAAGAGAGCGTCCGGACGAACGGTAGTTGATGAGTCACGACATTTTAAGTAAGCGGCCATGTGGTCGTGGAAATTAGAACATGAGGATCAATGAAGAAACTCTAAAGGAAAGAATATCTCCCAGAGAGAGGCAACAGCCACCCTGCCGGGGGAGAGCAAAGGCTGTGAGCGTGCCAGTGCTAGTTGCGCCCAAGGGCGGTCGCGGAGCAAAAGCGCGCATTGAGCGGAGGGGTGGGGGGGAGGGGGAGGGGCACCGCCCGCGGCGCCGCAAAGCGGGAATGAATAGCGGGTGCAAATGGGAAGCGGAAGCGCCGAGATGGCAGGCGGCGGCGCGCCCGCGCGCGCGCAGGGGCGGCCGCCCACGCGACAAAGCGCTGCGCTGCGCCGCGCCGCGCCGCGCCGCGCCGCGCCGCCGAAATGTCAGAGCGGGTTGCGTTTCAAAGGCGCTGGCCGGCGCCCACGCGTGGCCTGGGGCCGCGGCCTCGCCGGAAACGCCTCCAGTGCGAGGCGGATGGAACGGCCCCGACGCGTCCCACGGGGCGCAGTATTTCTCCTCTCGAACACAACGTTTTGTGCTTCAATGTGTTCAGTTATTCAGTAGATACCGCTCTGCTGATTTTATTTATTTCACACGGAGGTACACATTGAGAAGTGTAACTGCAAAATGCGGCGTCACGGATCACCGAATGAAACACGTCCGCGATACGAAAATAACGCTGAAGAACAGCTTACATGTGATCTTTTGTGTGCATATTAGAAAAAAAGCGTACAAAATGTAGCTGTTCTAACTACTCGCCATACCTGCATTTTTTACAGCCATTACAATTTTGAAATTGCAGTATTACCTGTTCCTCTCCCGTATAGAGGTAACATGTAACGTCATTAGGTATTGAGAATTTTTGAACGGGAGTATACATTATCAGCTACTGAAATTCATTTGTATGTACAATGCAAGAGACTAAGAACATATTTGAAGAAATATATGCAAGACATTTAGAAATTTTCATCACGTGAAAAAGCTTTGAATAGTTTATAGCGTCGGTGACGTCATATTCAACTAGTTTCTAAGTAAAATAACCAGTTACTTGTGGCAGAGTGATTGCAAAATAAATTAATGACTGGTAAGACCTTCAAGGAGACTCAGATGCAAGTTTTGCCATATCTACTGCAATTACCAAAAAAAATTGAAAAGATAGGTCAATTCAATAGATGAAACTAGAAACACTGATATCAAAATGCCAAGAAGGAATTTTATCTTAAAAACTTTAGTAGTCTTGAATATTGTCATCGAATATTCCCAATTAATAGTAAGACGTCAAAAAACTTGCGTTTTGATTAATTGATTGACGTTTCTTCATTTCCCATTTCATTAACTCACGAATGCAATATTAAAAAAAACATTAGTAGAAGTTAGAACTGAGAATACGTTTATTTTAATTCGTTAAGTGTGTTTCAAACTTATGCATTTAAACATAATAATGGGAGGAATGTTTAAATTTCTTTCAAGTGTCTTATATTGGGATAAGTTTTTACATTTCTTTCAAGTTAATTCATGTATCCTTATTTGCGTGTGTACTGACATTTGCTTGTGGACTTAAAAAAAAAGTGTTTCAGTCTCGTCTACGTGGCATACACAGTGTATTATATTTTTAATGGTGTTTTTTACAATGCACAATATCCATACATTTAAAATGCCGTTATCAGCATAGACTGCGTATAAATGCCACTACATTCTGTTGTTTGTGACAAATGCCTGAGTCGGATCATTGTCTAGGAAATTTTTACTGATTATCATTTAAACGCGCGAGGATGGTAGAGGTAATTACTTGTACAAAAGCTAACAGCAAAACTACCCCAAGTTCCCGTTGCATTAACATCTGAAAGCAGTCCGACTTCTCAGAAAACACTTAAATTCCTAGAAAAGGAGAGTACTTTGTGTTAATAGAAATATACGAAGACTTAAACCGCCGCAAACGTAGTTCTCTGAGAAAATGTAAATTAAACATTCTCTCGCGGCTCAGAACAGTTGCTAGAGCAGTCGACACTTTTTAGCGCTCCTTAATGTTTTTTTTTTTTTGGTTGTAGTTCAACTTCTCCTGACGTCCTAACCTATTTTGATCTTAACTGATTCGAAACTCAAGTGATATTTCTGTGTCCATGACACCGTTTGCCACTATATGCCACTACTCTTGCTATTCAGGGTTGCTCCATTTCCACTTTACTGACCGACTTAGACAAAAGGGTCGTGTCCTGAGATAGACCAGGATGAATGGACAATTCCGAGTGTTAACAATGACTTGTGTGAAGTATGATGGTGACTTGCTTTTTTTTCTGATTTCTTACCTTTTCTGATTCCGTACTTTCATGACTGTAAAGATACGTTTTGAAATTTCTAAATGATAAATGTTTATTTATTCGTAATTGAAAAGACGCTTGCGGGGGTGAGGAATCAGCGACAGAGACTGTGATGGAGATTGCGGCTGCTAATGCCGCGACTCCTAGGTTTGTGCCATCACCACCACCACCGCCGTCACCTCCATTGCCTTCATCGCTACCCCCACTGACCCCGCCGCGGTCCCCGCTGCCGCCCCCGCGCCCGCAGCCTGTGCTACCGCCCGCACCCTCTTCGACCCATCGTCCCCGTCCCCCTCGCCCCTTCCATTCCCGCCGGCCCACCGCCCCCGCCTCCCCCACCGTCCCACGGCCCCCGCCCCACCGCCCCCACAGCACCCGCCTCCCCCGCTGGCCCCGCCGCCGTCGCCGCCCCCACTGCCTCGCCCCGCCGCCGCGCCCGCCGCCGCCCCCGCCGCCGCTGCTATCGCCGCCGCGGAGGCTATTCCGTCGAGTGCTCCGGGCCTCACCTGCGCCGCCCAGAGCTTGCCAGAGAGCGGCGCCGGGCGGCGCAGGCGGCGCAGGCGGCGCAGGCGGCGCAGGCGGTCGCCGAGGACATCGACGACCACCGATGGTTCATAGGTTGAGGTTCGACGCCCCCTTGGGTAAACCCGTTGAGCGACGTTCCTTCATTGCATCATTCGTTCACGCAACTGGCTTAGACTTCAACTAGAAATTGCCTGATCAGACACATTGGCTGCCAGGAACTAACCCATATATTAGCGGACTGAGCCCTCCCTGTCTAAGCGATTGCGCTCGAAATTGACGAAACGGCCGTCACGTTGTTCAATTTGATCAAAGGTGTTTCTCAAGAGGCTATAGAAAGAGGCTGTATTGAACTTAATATTTTGTCTGATTTTCATTCATTCTTTAGATTTTGTACATATTTTTGAAGAAAATCCATTTTTTTACAGTAGTTTTTTTCGAAATACTTTTTTTTTCGGGGGTAAATACTACTAACGCCTTATAGTTATTTTCCCCCCCAAAAAGTTAATTCCTATTCCATAATGTGTATTAATGAAGTACACGAATATTGCAAAAAATAATCTTTGAGGGGGAGAATATTATTCTTATAACGGGATTTAAATCATCTCGCTATTTTGAACAGCCTTTCATAAACAAGCAAAATAACATCCACGTTCTTAAATCCTACACTCAGAAAACATATATCATGCTCCAATAATATAAAAAATACCGTTCATTTCTACCACGTTTTTGGGCTACAATAGTTCGAAAGGCTCATAGAATCATCACATTATTATCAAAGTATTAATCCTTTTATATCGAAAATGATCTTCTTCATAGACATTTTTTTGCAATTTTTCATATAAATGTATACGTTTATAAACTTTATAGTAGGAATATTCTCTCAAACTATTTACAACGGAGAAAACCACTGTATAACTTTAGTAGTATTTACTTCTGAAAATATTTTTCCCTTTTTTGATTTTTAGAATAACATTTTTTAAATACGCACTATAACATAGATTTTTAATAAAAATATTATCATGTTATTTATTTTCATACTTATACATTATCGGTTATGTTAGACAGAAGTTCTAAAATCGTAGTTCACGTTTCCAGGTGGTTTGCTCATCATTATAATGAATAGAAATTTAAACTTATAAGCAGAAAATAAAAGAAAAACACGTGTGACTAATTTCTTCATCACTAACAACATATTCGAAATTCACCCAATATGAGAGGTATATTTGAAAGATAAATGTTTCCTTGTTAGTACAATTGCTATTATAGTTGCTATTATATAAATGTTTTTCTTTCACTTCAAGTGTTTGTTTACATCATGCTTTCTTTAGTATAATAATTAATGTACTAATAATAACTAATTCGATGAGGTAATATGTTCCAATGTCCAACCAAATCTAACTAAAAAATATTATAATTATCTGAATTGATTAATTGTGAAACTATATACTTTAAAACGAATTGTAAGCGGAACAATTATATAAGGGCCACGACAAATATCCTGCCATAAAACGAAATCTACATAAATCTGTTTTATCAGTTGCTATTTAGCACACTATGGACATTTAAGGGTTTGCAGTTGGCAAGTGTGTTTGAATCTGTCACGCTGCCAATCGAAACACGCCATAGTATCAGTTGCAAAATGCCTGGTGCTTATTGTTCACTATCATACCAAATGAACTTGCTCAAGACAACAAGCAAGTAATTGTAAGATATGCTTATTCGAAATTAGTTCAATATATCTCAGCGTATTTTTACTTTCATAAAAATTAAATTAAATTTTTTATTTTTATTCATCTAATTTAAATGTTTCTTGCTGACATTTTTTAAAAGAAGCGACACTGTACTAAAGGTTATTTAAAATTGTAATACAATACAGAAATTTCAGGTATTCAGTCTTTCAGTAAATACGAACCTTTTTATTTTCGCATTTCCTCGTTTATGACAATTTTCAATTTGAAATATTATTTTTCATTCACTTGCGCATGTGCCCTTTCGTGAAGGTCTCGGGTACACAGAGCAGCCACTCGGCGCGCGAATGCGAGTGCAAGTGCGAGTGCGAGTGCGAGTGCGAGTGCGTGCGAACGGTCGAAGGTCATTGGTACACAACAAATGACGGCAGCTTCACTCGCCTGCGCGCCCTCGCGGCATTCAGCTACAAATCGCACTCGCAGAGGAGGAGGAAGAGGAGGGGGCTTTGGATCGCTGCAGCGGCGCTCGTCTGCCCACGCGCCCTTTCACGTGGCTCGCTCCCACGCCCTCCCCCATATCCCCTCCCCGCCGCCACCCCAACCCGCCCCTCCGCTCCCGCCCCACGCCCCGCCGCCGCCTCGCACCCCCCGCTGCAGCCACCCAACATTCGCCCTAGCCCTCTGGCCGTCGTTCACAGCGGACAGCTAGTATCTGGGATCTGAGGAAGAAAATACGATATTAGAAGGTTAATATAAATGTACCGAGCGAAGTGGCTCAGGGATGGCGCGCTGACTTTGCATTCGGGAGGCCCAGGCTCAATCACTGTGCCGGCCATGACCAGGGGTTTCGTGGTTCCTCTCAGTTATCCAGGCGAATGCTGGGATGGTTCTGCTGAGAGGTAACGACCACGAAGCTGGCTTCGCCCGCCGTATTCGTTAACTCCGTGAAATCACGAAGGTTAATCGAATTCCAGACATCGCGGGTTTTTGTTTGGGTGACCGACTGGGAACCCCTGGATCTAACGGCGCCGAGTTAAATTGCCCTTCACGGGACAAATAATGGCTAAATCCAAAAATATAAATGTAGTCGAAGAAAACAGACGTAGCTTACTTCTACGTATAGAATATTAAATTAATTAAATTTAATAATGTATTAACGTATTAAATTAATTTAACTTGATGATGTAAAATGATGTAAAAATTGGCAACTCTTCAGTCCATCCACTTTGGATCTCTTTTGATTAAATTTACAGAATAATCCAAACCCTGAAAGTTATGGCTTAACAGAAAGGTTTTCTCTTCTCTCTCTTCTGTCATACAAAATTTAAAACCCAGTTACAATAATTCAAGTCATAAGACAATATAAAATGAAAATACTCTCTCTGGTTGGGAGAACGTGTAAAACTAACCCAAGAACAACGTGATAAATCAACTAATACATTTAACACTACTTGAACTCATCAAAATTTGTCAATAGCTGACGGAAAAGGAAACAGAAATGAGACTCATTGATCTTTGCACATAGAAATATTGATATCTTCGCTTTTCAAACTATAACATGATGTTCATACGCTTAGTTCCCGCCAAACGTCGAAATTAGTCTTTCGTTGAGTTGCAAATTGCACAAAAACAAACGAAATAGTGTATGAACTTCAGCAGTATAGCTTTCATTTTAACAACTTTAAGATGTTAATATTTTTTTATTATACGATATCAAATTAAGCAAATGGTAACTTATCTATAGCTTACTTCACTTCATTTAAAAAAATCTTGCTATGTGAATGAATAGGAAACTAAAACGACATTCAAAAGGAAAACCCAAGAACACCATAATAGGCACTGTGGCTGTGAGAGTTCGCAAAAACTGCGAACTCTTTCTTAAAACAAAGTGTTTAAATGCAATACTAATCATCATCAAATATATAGATTATAAAATTAAATGAAGGGAAGGACATGCAAAGTACGTTTTATTACATGCGTTGACTTCAAATTCAATAAAACGCTATTTTGTAACCTTCCCAATCCGACCGTACCTTTCTTTGTTGTTACTTGGCAGTATATTCCACGCCAGGTTCGTTCAAAGACAGTTTATTACACTGTGAGCGAAAAAGCGAACTCTTAATCGGAGTATTTGGTTTTAATTTTTTAAGTACAGGATAATTAGGATTTATAAATATTTGGAGGATTTAAGACACACGAGAAACTGGCAGTGCTACAATAGTACACACTTTTTAGCGTTATTTGCAATACAGTATCTTATCATCTTAATTAAACCTGCAAAAGTGTTTTAATAAGATATTTTGACTTCGTCATATACGGTGTAATATACATAGTGTAGAGAAAATTATGTAATGGGGTACCAAGGCGAATAGTATATTATTTTTGAAAAAGAGATTTATTATCTGTTGGGAAGTGAAGCAAAGATTTACGCTAGTCAGAGTTGGTAGAAGGATCTTAACAACCAGAATGTATTTTATCATCTTAGACCAAAGAATGTGTATTTTACGGACAATAAGAATGGATTTTAGATTGGTATACTAAAAATACTTTTTTACAAAACACTTCACTGTTTTCATTACCACATGTAATCAACTCTTACTCAACATCACTCAACCCAATGTATAAAAGCTGACACCAGAACTGACAAGAGCTACACCTCACGTCACGGATACTTACACGTTTTTATTTCCACCTGGGGAAGACAGGGCGTTCGGAATTGGACCGAGGAAAGTTCATCCTTTCTCCCACGCCATGCCACGCGCGCGGCCGTCGCCTGACCTGGTTACAACAATAGAGCATCGTAGCAGATTAAATATCCAGATCTGACCCGATCCCGCGCGCCCTCGAATTCACGGAATCAATTAAGATTCGGAACCGGCAGATGGAAGGTTGTAGGTTTTGTGTTATGCTACATCAAATACTTCGTTTAATTTCTGCGAAATGCTTTGTTGTTTGCACTTTTAGAACCACCGATGCACTTTACATTAAAAAAGCATTGAATGTTTTTATTTGAGTCATTTAATTACATTGATCATCAATAGCTCACAATTAAGGCTCCCACGGACCGGCGCGGAATATTCGCAGCCGAAGCAGAATGACCGCAGCGGAAATTTCGCGTCACGTGTTGCCTTATGAGCACGTTCAGACCTGCGCGGCAGGCGATCGCCGCGGCAGTGGATTGGCAGCGTCTGATCCGCGGCTGATTTTGTAACGCTGGCGGACGCTTTGTTGCCGCTACCGCTCGAGTTTCGTGGAAGTCTTTGCTGTCTTCGGGAGTCTGCTCTCTTCTAGGTCGAGATCCCTTGCCTTCGCATAGAATTGCCGATCGAGTTTTGCTGTGGAAACGTAGGCAAAGACTCGTCAGATGTCGAATATTTTCAGCTCGCCAATGAATCGGTACGGTCAGACGACTGAACGGTTAGAAAAAAATACTTCTAATCGTGTTCAATAATTTAATTAGTTTTAAATAACTTTAAACGTAGATATTTTAAATTGTTGTCCTCCAAATTTTGTACATTTTAGTAATGTGAATAAGAGTCACTGGTCATTTTAGTAAATATAAAAGCGTTTCTCGTCCTTTGTGGCATCAAGGTATGAAATTCTCCGTACTTTTTCATTTCTAGGTCAAAATCATGAACCCCTTTTCTTCGTTTTCTAAACAGATAT
The DNA here is from genome assembly GCA_038098605.1 of Gryllus longicercus. Lineage (NCBI taxonomy): Eukaryota > Metazoa > Arthropoda > Insecta > Orthoptera > Gryllidae > Gryllus > Gryllus longicercus. The sequence continues at coordinate 334,882 of JAZDUA010000103.1, read as the reverse complement.
TAACAATTTGATGGAAAATCGTTGATAAAGAAGGTAAAATCACCGTACCGCATGTACTCAGAAAACGTACTACTAGTTTTGGCATTTTCTATCTCGAGCAGGAATAGAAGCTAGCGCGTTTTGTTTATCGGATGATGAAAACTGTCACCAAACGGTGACTCATAATTGACGCTCCGGTGTTAATGGTCCCGCGGATTTCGACGCCGCCTCTAGCGCGGAACTTCCCGCGCTGCACCCGCTGCGAATCTCCCGCGCCTGTCTGTTGGGGCTTTTAAGTAGCACAAACGTTGATTATCACTCTATTAAGTTGTCACAGCAAGGTTAAAAACAAAAAAACGTATAAATGATAACCTTGTAGTTTTTATCTGTTGGTAACTCTGCATAAAAGTCATATGTTGTGCATTTTCCTGCTAAAGATGCATTCCACACAAAAGGAGAAGGGGATGAGTTTGGTGCATATCAACGCGTAAAAAAAGTGGTAAGGATACACCTCAATTTATTTAGAATGAAATTCCTCTTCTATTCATGGCTTTTCATTGGTGTAATTTCTGAGAGTGCCTTTTTCTTAAGCCTTATTTCAGTGAAACTGTTATGGGGGCGTTAAACTGAGGAAATCTAAAATTTATGTATTTTTAAGAAGAAAAAACAACATATAATATACTAGTCAACCCGGCAATGCTTTACAATTCACTCGCAACTGGTCACGTGATTGTTAGTCACGTTTTATGTTACGCTCTGCAAACAATTTAATAGACGAACGACTTTCTCGCGAGTTTTGGTATGTTTTATATTCTGGTTTGATTGTCAAGTATCCTATTGTTAAAACGTTCTTCCTCAAGTTTAGGCAAGCATTCGCAATGACTAGGAGAAATTTGGTTTACTTGTGCAACATAACGTTCAAGGAATAATTTCGGTGTGTACTATTTCACAATCGCAGGGGCAGGATATGCAACGAAGGCGCGCTTAATACTTGAGAGTACGGCGGGTTGCATATAGCGTGTGTTCAGGGGCGCTTGATTCAGCATAAACGCATAAAATCGCGTCCATGTGCGAACTATGTGCGAACGCGCAACATAAACTCATAAAATCGGGTCTACGTGCGAACGCGCATCTGTATGAGACAGGCAATCGCACATTACCATTGTACTTTGCGTATATTGTTCACGCAAATGCAAGCAGTTAGTGGACAAATATTTATTGCAATCGAATGAACAGTATGGCAGCACACAAATAGGAACAAAACAAAGATTTATTTTTATATATTAGAAAATAGCAAAAAACTAAACAATAGGGTGAGTTAATTGAAAAGATGTATTGTGTTCTATAGCATGTTAACTAATTTTGAGATGTGTATATTAATGACCGCACAGTTAAATGTTTTTAAAGGTAAAGCCATTTTCGACTATTGTTGTTATGGCAATGAATGATGTTGAGTGTCATTCAGATACATAGACACAGCGTTGATAAGCAAATTGTCTTTTAAAATGTTTATTTTTTCCCAGCTGTAAGTAATAAATAAGGATGTTTTGGAATTAGTAAAACATTTCAGGTCAAACGTTTGGTGTTAAAATACGTTTTCTATGGAATAAATCTCCTAAAAAAGGATTCTATATCATTATTTGAGAATGCTAATATATATATATATATATATATATATATATATATATATATATATATATATATATATATATATATATATGGGTGTGTGTGTGTGTGTGTGTGTGTGTGTGTGTGTGTATCACGCTTATTTTGAGAAGATTAGAAGGTTTTCAGTTTTATCTCGGCAAACACGTCAGAAGTAAGGGATGCTTTTTTCTGTTCCTAAGATTTTTAAGATTTGTGATTTGTGGAAGTTGTTGGTACATAGTTTTGTTTAAAAGAGTGCAATTGTTTTTACAGAATCAATTTTACTTAAAGATATTCCATAATCGTAAACTTGAATCTTCGAGTTGTTGTTATTCTTCAAATTCTTGAAATAAGAACTCTCGAGTTTCATAATTTCAAAATCTTGTTATTCGCCCTCCTCTTCTCGAAGCTTTCAGATCTTGTACATTTCTATTATGTCTGTCTTCACAATACGTATCTTTATCACAAACACAACGTTTACCATAATATTCCTTAATTTATATCTACGGAATTTGACTAAATTCAGTGTGACATGGCCTGACATTGTATTCTTCCTTCACTCTAATGCTTGCTTTTTCTTTCTTATACAGTGAACTGTAATTTTTAGAAAGTTTATGAAATATTACAGATCCGAAAAAAATGGAGGAATTCTTGTATAATTAGTCAGAAATCTTGATGCAACCTTTTGCACGTGTGTGTGCCGATGCCTATGAGTAGGGTAAGTGCAAACTGCGCTTAGGATTGTTTCATCTCGCTTTTTTGCCTATTCCTCCATTGGTGTAGTTGAAATGGCAAAGGAATAAAACACAGGAATGTGATTTCTTCGGGCAATAATGAAATGGTGATTGATGACTGGTGTTATTACAAATCTTACACGCTCCAACAGAAATGTGGGTAATTTCCCATACCACATGCTGCTCAACCACGTGCAGCGTTTGCGATGAGTCAATTCTTTCTATATTTCTATTTTTGACATGAGCTTTGTAATCTGAGCTTGGTGACAAGCCAGTTAATTTTTTCTGTTGAACATTTTGATATATTTTTTTGATTTGACAATTTACTATATTTTCAGTTAATACAGAACGTGTGGTTATTAGTTTCGAGAATAGTTATTGAAAAAGGAATCAAAGAAATTTGTGAGTATTAGGAGGGGAAGCCTGAGGGTGAAAATGCCTGTTTAATCTGTCTTCAAAACGAGTTATCATGTGCGCAGTTGTTTCCAAAGTTTCGTAGTACAGAGCAACGTTTGTGGGGCTGTGCCAATTCTTGAACACATGTTAGAGTCGCCATAGCACTGGAGTAGATGCTGATTTCATTTCTCCTTCTTAAAGCGATAGAATTATTGCGTATAATCAATTTAAGTGCCATTTTGACACACACCAGAAAGCCCTGTAAACATAAATTATACTCACTTTCAAGCGTCATCTACATTTTCAATGTTTCTAATTGTTTAGAAATTAGTCATTCTTTATTTCTGTCTAACGTGTGAAGATACATTGCTTGTATGGTGTATTGATAACAAAATCGTAACTGTGACAATGGGGTGATTTCAATTAATGTTTAAAACTATTGTTGTAGTCAATAGAGTACGATGGTTAATCAGAAAGTCAGTGACGCGAATCTGATAGAGGGAGACGAATTCAATTCAGTTCGAACGATTTCAATTGTTAGTGATTAAATAATATCTTGAATCCAAACTTGGCCTCCGTATCATGTATATAATTGTGTGTATCACTTATATACACAATGGTTTGTGGTTTGTTGAGACCAAGAAACACCATTGGCGGCACGTGTATCAATATTTTGCTCTTTGTAATTTATCTGTGTGCGTCATATGAGGGATGACACGCCGGTTCTCAAAGTGCTAAATTCTTTTGTAAATAAGTGATATTTTATAGGGAAATATCGGTAACAGATCATCAAAGGGGAATCTCCCTAAACAGATTTCAATCACTTGGCCTTGCACTGTTGAAGATGTCCTAAAAATGTCTGCTCCTCATAGGGGCATCCCCGTCGTTTGCCACTTACAAGGCGATTCAAGTAGTGTTATGACACAGTTAAAATAATCAAGAGGGCTTGTTACGCGCCAAACCTTTCCTTTTGATCATCTGCCCTCGATGCGCCAACTGAATAAACACAAAAGAACGGCGCTAGCGGCGGCGACCGTAACGAGACGCTCTTATTTTCCTTTTGCATCTCCCCTCTCCCCCCCTCGTCACGTCACTCTCCTCCCCGACGAGCGATGTGAAGGAGAGCTGAAGCCCTGAAGACGGAGTGCTGCTCGTATTTTCCGTCCTCGGAAATGTTCTGACTGAGCAGGAAAAATGTATTCGAATGCAGGAATTCTTTATGAAACTGGAAGTCGAATTCTGATTGTTGTAATGTGACAAAACTACAGACGTTTGAATACAATAAACGTAAGCGAGAAGACTTAAAAACGAGTAGACAAGATACAGATAAAATAGCTGTAATTATGATAATCAATTAAGGACAATTTTAACTCTTTCTTTTAGGAATACGTTTTTGTTGTATTCAATCTGTATGTTTCACATGTTTGTGTCAAACCATAGAAATATTTTTATGTAAATTTCCGTTTCAATGAAGAAACCTTTTGAAAACATTAATTGTTCATCGTTTACGTGTACTAACTTCAGAATGTTGACAAGGTCTAAAAATTTTAAAACTTTTTTTAGTCTTCAGAAAAGCAAGATGTTGTATTCGAGATATTTCAAGAAATTTAAATTCACTGAAAAGCCCAAAGACTAACAAATATATAAATCAAAAACCAAATTTTTCTTTTTCAAAGAAAAAAAATCAAATTTGTTTCCAGTAACACTTTACAGAGGTTGAAATATATCTTCAGAGAGCTATAAAATAGAACATGAAACGAGATGTGAGGAATTGTATGAGAGCTTGGCTTCAGCACCAGCTGCTCATATTGGCTTAGGTCGCTCGGAGTATCGACTGATGTCATTGCAGTGCGTGTAACAGGGAGGTCCAGGGTTCGAGTTTCGACAGTGGCAGGGTTTTCGACACTGGCTAGATATATGAAATCCATCCGCTGTCTGGAGGAGAATTGAAGCGGCCGGCTTCTCTGATCGGTAGTTTTCCGTGATTTCTCCGTGCAATCAACACTAGGCAAATGCCGGAGCAGTACCGACAGCGGACAGCGCCCAATCTTTCCTTCGTCTTCCTTGTCCTATCTCCACCCCTTAATTACACACACAGTTACAGGCACTACACTACCACACCTGTCAGGATATCAGTTGCGAGCTTAGATCTTGCCCCGGCTGTGGTGGTTCTCCGTTGGTGGGAGATACGTGGTTGGGGAAAACACCGCATGCCGCGTGTAGGTCTGCACCGGATGTCGCAAATCAACGGGAGAAATGTTTATTTATTTATAATGAAAATTAAACTGAAAATAATAAAAATAGTAATAACAAATAAAAATACTCAGCCTAATTTCAAGATTACTGAGTTCGGTGGATAAGGATATTTGAAGAAGAGGGAGGCCTTATGCCCGCGATGTACGCCGCCTCTCCATTTGCGAAATACAAGGAATGGCTTACGAAATACCAGGCTATAGAGATCATCCTGGGCGAGAGATAGTCTGCTCAATGAAGATAGTGTCATTAGTGCACTCTAAGTACAAGAATGTACTGCGCCAGTTCCATTTTGGCACCGGCCCTTCCATAAGAACGCATAAGAACCAACACAGCTGTATTCAGCTGTAAATGGTCAGAGACGCTGCCAATCCTTAGGTGGTTCTGCGCTTCAGAGAGAGGCTGGCAGATAGCACTCCGCTCTGGGCATTTGAAGAGAGTATTGATAGAGCATCGATGGATGGATCTCGTTCAAAAGAGTTATTACAAGTAAACACATTTTGAAGGAACGATATTTCATACGCATACTAATGGATGCTTCGCTATCGCACTTCACATGCTACTGGTCACGTGATTCTTAATCACGTTTTACGCTACGCTCTGGAAAAATTTCAATGCTTGAAAGACTTTCTCGCGAGTGTGGTTCCGTCTCTCTCTCTCTCTCTCTCTCTCTCTCTCTCTCTCTATCTATCTATCTATCTATCTCTCTATCTATCTATCTATCTATCTATCTATGTATCTATCTATCTACCTCTCTGCGTCTCCCTGCGTCTCTCTGCGTCTCTCTCTGCGTCTCTCTCCGCCTCTCTGTCTCTCTCTCATTCTCTGACTTTCTTTTTCTGTTTGTTTCTCTCTTAGGGTCTCTGTCTCTCTCATGTGCGCAGACACATGCTCATTCCCATCGTACCAAGCCTATATTATTCCTGAAAGTGCAAGCAATAAGTTACAATAACAAAGTTTTATCGCAATCGGATGAACGGTACGGAAGCGCATTAAGCATGAGCCAAAAGCAAACAAACATAGTCTTTTATATATTATATTAATAGTCACAATTTTCTTTTCCTTCCTCTTTGTTGGGAGTGCCATAACACACAGGCATTATGCTTCAAGACGCCACTGCATGCACCTAACAAACAAGATTCACAACAAACGATCCAGAGATAATCACGGGAAGACTAAATGTCTCCATCTAGCTCGGTAACGATCGCACAAGTTGGCAAGCGGCGGAGGCGGCGGCAGCAGCAGCGGAGTTGGCGGCGGCGGCGGCGGGGGCGGCGGCGGAGGCGGCGGGGGCGGCAGCGTTCTGCGCCGGGGCCGATCGAGCCGCAGTGAGCTCGTTTCGAATTTCTCCCATCGGATGCACAGGAGCAGCCGCCGCTGCTGCAAGTTGTTCCCGACAAGAAGTCCCCGGCCGCTCCTCCCGGTTGCTTCCCGTCGCCCTTTGCCCTTCCCCTGCGCGGCTACGGACCCAAGGAGCGCGTCTGGCGGGGGAGGAAGGGCCAACTTGCCCCGAGCGACTCCCCCTCCACGCGGCGCTTGGCGAGGCTCGCAAAGAACACGAAACTTCTCTCCCAATGCGTTGATGTAGATGAGGCTTGTCACTAAGGTGTCTCGAATCAACAAGAACCAATGGTTTCGTTTCCGTCAACGTTACAAGGCCAATGTTACAGTTTCCAGCTACCTGATTTACGTTCGCGGCAATACGATCGTGGAATTGCTTTCGCAATGAAAAGAATGTGAAAGACTCGAGTGAAATGAGAATTGAAGTCAAGATAGAAGATAGTGAAGAGTATTGATATGTCTTTACGAAAACGAGAAAGATCATTAAGTACAGTAATCAAATGCCGTTTGAAATAGTAGAAATGCGAGACTTTCCAAAACTTCTCCCCCTCTTACTATTATTTCTTAATAATTACTCATATTTTTTCAAAGTACCTGACATCATTTAACAACCTAAAATTGAGAGATAAAGTGCATTCAGAAAGAAATCTCTGCCTTTAATATTGTACTGTAGCATGAGTTCGAATTTCAACAATTCCAATTTTTAAAATTTCAGAAAATTTGCAGATATGACAAGGGCTTTACGCAAAATGTCCCCCAAAATTAAAATATCTAAATAGTCTCGAGAAAGGCAACAACTAGCCGCACTCCTGAAAGCTCTAATATGACGGAATTGTACGTGGCGCATGTATCCGATTGATTGATTGTTAGTGATTCCGGGCGCATGAACTACTAATGCCATTAGTCCCGTAAGTGAAGTACATGCGTTTTCCTCGGGATGTGGCGGTGATCTTTTCCAGCTGGATGGAGAGATCCGGCGCTGACCTACCGTCGGCTAGCAGTGTTTTCCCTCAACCAGGTATCTTTCACCAGCAGGGCACTGCCGCAGCCGGGACAAGCGACTGGTCTCTAGGCATGTGTGATAGTGTAGTGCATATTAGTGTAAGTGTTTGTCAGTAAGGAGAAAAGATAAAACAAGGAAAAGGAAGGAAATATCGCTCGCGCGGTCTGTGGCCCGTTTGTTAGTGTACTGCTCCGGCAGTCGCCTGCTGTTGGTTGGAGAAACCACGGAAAACTACCGATCAGAGCAGCCAGCCGCTAGAATTCTCCTCTAGACAGAGACTGAGTTTGATCTATCTGAGAAGCTGATGTCGAAAATGCCACCGCCGGGTCTCGAACATAGGACCTCCTATACATTTACAGTTTTGTTTGATTGCTGGAATCGAGAAAAACTGTAAATAATAATGACATCATATTAAGAATCACATTAAAATGATGTGAAGCATTAAAAACTAAATCCTTTTATAATTAACTCTTCACATCAAGTACAGAATTAGCACTAATAATTTTCAAATGTATTATCTCCCCATCACTAACTTACCACTTTGAGGTATTCCAAGCATCATACATTATTAATGTGTTATTAACAAGTAAATATGCTAGGGCGAGTCAATAAATCGTGCCGTACAAATAAATTTACGTTGTAGTTAGATTTAAAACTGTTCTGTTCTGGAAAAAATATTTATTTTAAAACTATTTCTCTGTAAATGGAAGGCGAAAACAATGAGCTGAATAAATAAATGGTGATCAATTAATCACAAAAATGATTGCAGATGATTTAGACCAAGGGTATCCAACTTGCAAGGCCTCAAAGGTCAGGCCTCAAACCTTTAATATGGTTGCGTGCCAGATTTTCACTACTTGGGCGACCCACACCTGATTTTCACGTATTGTTGATCTTGGCACTTTGCCCGGCTGCTCTGAAAACGGGGGGAGGAATAGAACAATGCGTGATATCAGGCCGTACCATACATTACGCAGTGAAAACACATTAGATGTAGAATTTCTGAATTTACTAAAAAAACAAAACAAATCTAAACTTCTCTTATTTTTACCTTAAAGAGGGTGTAGAAACTGGCAGGTCGCGAGCGCTAGGTGCACAACGTTCTTGCCCGACAGGGTTGCACAGGACCAAAGTGTATATTCAAGATTTTCAGTTTTGATTAATAACCTTTCGCGGACCACAATAAATGGCACCGCGGGTCGCAAGCGGCCCGCGCTGCCAGTTGGACAACCCTGATTTAACAAAAATATAAGTGATGTGAAGCGTAGACTCGAAGAGGAACGAGTTTACGCCCATGTTCGCTCTTAGGCGTCAAATGTTTGGGAAAAAATGGAAGTAAAATAATTTATAGTAGTAGTAAAAAATTTCAATAGTTATAATGGTATGTGAATAGTTCAGAAAAGATCCTTTGTGTACTTGTATGTGTATGAAACTTGTATTTTATTTCATCATCGACATCATTTCATCATAATCGACCCGTGTTGCCATTATACTCAGGGTACGGTACGTGTACGGACAGGTACTCAGGGTACGGTACACGGCACGGTACGGTACCGCACGTGTGCGGACAGTGAGATGCGAAAGAGTACAGATAAAATGCGTGCTTTGACGGAGAGTAAAGGCATTCACACGTAAAATTATAAGGATGGAATTGTGAAATTATAAGTTTGGGAATTGCGCAGGAAACGTACCAAGTGTTGGTGGCACTTGTGCACCGATAAAGTAAATTAAGACTTTTTCTGAAGGAAGATTAATTTTTGTGTCAAAGGAAAACAAAATTCGTGGGCAAAAATTCTTTAAAGAACACCAGGGAGACGCCATGCATTACTAGAGTGAATGGATTTATTAGTAATGTATGCTGTAAAATAAATAGTGAATAGTTTTTTTAAATTAATAGTTTTATGTTATTTCCACTGTTGGGTATATGTGTTAACTGTTGTAAGCATTAATGATATGTGTTTTTCAGTCAATTATTAAGAAAATATGTTGAATGAAAATTAAATACTCTTTCGTAAGACATTATTTTCATATGTAAATTATACGGCCGTGTTGTTATTGATATATTAAATGTCTCCAGTTGGTTTTATGTTGGCTCCCGTTGGCTATATTAAACGTTTTTATGCTTTATTAAGACTCGAGATTTTTTGTAGGCAAGATCGTCAACATAGGAATAAAATATCTTTCTTACCGCAGACCAGCTAATGACCACAATCAAAATATTTAATATATTAAAAAAGAATAGAGGATAGGTAAGGCGGTTTTTAATATGGGACGTTCTGGACAAAATTATAAAATACAAATTCCAGAGGATATCTCAGGGGTTCGAGTAAAATTTTGGATAAATTTCAGCATTTGTGTTAATCACAATCTTTTTGTTCAGGTTCTCAATTATTTTACCTAGGGAAAACTATAAAAAAAACTTATCGTCATATATAATCAAGATGTCGTAAGTCATGTAATTCATGTAACATATATTACTTATAAATATTATATTTAAATAATTATACCTATACGGCGTATTATACCCATATGATGAAATAAAATACAAATTTCATACACATACAAGTACACAGAGGATCTTTTATGAACTATTCACATACCATTATACCTATTGTAATTTTCTGGTTATTACTTCTGTTATTCAACAGTTAATGCTTAAATAGTCAATGTACTTTATTAAAATCCTCGAAGGGTAAACTGCCTAACTAGGAATAATGAAATGCACATTTTAACGTCTGTTATAACGTTTATTTTATTGTAGCTTTCTTGAGCGTAATAAAACAGACTGAGTTTTTAGAACAAATATTCGAGTTAAAATTGTCGTTTCGACCCTATTTTGGGTCTTTTTCAAAAAACAACCCAGTGTCCAGGTTAGTTGACATCATATATAATAAGCATTTAGATAAAATATAGTAAAAAAACGACTTCTGTCATATTACTTGACCGGATGAAGCTGACGACTTGATTACTTTTTATGTGAATGACAATTTTTATCTAAATCCGTTTTACGTATGATAAACTAGCCTGGACACTGGGTTGAGTTTTGAAAAAAAAACAACAACCAAATAGGGGCGAATCGTTAAATGTAACATGAAATAAATGGTTATAGAAAGTCAGTCTGTTTTAATACGGTCAAGAAACGTACAATAAAATAATGAAATGTATTAAAAAGCAGCCTGCTCTGACAGCCGCTGGTGCCTCCGCGCTGTTCCCGCCATCGCTACATTCCACACCTTCGGCAACGCTGTTCCTCCGCCGGAGCAATTATTCAAACTCCACCTGCAGCTCGTTTAAACTGTCAGGTGGGTTGACAGGCCGGGTCAGGGCAAACTCCAACTTCTCGGTCACGGCGCCTCGCGTTAATGCCGGCTCCCCTATTCATGGATTACGCCCCAAGGCGACATCGCACGCCCGTTGTTTCGTGCTTCCCTGAAAGCTAGACGCGCGAAAACATTTTAATAGGCAATTAAACTAGCGAAACAAAAGTGGCGATATTGTGTGCGTTGCTCTTGTGTCAGAAAATGTTGACTGCCCGCAATTGTTCTAGAGGAAAAACGTCGCCATAGCGTCGATGCGACGAACATAAGATATATCCGCATGCAGATGGAAATTATTTCAATGCCTCAAATAATATTAAGAGAAACTTATTGTAGTATCAGTAGTCCTACACCATTTTAGGAGGAAAAGGACACATATACTCGAAAATAAATTTTGAAATAGAAGCCTCAATTTACGAAATTTAGAGAAACTTATAATGACGAATTTCAATTGTTATAATTTTTTGTATATTCATGAGTATTCTCTTAGAATTTTCAAGCATTTTCAATCTAGCTTTCTTTTAGTAGTCGCAAGTCGCTGCTAGGTATCTAATGGATGAATTATACAAAATAAGCGTTGAAGATAGGTAAAACACAGTTCTGTTTCTTTAGTTAAAATGTATGATGCTAAAACATACGCTAAAAAATCTTCACATTCGTTGATAAACAAAATTGAGTTTATTTATTGTGGATAGTGAGAAAATACATATCATTACCATCTATTACAAGTCATAAGCATTTTTGTAGGTTTCAAAAAAAATGTTTTGTTCAATCGGTAGGAAAAAAAATTCCTTTCGAAATATTTCTAGGATAGCGAAATATTGAAACTTATCAATAGGTAATACACAAGTTTCTCAGAATAAACATTTCCAACAAGATCATAACTTCATGTACATAACGTTTTGCCAACGTGTAATGAGAAATCTCATAAACAATGTTGCACGTGAGGCATTTTTTCGTGTTTAGAAAGCATCTCATCAGGCAAAGTGTTGGTCTGGTACACGAAATATATTCGAATGCGTCAGAAAGCGTTGTTGCCAAAAACAAGTTGACGATAGTTGCCACCTTATCAGGGGCAACTTTTTTATTTACTCCATATTTTATTTCTTCGCTGCGCGTCCTTCGAATAAAAGCTACTTAAACAAAGAAAGGAATCAAGACATGCTTAAAGAAAAGGATCAAGACATACTCAAACAACGAAAAACGCTTGAACAAACTCGCACTTGTACGCGCACGTGTACTCGCACTCGCAATTGTTCGTACTTGTTATTACATTGAAACACTTTAAAAATGCCTATATCTATCTTATTTTCAAAATCAATACTTATATAGTTACTTCTGCTTCCACGAAGACCAGCAAATCCTCCGAACAAGTTACGGACGAAGAGTTCGCCTGTGGAGTTCGCTCCGCAGGCGAGCGAAAGATTGACGGCCTGGGAAACACCGCCGGACTTGAGGGGGAGGGGGGCGGCCGGAAATACCCCGGGTGGGCGGGGGGCGCGGCGATCGGGGCACAACCTCCCCCCCCCCCCCGAGCCCGTGAGAGCGCGCGCGCTGACGCAAGGGCCAGTGGCCAGCGCCCGCCCGGGCAGACGGGACTTCAAAGCCCGCACACCAGGCACAGCTGGCGTCATCGTTTTCTGGGTCCCCAGCCGATGGCTCCCGGTGCAAATTCATCTGCTGGCGTGTATATTTGCTCGATCAACGCCGTGTGCCCGACGCATTACGCTGGTTCCACGGCTCAGGTTATGGCAGCTGAGGTTATCGGACGTGCCTGATGGTCACGTGGGTAATTTAAATCTACTACTACTATCACCTAGATTCGTGGCTAACTGTTGGTCACTTTTCACTACACGGCTCCGGGATCGATTCCCCTGGAGGCAAGATTATAGTGTGCGTTTTCCTTGCAATGTTCCAGTATATGTTGCTGTGTGACGATGAGAAAATTTACTTCTCATGTTGAGAAGACCGGAATACGGCGTGGGGATATCTACATGCCACACGTACCAGCTTAGTCCATGGTCGCGAGGCAGGGACGTCGCTCGTAGGCCTGAACCCATTCACAGGCTGTTGCGCCAAGTACATACATACATACATACATACATACATTCATACATACATACAAACAAACATATTTAAATACACAAATACAAGTAAAGAGTTGAGTTGGTTAGTCCTGGTTACCCGACTGTATAATATTTCTGGATTATTTGCAGAATAATGAAATTCCATGTACGATTTTACTTTTGTAAAATGACACTTCACAGTGTTCAACGAAAAAGAGACCTGTGCCATTTTTAAAAGAGAATTTCGCTGTAACCGAGAACAAAGTATTCACCACTCATTTCATGTCATAGTGTAGGGGATCGGTCACAACCTGAATGCACTGGGAATGTCACTAAACCAATTGAAGACAAAATTTCTAAAAATGGGGGAATATTTAGAGATGCGAAAATCTCCCTTTTTCTCTCAGTAGTTCACACTTATGTGTACCAAAATTTGCTTAAAATAGTTGTATAAGTTCCAGAGATAAGCTGGATGAAACCTACATTCATCCAATTTTACATATTAAGATAATATTACTATTGTTCCTTCTATTACTACATATTTACGGTATACATTTTAATGCTCTCCTGAGAATGCGGAACTAACAGATGAGCGACTTCTAATTGCCTGGTTCTCTTAAGAAATTACTTTTCGAGAGGGAAACACACATATTGCGAAATATCACGTTCCTACCATATGAACAACAGAAATGGCATATTCACTGAAAAAACATGGTTGTTCGTACGCATAAGAATACACCCAAATATCATAATTGACAAAAAGAATATGTATGAGATTTAGGAAATAATATTTCGAAATCAAATTAAGCTAGTAAAATGTCTTTATGAGAAGGCTGAAAAGTAATTTCAAGGCTGGTATGACGATAAGACAGAAACAGATCTACAGAATGCGACCTGAGATAGAAGCAGGTGGAACCAACAGGCGATGTTAGCGGGGAAACGTATGTTATGTGGCCTTACCATTTCGAAGGAGTAAACAACGCTGAAGTGCAAGTGCTCCAGAATCCGCGCGGAGCGCTGCGCTACGGCAGCGGGGCCTGTGGGCGGCGCGTGGGTGGCACTTTCCAATAACGCCGCGCCGCGGCGCTCCGGGTCGAAGCGTCCGCTCACACAGCGCAGCTCGCCCCCACCACACGCTCCACCCCCGCGTCCGCGCCGGTTGGCCAGGGCATCGAGCTTCTCTTGCGATGTTTTCGAGAAAATACGTACTACTTTGGGGAGCCATCGCACCGGTTTTATTGCGATTGATTATTTAGTGTTTGCGGACGAGTGTCCAGGAGAGGTGGTCTACGGCATCAGCTGATGTCAATGCAATGTCTCTGATCGGAAGGTCATAGGTTCGAGTCCTAGATTCGAGGTGGCAGGATTTTTGATACTACGTAGCTAGGTCCAATTGAATCGCTGTCTAGAGGAGAATTCTAACGGCCGGGTGCTCTTTTCGAGAGTTTTCCGTTGAATGCCAGGCGAATACCGGACCAGTACCCAAACATACAAGCCACGGGACGCGCACGATCTTTCTTTTCTCTTCCTTGTCCTATCCTTACCCCTTACTTATGCCTACTTACACTACATTACCACTCTTGTCGGGAGACCGGTCGGGAACTTATAACTTGATTCGGCTGAGGCGGTGCCCCGCGGGTGGGAGGTACCTCGTCCAATCCGATCTGTAGATCGGCGTCGGATCTCGCCATCCAGAAGAGGGGAATATCTCCACTCCCTCCCGGCGGGGAAAGTGCACTGCACTTACGGGGATAACGCCCAGTTAATGCGCTGTTGACCAGACTAATGATCACATGTGCCCGGAATCACTAATTAATCAATCAACTACCGGACGCACGGACCTACCGTTTTAAGTAGTCATAGGTGTAGTGCATGTTTTACTCCTGAAGGTGAGATCCTGCGCCAACCTACACGTGTCAACTTTCGGGGGGTTCTTTGCAAGTTCTCTCCTCCCCCACTGGGGCACGATCACTCCCATCGAAGTCGAACTCTTAAGGCGGCTCCACACAAGCGGCATTCGGCGAATCCCGAGCAACCGCTCGCCGAATCCCGAGTAGTGTGGACGGGTTGCTTGCGATTCGTCGAGCGCCTAACATTCGGTATTCGCCCTACCCACCCCGTGTCGGTCAAGTGAGCAAACATTCGCCGACACATCAGCTGCTCGGGATTGGGCGAGCAGGAGCTTGCTGTTCGGTGTAAGCCGAATATGTGGAGCTGCCTAAAGCCCATAACATTTGTGGTAGTGTTGGACATATCAATGTAAGGGCGTGTTGGGGGAAAGTTGTCAATAAATGTGACCGAAACACTATAACAGGACTAGCATATGTAAAGGGACAAATATCTGGCGCGATACCTAGCCCGTTTGTTAGGGAATAGAATTCTCCTCCAGCCAGTGAATGGATTCTACCGCGCTTTGTGCAGGTAGGATCGAAATTTCGACACCGTCGCGACCCTAGGACTTTGCGCGACCCAGGAGTTTGCCTTATAGTTTCAAAATGTCTCTAGTCTCTCTCTCTCTCTCTATGGCAAGCGTTTACATTTTATCGTAATTTTTAAAATTGTAATGATCAGATATTTAATTTTGTGTTTGAGTACATCATGATGTTCTATTGAAGCTAATAGAAATTCAGAAAATCAATGTCCAATATTAAGTTTCTGAAAATCACTAATAAAAATTTGCATTTTAAAAATACATTTCATAGATCTTGTACGAACTACACTAATATTACCAACGCAGCTATTGATGACAACTTGGAGTTAAAATTAACTATTGGTTTCCCACGAATGTTTCGTTCAAATTTCTCTTTAACTCTAAACAAATACATGTAGTTTTTGTAAAACGTTGAGAGAATCCAGATTGGAAAATATCAACGTTTGTGAACTCTTCCAATATGTCTTTGATATTCTGAAAAGTAACAGAGCTTTATTGGTAGGTATACGTACTTAGTTGAACGAATTACGTAGGAAATTCTTTGATAAAAAAATCGTGTACTGTTAAATGGATTTAAGTTATTTTTGTAAAAATGAAATTATGTTACGTAAAGAGTAATACATTACAAAATCTACATGCTAATCTGCATGCTAAATCTACAATTAAAATATACTGAACATAATATACTTCAAATATTCTCTGATTTACAATGATGACACGGCATTTCATCCCCACAATACATAATACGCTAAGACACATTAATGTTTTTGGCAGTTTGTAAGAAACCATCATCACATAACGCCGTAATTGAATTATTTGTTGAATAGGAAATTATTTGAAAATGAAATTTTGAGTTTTTGCTCAGGGATGCATTCCAAAAATCAACAGCATTATCGATCTTCTCCGTATACACTGTCTGAGTTTCACTTCATTTTTGTGCATCAGCGCATGCGCAGATTGAGATTGTAGTCGACTGAAGTGCGCTATGCCGTACAAAACTCCCTAAAAGGTGTGCAGATTACGCCATATTTGGGGAATCGAGCGCTCATACAACCCGCAAAATACATTACACTGCAATAATGTTGCTTCCTTGCACTTACTGCGCAAGAAGAACATGAATTGTAATTGTGTGCAGGAAATAGGCAAATTTTCGACCGAAAACCTCTTATTCTCAGACACTGGTGACAAAAAAGTGTATAAATCTTGTTCTTAAATAAAGTAAAGTACTTTTTCTAACACGCTGTGTAGTCAGAATCCGTTTTGTTGGTTCTTGACATTGAAAAACCAATTGGAGACAAACCGTCTGTCAGTCAGTGTGACTGCCTGGACGTCTGTGTGTGGTCAACACTGTTCAGGCAATTTTCTCCAAATTTTTTCATCCCCGGTCGATTTAAGGAAACTCAAGGTTCTCTGGGTTTGAAAGGGATATTTTAATTTAGGGGGATATTTTACATGAAACGTCAAAAATATTCCAAAATTTTCTTAGTAATGACTCCAATTTTTTTATTAAACTTGGATGGCGTATAATATGCTTGAAAGTATGCTACAGGTCTAATTTTCGAAGATATTCCTTATTTGAGGAAAAACAACAACTCAGGTCTTAGTTCGGTTAAAATATCTGATTTTTCGAAAAAATGAAAAGTTCAATTCTTTAGCCGTTTCTCTGCAACTACAATATAAAAGATAGCGATTTTTGGCAATTTTTAAATTTTAAACAATTAGTTTCTCAAAAACTGTTTCAAATTTTTACTTAATTTTTCTCTCCTTATGTAGCAAAGAACAGAAAAGAAAATGGTGCTGGTCCCGTTTCAGACACATTCTCTGTATTTTAAAAAATTGTAAATTGTAAATTCAAAAACATTCGAAATTGTGAATTCTTATTTCCCTGATGGAGATAATATTTTTATCAAAGAAAATAGAATTATGGAAGGTAATAAATTTAACTTTGAATTAACTAAATACGCTTCTTTTATTTTAAGATGTTTTGATCACTAATTATGATATTCAAAAGTTGGAAGCTCACTTTCATGTAATCAAGGCAAACTTGTATGAAATTATTCTTGCTTGTCTGTAAGATGTGTTTCGAATGAAACAAATTTGTTCATATTTGTTTCATTTGTGAAACTAAGAAATCTCTACTGTTCCTGACAATCAAAATAAATGGAGATATTCACCACAGGCGCTTCGTTTGAATTGCTTTAATTGGTCTTTAGCAAGTAGTAGCTGAGGTGTTATTCGAGCAGAAATTGCTACTTTTCAATACGAATAGTACGTAACTGTTTCCAGTAATGCTCGGTAGTATGTGCAGTTGTAGCATCCCTAGTTAATGAGTGGTTTAATCTAAGGGTTGTTTTACTTCTTACTCTAACTTTTGAAATAAGCTTCATAGCAATACAATCTTTATTACAATCAGCAGACCTACTATAATTAGTCGACGAATTATTAATGTAAAATTGTAGAACAAGAATAATTAAAAAACCTGTCGAACAGGGCACTATAAACGCGTCTCTGACTTATTCGTTCTCAAAATCAATTAACCGGCAATTAACAACTTAATTCCTACTCTAAACACAATCCTAAAATTAACGAAACCAAACACTGCCTCGTAAAACCACTAGATACACTTAAAACAAATTTCCAAGCTCGCATCTCTCGTCGCCCTGTTGTTCTCTCCCAGCTCTTGTTCATCGATGCGCACTTGCATTCCGTATGCATCTGCGCGTTGTTGTGGTGCCGACCCCGCGGTCGCAGGCGCGCAGCGCAAGGGTCACACTTTCAATAATTCAGCGGTCACGTGACACGTGCGGTGCGCCGGGGAATAGCCCCCGCCACCCCCGTCGCGCCGGGGCGTTCGGAAGCCGCGGATAAGTGACGCGAGGCGCGCGCTCCCGCGCAAATTGCTGCGTGTAAAGTTTCATTGTTTCGGCAGATACCGAGATGGCTCTGGCACGCGGCCGCCGCACGCGGGGCTGCCTTAATTAATTCACGCCCACCTCCCGCAACACGTCCGTCCTAACGGGTTCCCGGTCAGGCGAACCGGAGTGCTTTGCTCGCAACGGTGAATTTCGAATTCATGAAGACGACAAATTGTGCTATGACTCCATTCGATGGAATTTGATTGATCTGTATTGATGATTTAGAAGAACGATGAAAGCGTGTGTATATGATAATGTACAAATTAGAGAAATAATCTTGGAAGCGGATGGTTTTTGTGAAAAAAAAGTATTTCTTTGAAAATTGGTTTAATAAACAATACCGTTCAGATCGGGACAAGAAAGGAATATTTCAATGCAGTTTACACAGTCGTAAATAAGGTCTAATAGCTATAGGTAATGTTTACTCATTAATCTACATTTTCGAGATATTTAGGTAACTTGTACTTTTTTAATTTAAAGTACAAATTATCTAATTATTCGGACTAAATAACTAACTATGCGTATTCAAATAGTTCAGAATGATTTATTTTAGGTGAATAAAACGCGCCAACGTGTTTTGCATGATATTAGGAATGAATATTTCCTTTACATATTTGGCTTCAGAAGCTTAGATCTCATTGTCAGCGAATATTGTTTTTTTTTTTTTATTATTTCCCAATTTTGTTACAACCTCTATGTCACCGAAACTTTGTGTAGTACATTTTCCAGTCTCAAAGTGTAGCTATTGAACGCTCGGGAGGTCATTCACTTCACTTGCAAATAGTTATTGCTTCTGACGACCTTCAGCCGAGATCGGTCACCAACGTAGGACAATGAAGTGATCACAGGACCGAATAGCCGAGCGACATAGTTGTCGTAAAACTATAGAAGTCAATTCACTAATTTGCGTTTTTATTTTCTCACGCTTTCGCCGGGAAGAAGAGAACGATCGTGCGCTGAAAAACGGCTAATTTTCGAGAGAAAAACACTTATTGTCGGCTCCTGGTATAAAAAAAAGAGGAAAAATCTTTTTTTTGTTATTTAAGGTCACATCAACTAGTAAGTTATTAGCCACCACTATTGCGTGTAACGGTATGGTAACTACGAGGATGACACGGTGTGATGATGGCGATGGGGTGAAAGGACGAACACAATACAACCGTGCCCGAGGCGGGACTCGAACCTTCGGTCCGAGATCGCTACGGCACTACTGCCTTAGCGATCTCGGCCATCCGGACCGGCGAAATATCGTTTTTTTACATATAGTGAATTACATTCTTTAACACGTTGTATAAACAGAATCCAGCTAATTCTAGCGTCTAAACCGTTGAGCCTATTTTCTATAGATTTGATATTCTCTGATCGATTAAGATAACCACGAGGCCCTCGGAGTTTGAAGTGGATATTTCATACTCCGAGGAAGGCACTCAAGTGGAAGTTACATAAAACCTCAACATTTTCAATTTTGTCACAAAAATGACTTCATGGTTTTGGATTGAACTTTGTTCTCGAATAGCGTAAATGACGCTTAAGAGAACGTCTCTCATTTTTCACTAATATTCCTGATTTCTGGAAAAATGCAAGTTTAAATTTCTTGGCCGTCTTCCTACAAATACAACAAATATTGAAGATAGAGATTCTCTTCCTTAATGAAATCTATTCTTTAAAGGCAGATCTTGAAATAAGGTCATTTTTTCGAAAATATAAGTAGGTTTTGCGTAATTTTTAATGAAATTTGGGCAATTTTTAATTTTGTAAAACAAATTTTGTTTCTAGAAAAGGACTCCAAATTTTTCTTCAAAATTTCTTCTCATATATATCAACTGGCGGTAAACAGTAGTAATTGCTTAATTTCCTCTGTATTTTCGAAAAATACAAAACATTAATTTTCAAAAATACAAACGTTAAAAAAACAAAATAATAAAATTGAGGATCAAAAGGGTCAATAAAATTCGCGTCGTATTATAGTCATCGGGAAAAAATAAATTATTGTTCATTGTTTAAATTGTTTTTTTCTGAAGTATAGCACAAAAGGATTCATAGTAGCTTAGAGATTATTGCACAGCAGTCTATTTTAAATGCTTAAATAATATTAACAAACATATATGTACATCACTCGAAACTACATCTCTCCAGGTTTAATTTAGACATATTTGTATTTTTCTGAAGAATTCGAAGGTAGATGTGCAAAAAATGTTTAAACAACGCGCGCAGAATTCTTCCAAAAAAGGTAATATTTCTCAAAGGAATGGGTTTAGAGAAAAGAGGCACAAGTCACCTACGTTGAACCCTAGACCTCATAAAACGTTTCAAATCTGCGCTAAAAAAATGATGCTTTGTAAGAGTGCGATTTGACGTCGAATGACTCTTCTACAGATGTGTAAATAATTAAATTTTATTTGTTAGGGAAGGAACGCGAATCTATACACTTAGGTTTCGTAAGCTGTTGCTTAACCACATTGAGTAACATCTGAAGCCAAAGTTAAAAAAACGACACACACGATTGACTTTCACATTTCAATTTTTAGCGAAAACATAATCTACATCATTTTTATAATCGTATATCCCCCTCAAAAAATTAAAGAACAAATTGGTGCCATTTGAATAAACGTTCGAAAATATTGTTAGACTGTACGTCATGTTACCTCCGAAATCAAAATATCCATTTCAAACTCCGAGAACCTTGAGTTCATTGAAATCGATCTTTGAATATCAATTTCGGAGAAAATCGGATGAACGGTTTAGGCGGTAATGCGGCAGGACAAATGGACTGACAGACGGACTGACAGACGGACTGACAGACGGACTGACAGACGGACTGTAGACGGACGGCCAGACGGACGGCCAGACGGACGGCCAGACGGACGGCCAGACGGACGGCCAGACGGACGGCCAGACGGACGGCCAGACGGACGGACGGACGTACGTTTTGCCATCAATCGATTTTTCGGAATCAAGATTCAACAAAACATGGATTCTGACTACATAACTTGTTACAGGAAGTAATTTATTATAAGTATGGGTAATATTTTATATGGCCAGGGCCCGGCAACAAGAGTTCTTCTGCCAAAAATTCGCCGATTTCAGGCTCACGATTACAATACATTGTCTTCTTACGAAGTAATAGCGAGAAAGTAAAAAGATATTGTCAGTCGGATGCTGCCGATGGTTGATGGCAGTGTGACCTTGGGGCCCAGTCGCAGCGAACGCCGTTGCCGTCGTCGGCGCTCTGCGTCTCCAGCGCCACCTGGCGGCCAAGACGATTGATTGGCGTCGGCCCTCCCGGCGCCCGCCCCCTGGACGCCACCTGAGCGCCCAGCATCCCTCGGCTGCTCGCCCACTCCCCCGCCCGCCCGCACCCCCACTCCGCCTGCCTGACCTCGGCGCGTCGCTCCGACCAACCCGAGTCCGCTGGTAATCCTTTAGGATTCAATACATCGTATTCGTTGGTAGCCACCTCCCGATGGAGAAAAGCATGCACTACCCTTACGGGACATAATGACCCCGGCCGTTGACGCGAACGGAATCACTAACAATCAATCAATAATTCGTTGATTGATCGATGGAGGTTTCCCGGCAGGTCAACCTCTATGCCCATTAGTCCCGTAAGTGTAGTGAACGTTTCATCCTGGCATGTTTGGCGTTTCTCCTTAACTGGATTGTGTGATCCGCCGCCGACATACGCGTATTACGTGGCGTTTTCTTCTCCCGATATCTCCCCCACTCGGGACACGTTCACAGCTTTCGACTGATCTCCGGACTTGCGTGGTAATGCGGTGCATACGAGTGTGTGTTTGTGTGAGAAAGATGCGAGGATGAGACGATCTAGAGGAAATAGTGTTCACGCGCGTTCTATGGCCCGTTTGTTCTGCTCTGGCATTTACCTGGGGTTGGTCGGAGAAACCGCGGAAAGCTACTGATCAGAGTAGTCCTTGAGATTGCGGTTTGTTTCGACCTCGTTCTCTAGCTAGTGTCAAACATTCGTCACCATCAGGACTGGACCTTCCACTCAGAGGCGCTGTACAGACAGGGATAAAGCTGACTGACCTAACTCAATCTATGTTTCATTATCGCGATATTGTATTATTTGAATGGCTTTGCAAAAATATTTTATATCTATCTTTGAAAGACGCTTCACTAAATTTTCAGATACATTGATAAAACTGATTTTAATTCTTGGTAAAGAGTAATGTTACATTAGTTGCTTCTGTTTCTAAAGACCTTTCTCAACGTACTAATCGGTACGACTCTGCGGTACAAACTCTTACAAAAATTGTTGAAAAGTTGCTGTTTTCTAATTCGTTTGGAAGACAATCCAGAGTGGTAGTGAAGGCGGGCGAGGAAATGTGGTCTCATCAAATCATTGAAATAAAAATCCGATCTGGTATTATTGTGCTAATCTATCTCGACAAATTGTTGAAACAAAATCTGATTTGAAATTGTAGTGATAACCACCTCATCGAATTGTTGAAAATGTGATTTTTCAGCATTATCAGACCTAAAAACATAAAATTGAATAAAACCATCAATATTTATGAAAATATTTTATTTCGACAATATTGATTCAAAATTCAAATATGTAAAAATGAAAATATTCAAAACTGGAAAATGTGATCTCTAAAAATCTAATCTGAATGCGTCCATAGATCTCAACCGGCAACAAGAGGAAATTGTAAATATCGATATTAATAATAATAATAATAATATAAAAACAATAAAAAATGTAATAATAATAATTGGAGATATTTTGAAGACAATGCGAAAATATTGTAAAAAGGTAAAATTTGCAAAACTTGGAATATTTTTAAAATTTAAAAAATGTAATGTCTAAAAATCTGATCTGGTAGGCCCCTTGTAAGGCCCCTAGACCTCCTAGCGAAGAAGTGGGGAGAAATCATTTAAATACTTTGAAAGCTATTGCATTTTTTCACAGAATTTCTACCGCATTTTTATGGCGTAGTGTAATGCGATTTATGGACAAATTATGTAATTGTTTCCGCATTATTATCAATCTGGGATTACACAATACTTCTATGCACTCAACCCTATAAAAACATGATATACAGGTGTCCCGGGAGGAAACGTCAAAACTTCGCAAAACAGCTCTTAAAACAATTTTAAGAATATTTTGTCTAATAAAATACTGGAATAATCCAAAAGGTTGACCCGCAATAAGCACTCAAAACGTGGTTTGAAAAAATGGTTTCTAGGTAAATTTGCATTGCTGAAGCATGTAAACATTCCACAAACATGTAAAATGTTTATTATTTACAAAACAAAGGAATATATTTGTTCAAAAAGAAAAATTAACCAAGAAATAAAAAAAAGCAGTGGAAATTGGGTTTTTCTTAATTTCTGTGTTAATTTTTCTTTCAGAACAAATGTATTCATTTCAAGAGATAAACAATTTCCGTGTTTCTGGAGGTTTCTTTGCTTCTGCAATGGAAATTCCTGCCTAGAAAGCATTTTTTTTCAAACCAACTTTTGATAGCGTATTGCGGCTCAACCATTTGGAACATCCCAGTAATTTATTAGACATAATTAGCTTAAAATTGTCTGAAGACCTTATTTTCGAACTTTCGACGTTTACATTCCGAACAGTCTTTATACATCCTGGGTATTTGGAGTGGTGCCCTCTCTAGGCTAGGAAAATTCAAGAATCGAAGAGTGACGTCAACTGAGGATGCACACAATCACGAAAGAGACCCGTGCGTGATGACCTCCTGGACGAGCGTCGCCGCTGGGCTCGGCTGCGCCGTTGGCCTTGCCTGCGCGGGCGCGAGGGCGGGCGCGGGGGCGGGCGCGGGGGCGGGCGCGGGGGCGGGCGCGGGGGCGGGCGCGGGGGCGGGCGCGG
The DNA here is from genome assembly GCA_038098605.1 of Gryllus longicercus. Taxonomy (NCBI): domain Eukaryota; kingdom Metazoa; phylum Arthropoda; class Insecta; order Orthoptera; family Gryllidae; genus Gryllus; species Gryllus longicercus. Next base: position 310,946 of record JAZDUA010000103.1, on the reverse strand, counting down.
GGGCGGGCGCGGGGGCGGGAGAGAACGCAGGGGTGAAGGCGGGGAGAGGGCGGGGCGGGAGAGAGGGCGGGGCGGGGAGAGGGCGGGGCGGGGAGAGGGCGGGCGCGGGGCTGGCTCGGGGCGGGCGCGGGAGCGGAACGGGAAGAGATGGCGTGCGCGATAACGGTGGCCGTTGCACCGCCCCAAACGGCGCCACTCTTCCGCCCCGCCGAGAATAGCAATGATGGAGGAGCCCCCTTATCGCCCTCTGCTTAACGACTTGCGGGCGGGGAGGGGGTGTGCGCCGCACGGCCCTGACGTAGTTCCGTTCGCGGCGCCATTTTACACCTCCGCCCTCGCTGTCGATGGCTCTCCTACCTGGCGCCCTTGATCGTGGGCCTTAACCTATGTTCTCCAACCTGTGAGGACTAACTTCCCGTCTGCTGCTCACAAAATCCTTCCCACTCTATAAAATTATAGAGTACTGTGATCACACATTGCCGAACTTAAATGATGACTTTAATGCAATGTAAATAAGTATGTTAAAATGAATTATCGCTAATAAAACTAAATGGAAGTAATGTGTCCTTGCGCGACGCCGCTTCCTTTAAACATTACACAAATAAACCTTAATTAAAAGCTGTACATGCCGAAGGCCGCGGATGCGGGGCGGGGGAAGAGATGGTGTGGAGCAATAACAGCACATATTTTCTCGTGTTCCTCATAACGGTTACGTAGTATTCAATTACTGCAACTTTGACTCTAACACTTCAGTCATTATTTGACTCCTAACAAAATTAATTTTTGAAATTCCAAATTCAAGTGAATATGGCTCCTAATTCTTATAGTATTTTAAAAAAGATTTATAAAAAAGATTTACTCTGCGCTATTCGACCCAAACATTTGACGAAAACAATCGAAGCCATTTTTGAGGCAATTTCGAAAATGTTGTTGAGAGTGCATATAAAGTACCTCCAAAAATTAAAATTCCTGGGATTTTAAAACGAAGTTTTGAAAATAAGTTTTGAAACAAAGCACTTTAGCGATATCAAGAACCCACAAAACGAGGATTCTGACTATAATATATAGGAGAAAGTAATTGACTTGGTACAAAAGCAGAGAAAATGATTTTTTTGGTATTTTTTCTCCCGGAAAATCGGCACTTTTCCCTGCAGCATTATGATACTTTTTCTAATACTCCCATATGAGCAAGTAAAAATTATCAGATGCGTTTAGCATCTATCTTCATCCTGAATGTTACATATTCGTCTTGCGGAATTGTAAGAATACCATCGTCTCTGTGGAGCAGCTGGTACGAGTAGCCGCAGTTTTGCACCAAGCATGTGACTGTCGTGGGCTAGGAAACTGGATTACTAAAATTTGCGGGTACTGCGCCCAGAGCATCTGACTTGAGATTGAAAAATAAGGATTGAACCGGGGTGGAGGTACAAGTATGTCGCTGGATACCTGGCCTAAGAAAGTCTTTTGGAGATATCCGAAGACATTGCCCCAGAAGCGAAATTAATTTCCATTCCTACTAAGTGATGAAATGAGCAGAATTGCATTAGTCTTATTTCAAATTGTCAATTCAAATTAAAGTTAATCACTTTGAGTCAAAAAAGGACCTTGATTTCCTAATCGAGTTTATTTAAGTGTGAAATTATTGCATTAACGTCTTAAGTTCAGATTAGAAGGTTTCACAAAGGTTCTGGTCTCTTAAGAGGTGTCCGCTCGTAAGAGAGACTTGTTAATTTATGTATACTTGTTAGTTTATTTCACATTATTGCTATATACAACAAATATAATTATTTAATACTTTGTAATACCACAAATATAATTATTTAATACTTTGTAATACGACAGAAAAACAAGGACTTTCCCAATCATTCATCCTTTTCCAAAAATAGTTACACAAGGCAGAAGTTATAAAAAAACGTAAAATAAATAATACGTAGTCAAGGATATTTTATTATTCAAATACGTTTGTTCGAAAGAAATCATTAGGCAAACTAACTTTCCTCTGAGGCTACCATTGTGTGTGGTATTTTGAGCGCGATTTGTACATAGTTTCCCTCCTACAGTTTGCGCCTGAACACCACTTTCTGGATTTGGAGGAGAAATGAAAGCGAAGTCAGGGGAAGTTGCCTGTGCTCCAGGAGCACCAAGCTCCAAATACTGTAAAGTCTCTTTTACTTAAGTCATATGAAGATATCACACGCAATGGATTGACGTCAAGATACTTGAAACTTGGTTGTTGGCACATTCTATAACAATTCCCTATAATCGTTGTTACTTTCATCACAATTCGATAAAATACTAAGCTAAACTTGTACAATGTTGGCTTAATAATTATTGTAATATGCCGTTAGATCGTGACTCTTTCATGTCACGCCGTCAAGGCCATACAATTCGATGAGTGAACGTTGTCAGGAAAACAGGTTACTGATTTTCTGAAATCGATCAGGATCCTTCCACTTGTCGACGTTGTCTCACGCGAGAGACACAGATGACGTAACAAGAAGGCAGCGTAACAAAGGTCCCTCCGAAATTTATTTGACTTGGCTCTTGACCGTCGTATAAGTACATGTTCTTCTCGATTAGAATATCATCGTAATAGGACACTTTATGGGCAGAGAAAGAATTATTCAATATTCTAGTGCAAAGAGGAAAACGCCGTATGTGGTATTGGGTCTGAAAAAGTGAATAGTATTCTAAAAAAATGTTTAAATAAAAGCTTTTGTTTCTTATTAATACTTACTAGTTATTTTCAACTTTTGGAAAGTGGTTATTCCGTCCATAATATTATGTATATCTCCAGAAACTGTAAATTATGCCCAAATGTGTCGATGTCAATTTGCAGTTATTGAGAACTTTAATTGAAGCCAAGCAAAAATTCTTTATTGCAACCAACTAATAATATATTAACTAGTTATGTTAACAATAGTTTATGCAACTACTTAATAATGGGAAGCTTTATTACACGAGTACATGTTTTGAAAACGAGTGACGTTAGGAGCGAGTTTTCAAATTCGTTCGAATGCAATAAAGCAACATTATAAACAAGTTGTATACCATATTTTTTATATAACAAAATTATAAATGTATAAGAGAACCAAAGTTAATTTTTGAAAAGAACTGTATTGTAATGTCAAGGGTATTTGACGATTGTGGTAGAAAACGGTGGTCGGCTGTTCGGTTTCCCGCTACCTTCTCCCCGCTCTTGCTGCCATTGATCGAATGTGTGGTGACGCAATTATTCGTTTCATAAACAGTAAATTCGTCTCAATCTTTGAGCATTTTATGAACGATTTCTTGCAACGTAAAAGGTTGTTTACAATGCTGGAATTCAAAATAAAACATAATTAAACAATCTATTCAGTGAAGGTAGGAAAATGAACGAATTGAAAGACACTAGCTTTGAGCGTCCGCGAGGGGGGGTGCTGGTCAAATGGTTGAACGGGCGTCGGCACGCTCCGGCCTACAGAAAGACTTCGTCGCAGCACCAGGGTCTACACGGTTACGACCAAAATATGAATCATTTATTAATGATGGGAGTTAAATTTGAAAGTACAAACAGAACAGTAAGGCAGTGTAAAAAATGTCAACTATACAGACGCATGGCCAGATATTGTGAAAGGATTCGAAGCAATTCTATTATAAATATACAGTTCAATATTAATTTGATTTCTTAATTTAAAATTGAACCTGCAATATTTTGATCGGCGTATTTGACTCTATTTGAGCAAAAAGTTGAAAGAAAAACTTGGGGTCATTTTTGAGAAAGAATCAAAAATTTCCTACGGGCTTCATGTAAAGTATCCCCAAATTTAAAGATCCGTTCCAAATTCGAGGGGAGAGGACCGATGTACATCTATTTTGAGGGAAATCCGGTGCACACTTTAAGCGCTAGTTCTCACACAGACGGACAGATGTTTTGAGAGAAAAACACTTATTCTGAATCAATGCCTCCCAGTACGTTTATTTTGTCCATACTATACTGAAGTGACGAGGAGTTGGTAGTGAATATTCAGTGAGCAAAATTGGGAAAGGAGGGTAAAGAGGGGCCCGAAAGGAGAGAGACGCGCGAGGACGGTGCAGGCGTTTGTGTGAGTGGAATTCATTACACGCCATCGCTCTCGCCTGTCGTACAAATCTGCCGTCTGTCTGCGCCGCTGGTGCTTCCTGTACTGCTCGCGCTCATTATCTTCTCTGATTCCGCCAGCCGCTGCTATACGAACTAGCTTCGCTTGTCAGGCAATGCAGGATTCGCCTGTCAGGCAATGCTGGTGTATCTATTCGGTGCACGCCTATGGAGTTCGCTGCATTCTCTCCGGCTTCATGCTTTCTTACATTGTACAATCTCAAATTTTGTTGATGCTTTGGTTTCGGACAAGTCTGGAGAGATTTGTTTCGTGTAACTGGATGACAGAATGGAACCACCTAGGAAATCTAAAAAATAATTATGGAAGGCATTCTACTAATGAAGTTATCATAGCCATTCTATTAACAAATACATAATTACTAAAATGTAAACTGATCACTGGATCAACTGTCTTTAAATTCCTGTGTAGAGATGAAAGTTCGCTGGCTCAAATTCCGCCAATTTTGAACCCAGACAACTTGCAGGTGTACCATGAAATTATGGCAACGCGTTTAATGGTGCACTATGTTGCAATCGCACGGAAGCAACTGCAAACTGACTGGTCAATGCAATGAATAAGAGGCTTCAACCGCTGAAAACATTTTTACGCGTTGTTCCATGTTGTATCCTAAAGGTTCCAGTTGCCCGTGATGACGGTATTGTTATTGTGGATTTTTCGGTGAAAAGATTTTGACAACAATTTTCAAATTTCATTTTTTCCCCTGAAACCCAGTTTTCCCATACATGCCGGTACGATGGTCTTGCTGTACCGATAGAATAAATATATAAACAAGCAGAGCGACTATAGTGACTGTGTTGCGATGTAACGAGTACTACTGAAACCTATCCGTTCAAGTTCTACTCTTGAGAGTGCTTATTTACCTTACTGTTTGATTCACCTCCGCAATTTTTCTTATCCACCTCGTAGTTTCTCTATCTTCAGAATTTTGTCATTTCGCTTGAAGGTGTTTTATGTATTTTTCTTTTGTTGTTCAATATATTTGTTGAACTCTATTTCAAACCCTTCATTCTTCACTAGTTTTTTCCTTAATCTAATATTTTCTTTCTCAATTGATTCATCAGTGAATCGGAGCGCGTCATTTAGTGCCGTTAGTGCTGTATATGTAGTACATGTTTCCCCCCTCGGGAGGTGGCGGGGACCCTACCCCAATGGATGAGAGATTCGGCGTCGACCTCTCGTGTAGCGACGTTTTCCCCACTCAGGTATCTCCCACCTTCGGTGAACTGCCCCAGCCAGCACTAGCTCTAAGCTCCTGACCAGTCTCTCAATATGTGTGGTATTATAGTGCGCGTACATATGTCTGTAAGTAAGGAGCAAGGATAGGACTGGGAAGATGAAGATAACATCGCGCGCGGTTCGTGGCCCGTTTGTTAAGGTACTGCTCCGGCATTCGCCTGGTGCTGATCGGAGAAACCATGGAAAACTACCGATCAGGGACACTAGAACTCCCCTGCAGACAGGATCAGAATTCGTCGTAGCTAGTGTACAAAATCCTACCAACGCTGGGACTAGAACTCTAGAATCACCCGGTCAAAGAACACTGCAGTCAGCCTTGAACCACATCTCCCGGTTTCTTTATCGATTTCGTATTTCTTTGTATACCTACTCGCCTCCTTGGAGGTATTTCTCGGCTACTGCGCTGGAATGCACTCGGTGCATTCGTTCGCCGCGTCGCGGCGCCTCCGTCGCTGCATCCGCTGCACCCCGCCGTCGCAGCGCGACGCGACGGGACGCGACGCGACGTCCTCCCCCTGTCAGCTCGCGAGCTGGCTGGGGTCTGGCGCAAACAGCAATTGATTTTCTGACTCGCTCGCGCCGCCCCGCCCCTTCCCCGCCCCTCCCCGCACCCGCCCCGCCTCGCCGTGCCGGCCGCCCGGGATCTTCCCGGAGCTCCGCCGCCCCGCCCCGCCCCGCCCCGCCAAACTTAACAGGGGATATAATTCAATCCGCCTATTAGTTTCGGAAATACGCATAAAACAAATTTAAGAAAAAAAAGAGAAATTTGGTAAAAAAATTAGAAAAACTTAATTTCATCGCTTCCTTCTGAACTTAGGTGTGTGAGTACCACTCTCGACGAAAAATTCAATGGTGCAAACCAGACTTCAATCCGCCTATTAGTTTCGGAAATACGCGTGAAACAAATATGAGAAAAAAATATGAATTTTCGTGAAAAATTGGAAAAAAAATAATTTTATCGCTTCCTTCTGAAATTTGGTGTGTGAGTATAATTCTCGACGAGAAATTCAATGGTGCAAACCAGACTTCAATACGCCTATTAGATTCGGAAATACGCGTGAAACAATTATGAGAAAAAATTGAGAAATTTCGTGAAAAATGTGAATTTTTTTTTTCAAGCTTCCTTCTGAAATTAGATGTGTGAGTACAACTCTCGACGAGAAATTCAATGGTGCAAACCAGACTTCAATCCGCCTATTAGTTTCGGAAATACGCGTGAAACAAATATGAAAAGAAAATATGAAATTTCGTGAAAAATTTGAAAAAAATGATTTCATCGCTTCGTTCTGAAATTAGGTGTGTGAGTACAACTCTCGACGAAATTTTCAATGGTGCAAACTAGACTTCTATCCGCCTATTAGTTTCGGAAATACGTATGAAACAAATCTGAGAAAAAATTAAGAAATTTCGTGAAAAATTTGAAAAAAATTAATTTCATCATAAATATTTTAAAGTCAGTACCGCTTATGGTTTTTTGTTATATGTTCCGTGTGGAAAAATACTAATAAAAATTGTTTTTCAAAATGAAATTTATGTGTACATGAAAGAGCATTTTTTAAACTATTTTTCTACGCAGTTGTCACCATTTTTTAGACATTTGTGACAGTGGGAAACCAACATATCTATGCCTTCTTCTTAGAAAGAAGCTGCTTGTGAAGCCAGCAATCACCAATAGGCTATTGGCACAGGATTGATGTACAGAAAACTTTGTGGAAGTGGGGGAGGAGATTAAATGAGTCATATGGATCTCTTGAAGGTTATGAAAGAGGGTGAACTTCTAAGGTATAACGACATGAAAAAGTAGCATGCATGTTTTAAGCATAGACGCCTCCTGATGGCAGAGGAGCAACAGCAATGAAGCCGCGGAATATCAGCAAATCGTCCGTGAGGGCTGAAGGGGAGGCACAGGAACATGGAACCGTAGTGCAAGAGCGTGAAAGCCTGATTCCAAGTGATGCTGGGCTGTGAACATCATCTGTATTTAGGCTGATGGGCTTTCTGAATATCTCTGGAGGGTGTCTTTGAAGTCTTGAACCCACCACCGGTTCTCGGTGTTATTTGTGCATGACTTGTTGAAGGAGGATGAGGACAGAGGATGTGATTCGGTGGCGTGTTGGACTAAGACCAAAATGTGAATGTGCTGTAGCCGATCATGTCGCATATGTTCACGTGTGCATCCATTTATTGCCTGTCCCGTTGGACGAAGTACATTAAAGTTCATCTACAGATAATTTTATACTCCCGGGTGTTTCGTACTTGATCAAGGCAGTCTTACAGCTGGTACAGGCTCTCACAGTCAAGTTGAGAGCGTGGAATATCGGCAGATATCGGCTCTATGAAGCTGCCTGCCTTTTATGTTCTTGATGTCTTGGATGTTGGGAGATCGGGATGTTTTACGATGCGGGTTGAAGGGCTCGTTCTGTGCTGCTGGTGTAGCGTTATCGAATCCTCTCAAAACATGTTACACAAAAGCCTACCACTAGAAACTCTGTTTTATCACAAATATATTGCAAGCATGGACTCTTTGCTCCTCGCTTCACACGGGCTTATTGTCCAGTGCCCAAAGCATTCTTTCCTTTCGACTGACGCTAACAATTCTCGAAAAAAATGTGACGTTCTTTAATTTCCACGAAATATTCATTTGAAAACTCAGGTAGCTGGCGTATTCTGGTGGCGAAGAACTTGACTATGTCGGTAGTGCTTTCTAGTGGGAAAGAGAATCAATTACCGCTGCGACTGCCCCATCTCGATTTCTTTGAGAGTGCGGTTTTATAAAAGGGCACAAGCTTTGGGCAAGTTGACTACAAAGAATATTCATAACTGAGAACAGAAATCTAAACCCAGTAATGTTATATTGTGAAACACCGTCTGCCTACAACAAGGTTTGTGCTGCGCGCGCAATCTCTTACATGTGTTTCCCAGAGCGACCATTCTCTCTCTTGACTCCTCTTTATGCCCCAAGGGAGGCGCATGCGTTTGATCTCTACTTTATTATCGCAGCCTCGTGCCTACCATTCTGTGGGGGCTTTATCAATTATTTACAATGTTCCTGCTTCATTCTTTACTACTCCCGAAGGGAAAAACTACTTTAGTGAATGTTTCTGCTCCCTTGCACCTGCTTCCCCACATCTCTCTCGTTCTACGTCATTCTGACATTTCTTCTGATCCACTGTTACGGAATCCCTTGCCCACTAAGACAATTGTATTTTACATTAGTTCATAATGTGGACTGCTTGGGAACATCAGACGGTCCAATGCTACAAAGAAATTTAAACCATATCGTTTAACTGAACAACAGTTTTAAGGTAACTATTTAAACAAATCTTTTCTTGTCATTAAAATAATAGGTGAAAAGCCTGAGATGATTTCTGTTCTTTCAGAACATAAAATGTTGACAATTTCAATCATTGTACTCTTTCACATCCCTTTGTCCTATATCTTTTACTTCGTCTGTACATCTTTCTCGCCGACTTAACCTGTCTCAGGTGACTCAGGGCATCCACTGATGTCACTGCAGTGCCTCCGACCCGGAGGTTCTAGGTTCGAGCCCCGACGGTGACAAGGTTCTTGACACCAGCTAGGTAGCTATGTCGAATTCAGACGCAGTCTGGAGGAGAATTCTAGCGACCGGGTGCCCTGATGAGTAGTTTTCTGTGATTTCTCATATCAACCCTAGGCGAAAGCGGGAACAGTGTCCTAACCAACAGGTCAAGGACCGCGCGCGATCATCCCTTCCTTTTCCTTATCCTAATCTCACCCCTTACATACGCACTCTTACATGCACTACACTACTACACGTGTTGGAAGTTTACAGTTTGTCCCTGCTGAGACGGTGCCCCGCTGGTGGAAGATACCTGGTTGAGAGAAACCCGCTATCCGGCGGCAGGTCGGCGCCGGATCTCATCATCCAGCGGGGGAACTGTCACATACCAAGGGGAAACATGCACTACACTTTTGGTTGATTGATTGTTAGTGATTTCGTACACGTCAACTACCAGGATTATTAGTCCCGTAAGTGTAGTGCATGCTTTTTGCTCGGGAGGGGGCGTTGATATTTCCCCCGCTGTATGACGAGATCCGCCGCCGACCTACCGTCGGCTAGCGGGGGTTTCTCCAACCAGGTATCTCCCACCAACAGGGCACCGCCTCAGCAGGCACCAACTGTAAGCTCTTGACTGGTCTCCCGGTATGTGTGGTAGTGTAGTGTTTATAAGTGTAAGTATGTTTGAGTAAGAGGTGAGTATAGGGCAAGGAAGAAGAAGGTGAGATCGCGCGTGATCCGTGGCCCGTTTGTTAGAGTACTGCTTCGGCATTTGCCTAGTGTTGATCGGCTAAACCACGGAAAACTACCGATCAGAGCAGCCGGCCGCTAGAATTCCCCTCCAGTATACTGCCGGAAATGATGAGCTTAGCCATTGACACGCCCGGCATCCCTAATCAATCAAACAAACTGTCTCCCATTGCTTGTCTTCCTGTCGACCTCTGTCTATCTGTCCGCCTGTCAGTCCGCATGACCATCCGTCCACTTTGACAACTGTTTTCTCACTCTGTAGGCATGTCACCCCGCCTTGCCCCCACCCCCGACGCTCCCTCGGCCCTGATGACCTGCGGCCGCCCCCACCCATAAATACTTCTTCATTCTGCGCGGAGGGAAGGGGGGAGGCAGTGGCGTAACGTTCGCTTCCCCAAGGCCCGCAGTGCGAGCGAGCCCGCGGAAAAGGGGGACTATTTTTAGGAGATATTTTTATTGTAAAAGGTACTAATATAACTTGTGTTTGCTACACACATTTATAAAGTGGGCCCGAAAAAAAAGTTTTGCCGGCGAGCCCGCACTCATTTCGTAACGCTACTGGTTGGAGGGTGAGTGGGCTAGGGACGCTGCATTGATGTCGATATTTTGAACACCGATTGATTAAAGCCGATGTTTTTATAATCGATATTTTGGTTGTAAATAAAAACGTTCCATAAACATAACTTTGTAAAAATTAAAATACAAAATATGATGATACTACTACTGGTAGCTCAAGTGTTTTAATGAAGCGAACCCTGTTTGTACTACCTTTATCGAGCGGCTATCTTTTCCCCGAGGAATGACCCCGATACCCTCGTATGTCATCCGCGAAGAGGCTGAGTAAACGCATGTATATGTAGAGCTTCCCTCTTTTCACCACATTCCCCTTCGGAGGAAGCTCTGACATCTTGAGATGAGACAGAGACCCTAGGTTGCCAGGGAAAATTCTGTTATTGTTCTTCATATTTCCTAAAAATTGACTCAGTTTCAGAAGTAAACTTGAGGCAATCGTAGTTTGCTAGTTACGGTGAAGGAATGCGTGAAGGAATTCAAGGGACGTGTTGTTGAGTCGCTCCGCATCTATAAATTCATGTAATCGAACTCTATTCAGTGCTATTACATCAGTGTCACTTCCACCAAGCCGAACAGTGAGTTTTATTTACGTCCTGGAAGTTAGCAGGACCATTTCATCCAATCACAAAACTGCATAGTACATAATTTGCCGCTTTTTTGCCGTTCTTAAGATGTGGAAAAGAAAAATTTGCCGCGGGTCATTTTCTCAAAAAAATCTGTGGTCCTGCTAACTTCCAATGGAAGTTAGCAGGACCACACCTCTAAATCAGCTACTATTGTAAGTATATACCCAAAATTATACTCCAAATTTGCCGCTTTTTATTTATAAACGATTAGTGAAAAAATCAAACTGATATCTCAATTCCTTCAAAAAATATGGCCAAAAAACCAAAAAATAAGAGATGCGCTACTTTTGCAAGCGCTGTCGAAGAAGAAAAGACACATCCGCTGGAATTCATCCGCCGTAGCAATTCATACTCAACGCCAAAATATGCCGCAAACACGGGCTAAACATAATCAGTAATCAAAACTTTTGCCGCGGACCGGTTATATTCAATTACCTGGGTTCGAATCCCCGAGTTTGCCTCATACAATAGCACTGCGAAATTTAAAACGCCCGCTCCTCCTAAACTAACAGCCATAACAATTCATACTCTGCGCCAAAATTTGCCGCAATTAAGTGCTTAATATAAACTATAATAAAAAAATTTGCCGCGGACCGGTTAATTTCAATTACGCCGGTTCGAATCCCGCAATGCCCCTGTAAGGAACGTCCGGCGCAGGTAATGAAGACCATACCTCCTGAACATGCAGCCATAACAACTCATAATCGGCACCACACTTTGACGCCATCAAGTACTAATTACAATCCGTAACAAAAGAATATTCTCCGGACCAGTTAGACTATTGTATAGGGGTTCGAATCCCAGATGTCGCCTTCCTACGAGAGCCCCTTTTTTTTTTTTTTTTTTTTTAAATTTATTGTCTGCCTGTTCAACATACATGTTTTTCAGGGATGTGAATACAATCATATATAACTTTTGGATTATTTCCTAACTGTGGGCGCCCTAGACGGATGCGTTAAATGTTTTTGGTTGTTATTATTATTATTAATTTAAATTATTGCGGCAGTAGATTGAGAGTACAGAGAATGATCGTTGATAAGATTGTTCGATGAAGGTTATATTATTTGGGGCCCATTTTCTGCTATTTTATGGTGGTCTGAATCTATCTTTAGGGAAGCGTGAGTTGATTCGTAAGTTCGGTTCTGCTGTGCGTCCAAGGTTGAAAATGGAGGTGCTGGGAGATGAGGGGAGTGATGTGAAAAAGTCTTCGGACAATTTGGTAATGTGTTCTTTTATTGTCGGAATTTGCAGTTCGTGGTGGATTTGCTTGTTCGAAATAAACCATGGCGCTTTAATTATAGTTCTTAGCGCTTTATTTTGTATAGTTTGCAACAGGTTTAAATTAGTTTTTGCTGCATTTCCCCATATTGGGCATGCATAAGTCATAGTTGGTCGAATTATTGACTTGTAAATTAACATTCCGGTCTCTATTTTAAGGGAGGATTTTTTATTAATTAGTGCGTAAAGTTGGGAAAGTTTTGCTTGTGTTTTTGTTCGTGTAGTGTAAATGTGTGTTTTCCAGTTTAATTTTGTATCAAGTTGCATTCCTAGATATTTCGCTGCTGTATTATTTGCGGCCCAGGGAATATTTTCGTTGTTAAAAATTAACTGCGGAGGGGTGAGGGGATGTCTTAGGGTAAAAATTTTCGCCTGTGTTTTATCTGGATTTATTTTAATTCTCCAATTTTTTGCCCATTTATTGAATATGTCAAGGTCGTCTTGTAAGTTATTCCTAGCTGTCATAACGTCCCCGTGCTTGGAAAAAAGTGCGGTGTCGTCAGCGTAAAGCGCTATTTGCGAATCTATTAGGTGTGGATAATCGGATATATATAAATTGAATAATACCGGTGATAATGGGGACCCTTGGGGCAGCCCTGCTGAAATCTGGCGTAAGGATGATATGGCATCGTTAATTTTGACTTGGAATATCCTTTGATTTAGGAAACTTTTAATAATTTGGAATAAGTAGTCTGGAGTGCCTATTTGTCTTAATTTGTAGAGAAGGCCTTGATGCCATATTTTGTCAAACGCTTTGGTTATGTCCAGGAGAGCCCTGAATACGTGAAGAAGTCTGAAAGTTAAGAAGCCCGTTTCTACTAAACTATCAGCCCTAACAATTCATACTCTACGTCAAACTTTGAAGCAAACAAGTACTAAATACAATCGGTACAAAAAAAATTGCCGCGGACCGTTTAGATTATATTATCTAGGTTCGAATCTCAGATTTCGCCCTCTTACATGAGCTCTGCGAAAGTTAAGAAGCCCGTTCCTCCTAAACTATCGGCAATAACAATTCATACTCTACGTCTTAATTTGATGCAAACAAGTATTCAATAAAATCTGTAACAAAAAAATTTGCCGCGGACCGGTTAGATTATATTATCCCGGTTCGAATCCCAGATTTCGCCCTCTTACATGAGCTCTGCGAAAGTTAAGAAGCCCGTTCCTCCTAAACTATCGGCAATAACAATTCATACTCTACGTCTTAATTTGATGCAAACAAGTATTCAATAAAATCTGTAACAAAAAAATTTGCCGCGGACCGGTTAGATTATATTATCCCGGTTCGAATCCCAGATTTCGCCCTCTTACATGAGCTCGGCGAAAGAAGCCCGTTCCTCCTAAACTATCGGCAATAACAATTCATACTCTACGTCTTAATTTGATGCAAACAAGTATTCAATAAAATCTGTACGTGGAGACAATGTGAAGAAAGAATTTGGAGCGGTTTTTGAGAAAAAATATTTTAAAAAATTAAAAATTGCCTACATCGAGGAAAATTAGTACTTTTTTCGAAAAATTATACATTATTTCAAGGTGTGTCTTTAAAAAACAGATTTCATTAAGGAGAACAGCTTAATCGTCAATATTTTAGATGAAGGAAGACACCTAAAAAATTGCACTTTTGCAATTTTCTAAAAATAAGGGATTTAAACGAACATGGCACCTGCACCACACTCTCACTTTTACGCTATCCGAGGATAACATTTAATAAAAAAAATATGGAGTCATTTTTTAGAAAATTGTGAAAATGTTTATAAAGTTTTGAGGAAAATATCTTAAAAAATTAAAATATAGTTTCGAAACTTCCTCAGCCGTTCGTTCAGGGCGATCGGGTAATATTAATCTTGAAGAAAATCGGCTTAGACTGGTCTTGTAATGGCCAGAGACTTTTTGACCAGTTGGCTTTTAGCCCCTAAATTAAGACGTTTTGCCGTCAAGCGATTGTGAAGGACCCACTAAAAAACGATTCCATCTTCACCGCGAGTTAGAGGAAGAAATTTACTACGAATATATGTAAGACTTACGTTATCAGAAACCGTCGATTAGAGATTTTCTGTCGGAAATTCGCAGTTTTCCGAGGCACGATTGCAATTACATTCGTAAGGGCGAGAAAGTTAAAATATATCAAACCATGGTTCAATGTGTTCTCTACGTTCTTGCTTTATGTTTGTATATTACTTTCTCGTGTTAGTACATATGCACGTAATTCATTATGTAGAGCTGGGGAAAATGGATATCCGTAGCTAAAGGGAAATAACCTCTCTGAAGCTGGCTAGCCACCTATAGCGGACCACAAGAAACCACATGCCGTCGTTTAATACTAATTAATTACTCGTTAATTATCATAATTTTAAATTAATTACGCAAGCCATTTTTTAAAAAATCAAGAGTCAGCTAGCTTCAACCTGAAGCTAGCTAGCCACGAAACCAAATAACACAGAAAATATCAGAAAAATATAACAACAATAAATTAACTACTATTTAATTACTCCATTTTGCCGTTATTATCAAACGTAATTGTTTAAAAAATTTTAAAATATCTACAAAAAGAAAATTTATGTAAGAAAGTGATGGAAAAATTCTTAAAACTACATTTTACCGGCCACCTCCAAAATTTCTACCACCACATTGTTCCTATCTCTTTACATTTATTGATTAATATGCTTCAGAATTAATAACTGTAGGCAATTGTTTAAAAAGAAACGCAAAACATTACACAGGCTAAATGAAGTACCATCAATAAAAACTAAAAAATTCACAGTAAATAAACTAACTGGCGGAATCCAGAAATACTCCACAAGTACTTTCACAAGACACCAATTGAGTTATTAAAAGGTTGTTTAAACTAATTACGCTGGCCAGTTGTTTTTAAAATCAGCCAACGTTTGCTCCATCATTGCGTTCGATTAAAAAAAATTTAAAAATTCGTAAAATTACATTTCACTGGCAAACCACAGAATTACAACAATTATTTTGTGTCTACTGCTTTATATTTATTGAATAAATGGCTCCAAATTTAATAACTGTAGGCAATTGTATATAAAGAAACAAAACTTTTTACAGGCTATACAGGTACCATATATACGACAAAAAATTCACAGTAAATAAACTAACTGGCGAAATCCAGAAATACTTTACTAATACTTGCACATGATACCTATTGATTTAATAACATATTGGTTGTATTAATTACGCAAGCCAGTTATTTTGAAAATCAACCAACGTTTCGCTCCAACTTTGCATTTTAATAAAAAAATTTTAATTTTTTTAAAAATTTCTTTTTACCGGCAAACCACATAATAACAAAAATTATTTTGTTTCTACTCCTTTGTATTTATTCATAAACGGTTACAGAATTAATAACTGGATGCAATTGTTTATATAGAAGCGCAAACATTTTACACAGGATATACAAGTACTATATACGAGAAAAAAATTACAGTAGATAAACTAACCGGCGAAAGCCGGAAATGCTTGACAAGTATTTGCAGAAGACACAGAATGCAGAATGGATTTAATAACAGGCTGTTTAAACTCGTTACGCCGGCCAGTTTTGTTTAATATCAGCCAACTTTTCGTAAGTACATGACAGATAACGCAAAAAATCTTTAAAATTCTTAAAATTACACTTTGCCGGCAAAATTTTCTAAAAAATGACTCCACATTTTTTTTATCAAATGTTATCCTCGGATAGCGTAAAAGTGAGAGTGTGGTGCAGGTGCCATGTTCGTTTAAATCCCTTATTTTTAGAAAATTGCAAAAGTGCAATTTTTTAGGTGTCTTCCTTCATCTAAATACTGAAGATTAAGCTGTTCTCCTTAATGAAATCTGTTTTTTAAAGACACACCTTGAAATAATGTATAATTTTTCGAAGAAAGTAGTAATTTTCCTCGATGTAGGCAATTCTTAATTTTTTAAAATATTTTTTCTCAAAAACCGCTCCAAATTCTTTCTTCACATTGTCTCCACGTACAGATTTTATTGAATACTTGTTGGCATCAAATTAAGACGTAGAGTATGAATTGTTATTGCCGATAGTTTAGGAGGAACGGGCTTCTTAACTTTCGCCGAGCTCATGTAAGAGGGCGAAATCTGGGATTCGAACCGGGATAATATAATCTAACCGGTCCGCGGCAAACTTTTTTGTTACAGATTTTATTGAATACTTGTTTGCATCAAATTAAGACGTAGAGTATGAATTGTTATTGCCGATAGTTTTGGAGGAACGGGCTTCTTAACTTTCGCAGAGCTCATGTAAGAGGGCGAAATCTGGGATTCGAACCGGAATAATATAATCTAACCGGTCCGCGGCAAATTTTTTTGTTACAGATTTTATTGAATACTTGTTTGCCTCTAATTAAGACGTAGAGTATGAATTGTTATTGCCGATAGTTTAGGAGGAACGGGCTTCTTAACTTTCGCAGAGCTCATGTAAGAGGGCGAAATCTGGGATTCGAACCGGGATAATATAATCTAACCGGTCCGCGGCAAATTGTTTTGTTACAGATTTTATTGAATACTTGTTTGCATCAAATTAAGACGTAGAGTATGAATTGTTATTGCCGATAGTTTAGGAGGAACGGGCTTCTTAACTTTCGCAGAGCTCATGTAAGAGGGCGAAATCTGGGATTCGAACCGGGATAATATAATCTAACCGGTCCGCGGCAAATTGTTTTGTTACAGATTGTATTTAGTACTTGTTTGCTTCAAAGTTTGACGTAGAGTATGAATTGTTAGGGCTGATAGTTTAGTAGAAACGGGCTTCTTAACTTTCGGACTTCTTCACGTGTTCAGGGCTCTCGTAGGAAGGCGAAATCTGGGATTCGAACCCCTATACAATAGTTTAACTGGTCCGGAGAATATTCTTTTGTTACGGATTGTAATTAGTACTTGATTGCGTCAAAGTTTGGTGCCGATTATGAGTTGTTATGGCTGCATGTTCAGGAGGCATGGTCTTCATTACCTGCGCCGGACGTTCCTGACAGGGGCATTGCGGGATTCGAACCCGCGTAATTGAAATTAACCGGTCCGCGGCAAATTTTTTTATTATAGTTTATATTAAGCACTTAATTACGGCAAATTTTGACGCAGAGTATGAATTGTTATAGCTGTTAGTTTAGGAGGAGCGGGCGTTTTAAATTTCGCAGTGCTATTGTATGAGGCAAACTCGGGGATTCGAACCCAGGTAATTGAATATAACCGGTCCGCGGCAAAAGTTTTGATTACTGATTATGTTTAGCCCGTGTTTGCGGCATATTTTGGCGTTGAGTATGAATTGCTACGGCGGATGAATTCCAGCGGATGTGTCTTTTCTTCTTCGACGGCGCTTGCAAAAGTAGCGCATCTTTTATTTTTTGTTTTTTTGGCCATATTTTTTGAAGGAATTGAGATATCAGTTTGATTTTTTCACTAATCGTTTATAAATAAAAAGCGACAAATTTGGAGTATAATTTTGGGTATATACTTACAATAGTAGCTGATTTAGAGGTGTGGTCCTGCTAACTTCCATTGGAAGTTAGCAGGACCACAGATTTTTTTGAGAAAATGACCCGCGGCAAATTTTTCTTTTCCACATCTTAAAAACGGCAAAAAAGCGGCAAATTATGGACTATGCAGTTTTGTGATTGGATGAAATGGTCCTGCTAACTTCCAGGACGTGTTTTATTTTCAATTTTTTTTTTAAAGAATACGTAATGTTTGCCACATGTCTTTCTTACCCCCAAAGCGTGGGAACTAGACTAGATCCAGGAGGGACTCCGTTCGCTAGCTAGGAAAGCCGCCCGATGGACCAAAAATACCACATTATATACGTGGCCATACGTTCATTATTAGGGATTTTGTGTACCCTCGAGCGTTAAAGCACTATCGATCTACTGCGCATGCGCAGTTCAAGTTTCGCACCACTTCAGTGCATCTGCGCATGATGATCGAGATTGTATAGTGCTACCGCTATTAACCACAGGGGTGAAAGTGAGATAGGAAAATTGGCAACACACTGCCAGACCACTTGGATCGCTAGTGGAAAGAATATCAAACAATGATTGGCTAGTGTTGTTTTCTTGTTTTTTGTACGGCACATCCTTGCATGCGATTTCCACATGGCGGAAGAGTGAATCCTATTGCCGTTGGATACATCCATGAGTTCCTTTAGTGTTCTGTGCGTTCATGTGTGTGTTTCGCATTTGAAGATATTTTGTTTTAGCGGACACAATCGCAACAGTTTCGAGGTTTCTCAATTTCGATTTGCTGGTCTTAGTGAAATACAAGGACGTTTTGCAATATAGTGGTCCTTTATTGTTCTGTGCTATTAACTCCCTATTAACGTGGGCGTGTTTTCATTTTGACCATCGATGCCTTGAAACAGGGTGATTTGTGCGCGCGGGGGCGTGGCCGCTGGCGGAGGGCCAAAGCGCCGCCGCCGACCCCTGCGCTGCCACCGCCGCGCCGCCTCGGGCGGCCGTGACCCTGCGCTGACCCCATTACCCACCCCATTGGCAGGGAGCTGCCTTATCGGCCTGCGCCTTATCCACTGCTGCGAGTGTGTGAACCATTCGTTTCGAGTATGACTTACATTTGAAAACTAGTAGTGCTATAACAGCACTTGCTTTCTCGCATTATTTGTAGCGGCTTCGCAGTATTTTACTGCTACATGGACCTGCAGAAGTGTTTTCAACCAGCGAAAACCTTTTTTTCCCGCTGAGACTGGAGCTCAGGTCCACCAAGTTAGCTCGTCGTGCGCCTTACCGCTCCGTCAGGCAGCCGCTCTGACGCACTTAGTCCGACGCTTAAAAAGCTCATCGTCCCACCCTTTATTTCCAACAAGCGATTTTCAAAACTTCAACGGTATTATCGAAAATGAGATCTGATTATTTTAAGCATCCTTTCTTTTATCCGTGGAAAATATTAGAAGCGATTTTTGAGAAAATGTTTTTTTATAAATTGCTTTAATTTCAAGCAGAAACTCCGCAAATAACAGTCGCCCCCCCCCCCATAATTGTACGTGACTTTTTTAAAGAGCTGAATTTTTGGAATATATTGTGTCTCAAACAAGAATATTAACTTAATTTTTTTTATTTTGAACTGTTACAATTTTGCAAAATTTCTAACATTTCGAAACTGTTTGTTTAATATTTACATCTTTCAATTTTTTTCAAAAATGGCTGCAATTTTTTCTCCTTTTATGTAACAAAGACCATTAAAAAGTAGTGCTACTCTCATTTTCAGCAAACTTTCTGTATTTTCGAAAATTGCAAAAAAGTAACATTGCAAAAGTACAATATGGAAGGTAGAGATTTCTGTCTTAAATAAATCTTGTTTTAAGAATTAAAAACTTAGAAAAGGTTATGTATACTTTTTTGACAGAACTAGTAGTTTTCATTTAATTTCTGCTTGAAGTTAATGCAAATGATAAAAAAAAACCATATTCTCAAAAACCGCTCCAAATTCTTTCTTTTTCCACTAAAATAAGGCACAATTAAAATAATGGTGAATTCTCTCTGAATTTTCGAAAATTGCATGTTGGAAATAATGAGAGACAATTCGATTTTTGAGCGTTGGCCCATGTTTACATCAGAACGACTGCGTGATGTAGAGATAAAGCGCATGGTGGGTTAACTTGGACATTATTTCGAGTCTCGGCGCGAAAACAAATGTTTGCTAATTGAAAACACTTGTGCAGTTTCATATACTATTAGTAAACTATTGCGGAGTCATTACAGATAATGTGAGAAATTATGTGCTGTTGTGTATAATGAACCTGCGCAGACTCATTTGATGCCGCAGAGACTTTGAATGTGGGCGCCCTCAGCACGAAAACAAATGTTTGCGTGCACGAAAAGTATTCGTTGCACCCAATGCTTGGCCTCAAGGATGTGAGAATATTCAACTAGTCAGATTAGAACTTAAATGAAAAGTCGAAACAATAATATAGTTTCATTAACCATAATCACAGCATCTGTACGGCAAGAACATTGCAATATCAACACTCTATACATATTCATAATAGGCCCCACGTCGCATAACAAATAATGTTCAAAGCCGTCCAGGCAGCAAAAAAAGGAAATTCAAAATGAACACAGGAAGAGCATTACAAATATTAAACTTTCACTAAAGCCTATGTCACTGGACTAACAAAACATTAGAAAAACGTAGAAATGTTGAGTTTGCAAAAATGATCAGTTATAATAAAACTCCCAAGACCATGCTGAGTGTAGTAATTAGGTTCTCACCAAACATATACACATTTCAACACACCATCATTTGAAAACCTATGACAAATTACAATGCTTACAATACATTACCAAAAGGAAGCTATTTGCAGTTGTAGCCAATGAATCACGCGTCATTTATGCTTTCATTGCACTGGGTAAAATGGCCGTTAACAGGGTCAAAGAACTCCAAGCTGGTGTCGATTGAAGACCTCCTTAAAAAAAACTGAAAAGCGTGGTGTATTTGAGAGTTGAATGGATAATAACAGTGTGAAACTGCACTTTAGGTTATTTTGAAGATTTGTTCAAATCATTTTCGCTGAATCACAAAATTTAGTTGCGAAGAAACCTCAAATTTCTTTTTATACAATAACCCTTGAGTTTTAAATATACAAATTAAGATTATTTGAAGAAATAAACTGTGATACTGGAGATTAACATAATGCTAAATGAGTTATTTTTACGTTGTAAATGCAATTTTTTCACGCTATTTCGTAACAATATCCTGCGTCACTCCTCCGTGACACGTGTCATACTTATCTGAAACCAAGTGACTTATCGGTGCTGTGTAGTCCATCACATCTGACATTTCTATATCCTGCTCGCACCAGGCAAAAGCGCTAAGGTAAAAGTAGCATCGGTTAATCGATACCCACGAATAGCATACGACATTGTGTTCACTTCTCAGGCAAAAGTGAACAAAAGAATCCTTTTTAGAAGTCCCAGCAGCAATGTTTTCATGAAACAATGCCGACATTCTCTTCTCATTCAACTCTCGAACAATATTAACCATCAGTCTATATTTTTGAAAAGTATTTTCGCTGAGTTCAGGGAGAGGTTCAGCTCATCACCAGTTTAAAAACTATATCTTCAATATACAATTAACTCCCCTGAACGATGAATGTACACATCTTGTTTGTTTTATTAACATGACTCCATTAAAAATATAGCTAATTCAGAAAACGGGAGATACTCGTTAATGCAATATAAGTTATAAAAATTATCTTGACGCTTTGTTTTGACCTCCAATAAATTAATGAAAATCTACAAATCCGTAAATACCTAAATTCTTTTTGTGTGAACGCATTCTGGGAGGTATAGAGCATGGGGGATACAAGTGCATTTTTGGCAAATTTTGAGTTAGGAGAAGTAGTTTAAAGTAAAAACTCCATTTTATTTGGTAAACAAACGGTATTTCAATAGCTCAAACTATTCCCGCGTTCTAGTGGTGGAAAGAAAATGCCTTCCATAGCATGTGCAGTAGTCACTCAACTTAGAACTTGATTTTCTCAATGCCACAGTTAGGGCAATTTTATCCCTTGTGCTCTAAGCCTGTCATTTACGGTCGATACACGGTCTCTTTTACTTTTATACGTATTCGCTGAAGCTTTTTTTGTGAACAGCGTAAAACCGTGTATTTTGTGTTACAATTTTTGAAATGTAAGAACATGAAACAAAGAGATTAAGAAGAAACTCTCGTAATAGGGCAAAGACATAATGAAGATTCAAATATTGAAGACTTGAAAACGGAAAAAGTACTATTTATCGCATCACAAAACGTAATAGTACCACTGAAAACGATTACCCGTCAATTTGACAGGAAGAATTTTGTATATTACTAGCGGAACACGGCAGACGTTGTTTTGCACTTCAACTCCATCTTTTCTTTCCCTCTCCCTTTCTCTCTCCATCTCTCTCCGTCTCCCTCTCTATCTCTATCTATCCACCACTCTCTCTCTCTCTTACAACAAAATTAACAGTAAATAAACCTTTTGGGTAAAAAGTACGTAAATGTGCCAACTTTCATGGAGATCTATAACACGATGTCGGAGTTTACCCCCATATATATATATATATATATATATATATATATATATATATATATATATATATATATATGGGAGTACCACTTGTCGTAAACTTCATGGATTTTTTTGCGCGAGGAAGTACTTGTGAAAAATTTAAAATAATATTGTGGACAAGTGGTCAATCCTTTGTCCTTCTCCACGTTCTCCTTGATTTCATCTTATTACACCCCCTCCCTTTCGCCATCAACCTCTTGAAATTATCAACTTCTGAAGTGGTTAAACACAAAATAATGTGTATATTATATCTTCCCAAACTTAATTTTCCTTTTTTGCTGTCTGTTAGTCCGGATATTTGAATTATATTGTAAACTTCATAAGACTGCTCGGGGGAGGGCGCCAGGTTCAGCTCCTGAAATGTAACTGAATGGAAGAGTTGGGAGGTCAAGAATGAGCAATTGAGTCATTTGTGACAAACAACTGTTTATTCCTGGCACCAAAAAGCTACCAGGGGAATTTACAATGTCGCAATGGGCGACGCAAGTTCTTTTACTAAAACTACTCTATGAATTAATTACAAGTGGTTAATTCTGCTGGGCCTGAGCGCGGCCACTTGCAGTTTTTCGCTGTTATAATAGTTCAGTGAGACGGCAACGTCTCATAGTTTCACCAATGGCTGCTGGTCTTCGTGGGCCGAGGCGGCAGCGGCTCCGGGTTGCTGATCTTCTGCGGCGCGTCTTCTCTCGCTCAGGTAGCGGCGATTCCAGATTGTCAGCTCGAGCAGGCTCAGAGGAGGCGAGTGGCCACGGGCGCTGACGTTGCGAAAAGGGCTGTCACTCAGCCCAGGACGAGAGGCGGCAAGGCTGGCGGGCCGGAGCGAAAACGGCGCGGGGGGCCGGTAGTTTCCCGCCCGAGTTTTCTCCGCAACAATTTACGAGTCGCGTCCTGACTAATTCGGCTGTGGGAAAGTCTTTTCCCAAACTCGCATCCCGATCGTGAATGACTGGATAACTTTTAGAAGTGAAGTTCTCAAGTAACGAAAATTTCGAAGTTCCACGAAGAAATTTTACAAGTCGAGACTGTCGAAGAAATTTTACCAAGTTAGTGTCTCGAATAAATTTGACAAGTCTAGCCTGAAGAAATTTTAACAAGTGTTGTCGAAGAAATTTTAACAAGTCTTGTCGAAGAAATTTTAACAAGTGTCCACTTCCTACTCTGCATCGCGTTTATAAAAGAAGTTCCTTTCCCCTTCCCAAATTGTTCCTGGCACCAAATTTCTCCCTTCCCTCATGGCGAAGCTTCCCATTGGCCGAGGGTGGCTGCGTCGCAGAAATCTGATTAACCAATCCCGTGTCGATTTTTCTGTAATTTTCCGTAAATGTTCTCTGTCTGTCGCTGGCTTCGCTCTCTCGCTCGCTCCCCTTGGTCAGTTACTCCGGGAGCTGATCGCAGCTGTCCGGACACGTGCGCGTGTCAAAGCGCATTTCACGGATTCCCGATTCCCGGACCGTCATGGGCTACTTGACTGCCTACTGTATTTAATTTGTTAATGGCCCGTGCAGGGATTCGGGTGCCTACCCAGGCGCGTGCCGAGACGCGAGCCAGAACGAATGTGACGAGTTAGCATTGTCCGGTGGAGGGATCAGTTTGATGGCCAAGAAAGGTTTCGCTCACGACGTGTCGTAAATGCGTCGTCGTCTTTAATTGACACCCGGCCAATCCTTTCTTTGGGGTTGCACCCCTCGGTCGCGCGGCTGGAGAAAGGACGCGAGGGTGGCGCTTTGTCCCAGGAGAGGGCCGGCGAGGGGGCAGCAAGTATTTTTATGAGGGGGTAATAAACATTCCGCCTCTGAAGACAGGGGGGCTGGGTGCGTTCGGGGCTGGCCCGATGCGCGGTCGGGGGGTGGGCGGCATGACGAAAGAACCCTCCACGGCGGTGGCCGCATCCCGTTGACCCACTTACTTCTCGACGCGAGCTATTTCCAGATGCAGAAACTCATTTGTTATTGGCGATGCCATAATAAAATTATATTTAATTAATCGGTGACGCCACAATATGTGATTATCATTCATTTGCTACTTGACTTTTAAGCTATTGAACCGTGTTTCGTGAATCTGATGCACACGGTGGACAATTGTGTTTTAAAGAATGGAGAGCAGGCTCATCGCTTCAATCCCAACATGAAAGAAAGAAAAAGAAAGAAATAGAAAGCAAAAGAAAAATAGAAAGAGAAGGACAAAGAAAAAGGAAGAAAGAGAAAGAAAAAGGAAGAAAGGGAAAGAAAAAGGAAGAAAGGGAAAGAAAAAGGAAGAAAGGGAAAGAAAAAGGAAAAAAGGGAAAGAAAAAGGAAGAAAGGGAAAGAAAAAGGAAGAAAGGGAAAGAAAAAGGAAGAAAGGGAAAGAAAAAGGAAGAAAGGGAAACAAAAAGGAAGAAAGGGAAACAAAAAGGAAGAAAGGGAAAGAAAAAGGAAGAAAGGGAAAGAAAAAGGAAGAAAGGGAAAGAAAAAGGAAGAAAGGGAAAGAAAAAGAAAGAAAAAGAAAGAAAAGAAAGAAAAAGAAAGAAAAAGAAAGAAAAAGAAAGAAAAAGAAAGAAAAAGAAAGAAAAAGAAAGAAAAAGAAAGAAAAAGAAAGAAAAAGAAAGAAAGAGAAAGAAAGAGAAAGAAAGAGAAAGAAAGAGAAAGAAAGAGAAAGAAAGAGAAAGAAAGAGAAAGAACGTAAGATAGGAAGAGAAAGAACGTAAGATAGGAAGAGAAAGGAAGAAAGATAGGAAGAGAAAGGAAGAAAGATAGGAAGAGAAAGGAAGAAAGATAGGAAGAGAAAGGAAGAAAGAAAGAAGGAATCACATTAATTTGAGAGGGAGAGACACTCGTTGTGAGTGGTAATGCAAAAGAGAATATTGGGAAGGTCGCTTCAACCTGCCGGCCTGGATGTCTCGAGGGACGGTCAAGGGAGACGCGTCGCTGGCCTCCCCTCTTCGAATTCTGCTCTCCGCGTGCGGTGCAGCGTGAGGAGGGTGGGGAGGGTCGGATCGCGGTTACACCGGAACAACGCTCCGAGAATGCTCGAGTGAAGCAGCGAAGTTCTAGGGAAGCTGAACTATTCATTAGGGATTGAGCGCGGCGTGTTATCTTTACGAGAACTCGTTCCAAGAATCTAGTAAGACACGCGATGCTCACATAATCACACGCGATCTAGAACTTTCGACAACCTACGTATTGTACTCCGGTGTGAGCCATACAAAGATATATCATGAAGGGCCTACCATTCCGTAGTTCGCGACCATAAATGGTTTTTTATTATCTTCCCGTTATTCATATGCAAATAGTTATGCAATTTCAGTAAAATTAGGTAAAATCTTAGTTAAAATTAATAAAAGTTAGTCCATAGTTTTGCGCTAGTATTACGAGTGATTAATAGTTAAAACAATGATTAAAACTTATAAATAGACTTTTAAATATCTATTTTTAGCACAGATATAAAAATATTTATAATCAATATTGCAATTTTTGCAATGTTGATTTTTTGCAGTGTTTATTAAGTTTTTTAAGTGTTTATTGCTCTATATGAGACGAAAAATCAAAGAAAAATATTGCTGCACTTTTCAATAAAATAATTGTTAGAAATTGACTGTACTGTTCTGGAACTTTACGGGACGGTGCCGCTGCCAGTTTTCCATTGCAAATGTTCTAGTCTACGGGCTACAAAACTCCCTCCATCGCGAGGAAGGAAATCAAATCTGAGAATTTTCTCTCTCTGTTGCAGGCGCCTTCCTTATTCCATTTACGGTGATGCTGGTCATCGCAGGGTTGCCTCTGATGTTCATGGAGCTGTCGTTCGGCCAATACGCCAGTCTCGGCCCCGTCGCCATCTACAAGAGATTCTGCCCCCTTTTCCGCGGGCTGGGGTACGGAATGATCATCGTCTCGGCCATCGTCATGTTATACTACAACTTAATCATCGCCTGGACCATCTTTTACATGTTCGCCTCCTTCAACAGCGTACTGCCCTGGCAGAACTGCGAGCCCGCATGGAGCACTAAACGTAAGTAAATTTTTTGTTACAATTAATTCTTAGCTGCGAATATTAATATTTTTTACTTCTGTTAGAAAAACAAAACATATATACTTGTAGGTGAATTTTTGTACACCTTTGAAAAACGTGGTTTTTATACAGATGGCTACTAGAAGACACCGAAAAGTAGAAAGTGGTTTATTTAATGAGATAAAGCAATTGCAAACGACATAAGTATTTGTTATAAGGTCTCCCAAGAGACGTGTTCGCTGAAGGTTATAGATTGTTTCCTCGAATTTAATCGCCCTAGAAATCTGTAAGATCTATGCGTTGGATGTCTGAATACTCAGAATAATCTGAAGATGTCAAAGTACATTATTTTCGACTGCTAGTAAAACACTGTTGGTGTAGTGTAATTTAACATCATCTGTCAAAACATTCACATGTGTGATGAGGTATGATAAACCATCTTTTACTGCAAACGAATATGGATAGTTTTAAAGAGATATCTCCTCATGTGTTTAATTCTGTTTAAGTCTTCTCGTAATCAGTTGATTATTTTTCACCGGCTGCTTGACCATTTCACTGCCACCAGCTCTTGGTCAAACTCCTTCTACTGTCTTTCTTCCCCACGCTCCTTCTACTCCTGTCCCTTCCACTTCCACACCGCCCTGTCCTCCTTATCCCACACACTTCTACTTACTGCACGAGCACCTATCGTGTCAATGTTAGCCCGTAGAACTTAATCTTAGTGATCGATAAGTAATATTAAAACTAAATAGGCCAACTTGATTTATTTGGCACGACGTTACTTATCGAAAGTGAGGGAATTGTATAATTACAGGGTTAAAGGTGCTAGAGCCGTAGACCTCAGGAAGTTCTACGGTTGTCGCACACCGACTGTGAAGCTTTCTAGATCCTGCCTTTTCCACGGCGGTTGTTAGTATACTTGGAACAGTAAATCATCACATATTTGTGGTTTGCAGCTTACAAACTGTCGCAATCAAAGAGATTAACTGAGTCCGCTAAATACAAATGCATGAAGAGTTATCCGCCAATCAGATGTTAATCTCACATGTGTAACTTCGTTAAATGACATTTCCACCACTTTTTATTGGCAAAAAGTGATCATTTTCGGCTACCTACAAGCCGGAGCAGTTTGTAACATTTATTCTGAGACACCTGTATTTCGAGGTCGCTCAGTGAATCAGTTACCAGTTCGCAATGGAGAATATTTCTCCCGACTGCAGCCACCCGACCGGCAACGGAGACGGTTCCGCACCTTGGTGGCAGCCAGCGAGAGGGCCACGAACCGTCTTTTTGAGTCAGCCGCGAAAGATGCTCAAAATGATTTAAGTAGACGTGGTCTGCGAATTTGAAATATAGTAGGAGTGTCCTCGGTGGTTTAGAGCAACTATCGCAGCAATGACAAGGAAATATGGAAAACGCATCCCGCACCGACGAGAAATCTCCCTCGAGATACTTTAAAAGGTTCTACATTTGAACCTGATGAACTCTGGGATCCGGCGACCAACGGATTCTCAGACATTCAACGGCATACATTACGTTTGATTGGTACACGCAGTATCCCCACCGGGAGGTGTAGGTTGAAATCCGTCAAATGGGGAAGCAGGGCTCTTGCGAAGGGAGGGGTCGCAGTCTTCATGCACAGGGAAGCATCTTGCAAAGACGTAGATATTTCATTGATTGATGAAACATGTGTCCGCGCACATCAACTGCTTCAGTCATTAGTGAAGTGAATGTTTTAACCCGGGAGGCGGATTAACCCCCCCCCCTGGATAATGAGATCCGGCACCGTCCTACACTTCGGCTGGCGGGAGAGTTCCCCCTCCACATACCTCCCCCAGTGGGGCACTCCCCCTCCCCCCTCAGGGGAGACTCTAACCATCCGACGTGTGTCATAGTACACGGCTTGAAGGAAAAAGCGAGGATAGGTCAAGGAATAGGAAGGAAACATTACTCGCGGCCCGTTTGTTAGGGTACTGCTCCGGCATTCGCCTGGTATTGATCGGAGAAACCACGGAAAACTACCGATCAGAGCAGCCGGCCGCTAGAATTCTCCTCGAGACAGTTGGCTGACAAGCTAGTGTCGAAAATCCTGCCTCCTCCGGGGCTCGAATACTTGGCTCTCCCGATCAGAGGCACTGCAGCGACAATTTCATGCTCTCAGCCACATAAGCCGATCGCGCAATGATCTGCGTTGTTCGAACGCTATGTATTCTAGTTCACAACAGTTAAATTCACGCGGAGCCGAGGAACCTCCTGCATTACTGTATAATCAGAATGAGGGCTTTTGCTTGTTTGTGTTTTCTCATAGATCCATTAGCTAAGTGTAAATTCATGAGTACCTTTCAATGCACTACAACCCTTTTTGCATCTCCCATTGTACTGGGTTATCCTACAATATTTTTGATTGACCGTTGATAACCCTGAGAAAATACCAATTAACTCTCTTTTTTTAATATAACTATAACGTTAAAGTAGATGACATTAAACGTTTATAATACGTCAAGTTGTAAGTAAAAAATGCATCTTTTGATATTTTACATTTAAGGTAGAATAACTTTTTGTTCATTACAAATTATTCGACTACACAGTTGGAGTATCACGGGATTTTGAATTCACATTTACCATTTTATGAAATAATATTCAAAAGAAGAAATGTGTATTTGTTACCTTTCACTTTCCAGTAAATCAAAGAACCGTGAAGGACAACACATGACCTTGTGTATCTGGTATTTCAAGCCTTTCCCGATACGCGTACGTAAACAGAAACGCATTCGTAAGGGTGCGTAAACGTGAACTTTTATTCCCCATTGGAAAAATACGATTAAAAATATCAATCGACTCCAGCCACCCTGTGAGTTGTGCACGGATACGTCTAGTAACCATGCAACTCTGTGAACGAGGCCAATGCAATCACTCGTAGCATTTGTTCGTTTTGAAGAGCCGTTCGTCCATCCGAGAGAGGCGAGGGTCGGGCGATGGGAGCGAGATCTGGGGCACACGGGCGCGTCCTGCGGTGCTCAACATCACCACTCGAATTTAGAGCCGCTATAAAACGGTGTCCCTTTCGGAATGAGTGGGGAGACACACCATATCGTCCATAACATGTCCGTCTCTCTACGACAATTAACCTATATCCGTGCTCGCAATTTTAAAGCGAATATTTGGAACCCCAATTGGGAAACATGCATTGGGAGAACATGCGCGAGAGGAAGAGATTTGGGTGACATTCTAGAAAGTGCGAAATTTAGAATTCGGAAAAGATTACTTGCATGTTACAGAACGGCAGATATGCAACATACGCAGAATTTGTTTTGTTTTAATTTTCATTTGAAACATTAATTCAGAAACAAATATACCTCTTTTTTTACATACGTTTCCTATTTTTCAGCATATTTCGTCCATTGGATTCACAGTTTCATATTCTAGAAACATTAAAAAAGATAATTGAAGTTTTGTTAACCAATTATGCATAAATTTATCTTATGCTTCTCCAGTGAAATACTTTTCAACTAATCCCTACTTAGGGGGCTAACAAGGTAGAAGATCGCGTTTGTAAAAGGTCAGGACTACTGAGGTGCTGTTTGAGGTTAGTCCCTCTTAAATATAATAAGGATAAATTTTTTTGAATTTTATATGTTTCACATCTGAGGTGCACCGAAGAAGATAAAGTAATTTGCTACTTATAGAAACAAGGGATATCCTCTTTTTGTCACCAGAACTCAGTAGAGATTTCTGTCGAAAATTAGCCGTTTTCCGCTGCACGATTGCAATACTTCCTGCTTATTTGGCGAGAAAGTAAACTGTCTTTACAAAACGACATTTTATTCAGGGGAAAATCTCTACCTTTAATATTGTAGTGGTTGGAATGATGCCAAAAATAATTTGAACTTTTGCAATTTTCGAAATATCAGATATTCCAAAGAAAATATTACTTAAATTTTTCGGTTAAGCGTCCTTTGCGCTATCCGAGAATAAAGTTCTATCCAAATATTTGAAATCATATTTTGAGAAAATGGCTTGTTGTTGCTTTGAAAACAAAATATCTTGAAAATGTTGATGCTTCATGTAAAGTACCCCCAAAACCAATATATCCGTTTCGAACTCAGAGGACCTTGAGTTCATTTAAATTGATCGGGGCATGTCAATTTTGGGGAATGGGGCAGACCGATTAAAGCGCCAGCTTTGACCACTGACGGACGAACGGACGGATTGACTTTTGCCGTCAATCGATTTCTCGGTATCAAGGACACAAAAACATGGATTTTGAAATCACAACGTGTTAGAGGAAGTAATGTAAGTAATGTACTATATTGTAACGAATATTGCATCACCTGCCGAAGTCGCTGCGCGTGGATTGCGTCATCTGCCGCCGCCCCTTCCCTTCCCCCCGAACTAGACGGTTCCGGACTATCCGCGAGCCGCGGAGAAACGCCGAGAATGTGCCGGGTGCCTGGAGACACGCGCCAGGCGGCCGCGAGTCAGTCAGTCAGAAGTTAGCAGGAGTCAGTTAACAGAAGGAAGTCAGTAGTGAGCAGTAAGACGTCAGTCCGTCAGTGTGTCCGAAGTGGAAGCTGTGCTGGGAAGTGTGCATTGCGGTGAAGAGTGGTGCAGTGGTTGAACAGCAGTCAGCAGTCTGAAGTCTGCAGTGGAAGCTGAGCTGTGAAGGGTGCATCGCGGTAAGCAGTGGTGCAGTGGGGAAACAGCAGTCAGCAGTTTGAAGTCTGCAGTGGAAGCTGAGCTGTGAAGTGGGCATCGCGGTAAACAGCAGTGCAGTGGACCCTGGTGTGCGCAGTGAAGTGTGGTCTGCGCAAGGAATTGTGGTCTGCGCAGGGGAATTGTGGTCTGTGCAGGGAATTGGGGTCAAGTGCAGTGGACCGTGGACAGTGCATGGACTGACTGATACTGTAGAAGAAGAGAACTGTTTAAATAAATAGTGTGTAAGAAGTGAACTGTGTAAATAAATCAAGAGAACGGAGTCGTGTGTAACAGTGTAAATAATTAAGTGTAATATATCTGTAAATAGACCAAGTAGATTTTAGTGTATAATTGTTCCCGAATAAACCGTTCTTGTTTAAATAATCTTTTGTTGGTTTTAATTCACCACGAGAAACGTTACAATATATTTTCGTTACGTGAGCTCGGCAATAGGAGTTCTTCGGTCGAAAATTTGCCGTTCTTTTTTTTTGCTCACGATTACAATGTGTTATCTTCATACGAAGTAAGGACGAGAAAGTAACAGGAAATACCTCGTTTTTGATTGCCCCAGAACTAATAATCGTTTAATACCATGTACGTTTTTTCTTTGATCATTGTCTTCATTCTTTGCGGCATGGATTTTACGAATTCTGCAGTAGTCACGGGGGAAATTACATTTCTTTCTTTTAGGAGAGTTAGGAGCGTCATCTTGTTTATTATACACACTATATTAGAGTGTGGTGTCAATCGTCTTCTACGCCTTCACCCGCTTGCCGAAGCTTCGAAGATAACGCATAAAAGAGATCGATTAGATTTTAGATTTTATTAGAACTGAAAATGGGTATGACCCGGTGGCAGTTAAGTGACAATAATTGCAAAAATTACTACACTTACATTAATAATAATAATAATATAATAATAATAATAATAATAATAATACCGTACAATACAGTACAAGACGAAAAGCAGCATTGAAAAGAGCATTGATCGCGTTCACCGCACTTCACTTCACTACACTACACTACACTACACTTTTTTGCTTTGAATTACACTGACCATCACTTCACAGCACTACACCGCACTACACAACACTTACTCATTTAATATCAGTTACTGATATCTTGTTGTAACTTATTTCTAAAACTTCGGACACTGAGAGGAAAAGCTTTGAAAACTGCTGCAGGTAAACTGTTCCAATCTCTAATTGTTCTGTTACAAAAGGAAAACTTCCCAAGATCTGAATTTTGTTTCCTTTCTCTTCCTCTTCCTTTCCTCTTCCTTCCTCTTCCTTTAGTAATATTAAAAAAAAAAATTAAGTCATAATTGAAAGGGAGGAACGAAGAGTTCAATGTCACGCACGATCACTTTGAGATTTCAACACAGCAATGGAGACGAGAAACGCCGACCTGGGTGGCCGACTCAGCGCCTTGGTCTGAATGACCGCTGGTTCGATTCCCACCGTGGGCATGGTTGTTTGTCCCTTGTCTTTTGTGTATGTGTGCAGTCGCGGAAAGCCTTGTGAATCGTCCGACCACAGAGCGACGAACCCGCAAGTGTGTCGAGTATAAAAGGTTGATGTGTCGCTGTGAGGGACATAGTGAGTACCAGGCGCAGATAATGGAAATCGATATACCTTGAAAAAAAAGAAAAAGAAAAAAGGAACAAAAAAAATGAAGGCCAGAAACAGAATAAAAATAAAGCAACCATTTGGTCTTCCTTCTTCAAACGGTAATTAAGAGTTCAATTTACGTATTCATAAACTGAAAGGGATTATTCTTGCCATTTCCAAATAGCCAATCCGTGTCTTAAATAAATGAACCTCGCTTCGTCACGCCCTCTCCGTCTCTCCTGGCGCGTGTCGTGTAGGAAGAATACGTAATGAGCACGGAGGCAAAACTCCTTCATTCAAACTCAAACACGCGTGGCCAAGCGCTCAGGGTCGCCAGTCGTCAGTCAAGGGCTTGGGCCAGGGGGGGGGGGGGCGGCAGCGAAAAGGTGCGTGCGTGACGCCAAGGCCGCGCCTGGGGCACTGGCCTGTGCGCGCGCGCCCGTGCCGTGGCGAGGTCAGGGGCAGGGCGGGCGTGAATGGGCCTCCTGGCTGGCGCGGCGCCAGCACGCTCCCACCCCAGGCAGCACGCACGCACGCACGCACGCACGCGCGTACGCCCTCCCTTGGCAACGGGGCACGCGCCCGGGGCTCCCATGCAGCTCTGCCCGCGAATTTGCATCAGCGTTGTACGTTCCTTGGATTGGTTCGTTGCTTGTTAGTGATTCCATGCGCGTCAACTGCTAAGGCCATTAGTCCAGTAAGTGTAGTGCATGTTTTTGCTCGGGAGATGGCGGTGGTCTTCCCCCGCTGTATGGCGAGATCCGGCACTAACGTACCGTCGGCTGGCAGGATTTTCCCTTACCAGGTATCTCCTACCAGCGGGGCACCGCCTCAGCTCCCGACTACCAAGCTCTAAGCTCCCGACCGGTCTCCCTGCATGTGTGGTGTTTAGTAAATGTAAGTGTGTGTATGTGTGTGTGAGGAAGGGGTGACGGTAGGACAAGGAAGAGGAAGGAAAGATCACGTGCGGTCCATGGCCCATTTGATAGGGTATTTTTCCGGCTCGTGAAATGTTCGTGACCTTTTGTAAAGACCTGATTTTTTAGCACAGATTTCGTTCAACCAAGAAACTCTGTAATGAAAATTGTACTTTTACAATGTTAATTTTTGTTTGTAATTTTCGGGAAAAAACAGCAGAAAATGCGCCGAAAATGGGACCAGCACCACTTTATTTACCGTTCTTTCCTACATATGAAAAAAAAGTTTTAAAGAATAAATTGTGAACTATCTTTGAGAACTGTCTTTTTTCTGTTCAAATAAAATCGGAGATTTTATTTGAACCGGCTTATCACAAAAGCGAAGCGAAGATTTTGCAACTTTTTTTAAGTTCGGAGATTCAGTGCATTTCAATTCAAAAATTAGGGAGTGTGTATAAGTTCAATGTTCAGTAATTGTCTGACACGTGTCATTTTACAAAAAAAAGTCCAGTAATTATAATTATTTGTAACACATTACGTTTTTGAGTTTAAGTGGACAGCAGGATTTCCTGGCAGGATTCATTACAAACATACAAGTACAGACCTTAACAGTTGGTTAATATAAAACTTTCCAATTACATTTTCAGAAACATTTTTAATTCTACTTTGTCAGTGAATGGTGATAGTATTTTTCCAGCATCTGTGAATCTCCCTAATTTCATTACATTCGCATCTTTTATTTTAATCGTATTTGTAATATGTTCCTTTTTATTATATTCGTCCTTTTATATTCGCCTCTGTACTTTCATTATATTAGTTGTGGAGAATAAGTAACGAGCAACAAGAATCATCTCTGAGACATTCCGTACAGTGCGTACGTATATGTTTTATGTATAAATTTTATACTTATTATTTTTACTTTCTCACACTTACTTCGTAAGCAGAGAAAATTTTATAATCGTTCACCCAAAAAGCGAATTTTCCATTGAAAAACTTGTATTACCGGGCTCTGGCAACGAAGTAGTGGATAAATCTTGTGTAATCCCCTGCATGTAATAAATGTCTTCCTATAACACGATGTTTAGTCAAAATCCATCTCTTGCTGATCCTTGACACCGAAAAAACTATTTACGCCAAAACGCCTGTTTGTCCGTCCGTCCGTCTGCGGTCATCACTAGCGCCTAAACCATTCAGCAGATTGTCTCCAAATTTGATACCCCGACTGATTTAAATGAACATAAGGCCCTCTGAGTTTGAAATTAATATTCTAATTTTGAAATCCTGTATATTTTTAAAACTTACAAGCCAAAAAATGGCTCCAAATTTGATTACACTTTGTCCTCGGGTAGCATAATGTACACTTAAGAGGATGTTGAAGGTCTCATTTTGTGGAAATTCTAATTTTTCGAAAATTGATAACGTTCACGTTTTATCTGCATCTTTCCACAACTACAATATTGAAGATATATTGAAATCTGTTCTTTAATGACTGATCATTAAATAAAGCCATATAAACATTTTCAAAAATTTGAATAATTTTTACGTAATTTTGCGTGAAATAAAGTCATTTTCAAGCATTTTGTTTTTCAAAAACAGCTCCAATTTTTTTCTTTACATTTTCTTTTTGTACCTATCGAAAGACGGTAAAAAATTGGTGCCTGTCCCATCTCTCTATTTTCATGAATTACTCAAATTTAACAATTCAAAACAACAAAATTGAAGGTAAGAGATATTTGCAACATAATCTGTGATAAGAGAGCTCTTCAAAAAAGGGCATGTACTCTTTCTTGAAAAAAATTAGTAGTTTTAGAGTAATTTGTGCTTGAAAGCAATGTAATATGTAAATAACACATTTTCTCAAAAACCGATCCAAATTGTTTCATTTTCCCCACGGATAGAACCAGGTACATAAAGAAACAAGAGGGATGAACTGGAAGAGAATCATCGAATTTAAGTGAGATATCAACAGGGGCGATGGTATCGGAGAGTTCTGGAGCACCTCGCCCCCTTTCGCCCTTGGCTCGCCTCAAGGCCACTGCTGCCACCTTATCTGCTCTTGGGGAAAGAGTGAGCAGAGGCCTCATTCGCCTGAGGCTGCATGCAGGCGACAATATCAACGCCTGTCTTCGCCGGCGGCGTTGGACCCACCCCCGGCTCTGCCCTTGTCCCCGCCCATGGCCCCAGCCCCGCCTCCGTCCCCGCCCCCGCTCGTGCTCCGGCTTTGCCTCTGGCTCGCCCCCCGGTCCCGACACTGGCCCCGGACTACTGACCCCACCCTGAGCCCCGCCGTCTCCCCCGCCCCGCCCCGCCCCCGCCCCCGCCCCCACCCTTGCCCTTGCCCTTGCCCCTGCCCCTGCCCCTTCCCCTGCCCCGCTACCACTACCGCCCCGGCCCCGTCCCCGGCCCCGGTCCCGGCCCGGCTCCCGCCCCGCCACCGCTCCCGCTTCCGCTTCCGCTTCCGCTCCCACTCCCGACCCCGACCCCGCTCTCGCTTCCGCTCTCGCTTCCGCTCTCGTTTTCGCTCCCGCTCCCGCTCCCGCTCCTACTCCCGCTCCCGCCCCGCCCTTGCCCGAACTCCGGCCCTGACGCTGGCCCGCCCCCGACCCTGACACCAGTCCCGCACCACTAACCCCACCCGCAGCCCCGCCCCCGCCCCTGTCCTTAGCCCCGGGCCCGCCCGCGGCCCCGCGAAATTAAAACGGATATTCTGAATTTGTCGGTACTTTATATGAAGCGCCAACGTAATTTTCAAAATTTTCTCAAAAATGACAGCATTTTACTTTTTTCTCAGGTAGAGCAAAGTTCTCTTGTACAAAACAGGGACAGATCCGATTTTCGTTTATCTCTGAATTTTCGGAAATTGCGAAAGTTTAATTTTTTCAGAGACTTCCTTTTTTCTTAATGGAAGGGCATATGATTTTCAAAACTAGATCTTTAATTTTTTTATTTGAGTTTTACTTATTCCACTTTATTCTTTAAGCGTCAAAAAGGTTGTTTTTCAGCATTGCCTATTTGATATAGTGAACGTTCTCATAACTTGTTGCAAATAAAGTGAGTTCGAATCCCAACTTGAGATAAAATGCGATTTGGGAGCAGTTTTGTGCGATTAAGTATTATAATATTACATAACCGCTACAAATAATGTGAGATGTGCAGAATTAGCTTAACTATGTTTCGTCTTAAATCTCTTGGGATGCAGAACTGGGTAATTCCTTTTCCCATAGTAGCATACTTACAGAATTTTGTGTCATTTTTTTAATTGTGAAAACCATAATTTAAACTTAACATTCAATGTGTAAAAGGATAATAAAATTTAAAAGGTAAATTGACTTTTTTGGTGCATGGCTGTCAATAACTGTTCGCAGAACTCAATTTATTTATGTCAATGCCATTTGTCATAAATTCAAGGCCATTTGTCGCCATAGAAATTGTGTCAATAATATTTTTAAACCTTCAATTTTGCGTTCATTAATAGTATTTTTTTTTTTCAAAATTAAGTATCTATCCGGAAAGTGTAGTACAATATAATATTTGCTAATCTTCTCCACTAAGTAAATGGTCTTTCATTTTTCACAAATCGAATGTTTTAATAAAAATAGCAAATTTGCAATTAAATTCAGTGAATTGTGTTATATTCTTACAAAATATTTAAAGAAAAAAACATATGTTCGCTTACTGGAACGATGCGATTGCGAACCGCAGGCCGCGAATTTAGGACTACAGTTTCAAAAATTGCACGGAGGAAGAAATATTACCACTTTTGAGATTTCCAGAAATGTTTTAGCATTTGACTCCACAAATGCATTGAATAATAAAATTATAGAGCGAAATAAATATTAAGGGCGACGTATTCAAAAGAAATAACATCTTGCGTTTTGCTCTTAAGGAATGCTCTTCGTACGACCACTACGCAAACAGACACTCGGCGGTCTCGTCAGTGGCGGAGGGAGGCCAGCCGTGGAATCGATACGCGCTGCATCACCTCGCCCACCTGGACCGCACCCTCTCTGATTTGCAGCATTTATTTCGAGAATAGGCGCATTTTGCTTGGCACTAATCGCACCGTAATGAGCGGATACGAACATTGTTGCACGCACCTTTGCTGCGTTGTTGGTGGCGAAATCCAGCCAGTTAGTTCCCCTTCACAGTATTTGAGTTGTTCCTTCAGTGGATGTTCTGCTACTTACAAGTTACATTCCAATTGCTTCACAGTAATCCCTCTCAATTCAATCAAAATTTGAAACCTTCAATAATAATTTCTGACGCAGGTGGTTTTTGGAATTTCTGACCCTATCCCCTAATTTTGATCCTGCTGAAATGCCCTGAAATAGGAAGGGCAGGGAAACTGATTGGCCCGGGTGTCCCTTCCTAACAAAGAGTCGCCGGGCCTTGCGCGCCAGTGCGGTGGGGGAAGGGCGGAGAAGGGCAATGGGGTAGGGGAGGGGAGGGGAGCGGAGCAGCGCGCGTGGGCGCACGGTGGGCCACCCGCGCACGAGGATGTGGGTCATGCCGGGCCGCTGCGCTGCGCAGTTCGCCGTTACCCTTCGATGTTCCCCAAAGGGGTTATATGTTTGTTATTAGGATACATGAAGCGGCGCCGCCCCGCCCCCGCCAGGCGGGGCGGAGCGTGCCGAGGATCAGGGCCGGAGTGCCGGCGGGGCGGCGGCGGCGGCGGCGCCTGGCGGCGGGGCGTGACGTAACATGGCCCGGCGCGGGGCGGGGCGGGGCGGGGAGAGGCGGCGGCGCTGCGGTCGATAGGGGCGCGCGCAACGCGGCGCTCGCCACTCGCCGGGGCCCTGGCGCGCAGGGCCGGCGTGGGGCAGGCGCGACCCATCCCGCCTCGCCCCGCACCGCCCCTGCCCTCGCCGCCCTACGCCCGCCCATGAATGAAGAGTCTCGCAATCAATACGTATCAACGGCGGCAGATCGACTGCCCGCCGCCCGCCGCCCGCCGCCCGCCGCCCGCCGCCCACGACCGCTGCCCATGGCGCGCGCGACTCATCTACACCATCATCCGATCTGCTCTTTGCCGCTGGCCCTGACATCCCTTCCTTACAGCGCGTGCGCCATCCCCCTCTTTGGGGTCCACGTGCTAAACCTTGGCCCTCTCTGTTGCTTCGAATTACCTCCAGGCCATACCCTCTCCACCTCCTTACTATTGCTACCATTACCGATCTTCCTTTGTGAGCACTTGGCCCTTCTTTTCTCTGTGCTCACTCCGAATTATTACGTTTCACCACTCATCCCATATTTTCTTGCGTGAAGCAAGAATTCAACTAACATGCAATGGCAGTGCAGTCCCGTCCATTTGCTTCCGCAAAGGTTGCTCAGGGCATCAACTGATATCACTGCAGTGCCTCTGACCGGAGATTCCTAGGGTTTGAATCCCGACAGTGTCGGCATTTTCGACACGAGCTAGACAGCTGTCTGGAGGAGAATCCCAGCGGCCGGCTGCTCTGATCGCTAGTTTTTCGTGGTTTATACGATCAACACCAGGCGAATGCCGGAACAATACCCTAACAAACGGGCCAGGAACCGCGCGCGATCTTTCCTTCTTCTTCCTCGTCGTATCTTCACCCTTTACACACACTTACACTCACATGCACTACACCATCACATTATTCGGAAGACTAGCGGGGAGCTTATAGCTTGTTCCGGTTGGGGCGGGACCAAGATGGTGGGATATATCTAGTTGGGAAAAGTCCCGGCAAGCGGACGTAGGTCCGCCCCGGGTCTCGTCATTCGGCGAGGAAAGAACACAGCCACCTCCTGCGATAAAAACATGCACTAAACTTACGGGGCTAATGAACTTAGAAGTTGATGCGCCCGCAATCACAAATTAATCAACCAATTAAACCATCCATTAGCGTCATGTATTACAATCTCTATTAGCTCATTATGTCCTGAAAATTTTAATTTCATGTAGAGACTCGTGTTCAAAATATCTCTTTTCGTCTAATAATATGGTTGTACTTGTAGCGAAATATTGTCAGTATTCATAAGAGCACGCAGAGCGTTACAGATATCATTTGCTAGATATGTGTAGTGAGTGTATGGTGATTAGGCAAATGAAAAGACTTTGCAAGAATACAAAACAATTTTGACACAATGTTCTAGTCTTCATGGAGTGACCCTTCAATGCAAGTCTTCAAAGTTTTTCTCTTCTTTTTATTGTGACCCGCCCCATTAAAACGCAGTTTGGTAATCAATTTGAAGTATCTATTAGCAGGTAGCTTAAAAGCGAATCGCGAAAGTATTGTCTGGGGGTTGGGCGTATTCTTGATATGAATTCTCCTTTTCAATACGATACAATGTAGTAATAGTTTTGAATAAATTTGGTTGATTAAGGGAATTCCCCTTTATGGATACAGAACTGAATACGTGTTTAGCAAGATTAACTGATTATTTCGAGTTTCCAGGCACGTCAACGGCTCATTAACCCCGTAATTGGAGTGCGTGTTGTATATCGCCAGGGGGTGCTGTTGCTCCCCCTCGAGATCGTGAGATTCAGGGCCACGCTGCACGTCGCTTGGGGGGGGTGCCTACCTTCCTCTGCCAGTGGGGCGCTGCCCAGCCGGCACAAGCTCTGAGCTTCCGACTGGTCTTCCGGTGTGTCCCCGAACGGAAAGGACAAGGACAAGGAAGGAAATAGCGCGCGACGTGCGTGACCCATTTGTTAAGGTACTGCTCCCGCATTCGCTGGGTATTGGCCTGGAACCACAGTAAATTACCGGACAGAGCAGCCGGCCGCTGGAATTCTCCTCCAAACAGCGCCTGAAATCAATGTAGCTATTCACCGCGATTTTGCAAAGTTTGAGCAAAACTATTTCCAAAGAATATTATCAAATGAATAAATACAAATACTAAATACTAGAGTATATCAATAATAAATACTAGAAAATGATTCGCAGCATTTGAAACACTTTTTCCTGTTATCTAGAGCTAGAATGTAAGGCTAAATATTTCATGAAATTAACTATAGAGATTTATTCTCTGAAAACATATTTTACTGAAGAAAACCTTGATGTTTATAAAAGGAAAATCTAGGCAGACTTAAAAAAACACGTAAGGT
Organism: Gryllus longicercus; assembly: GCA_038098605.1. Classification (NCBI taxonomy): domain Eukaryota; kingdom Metazoa; phylum Arthropoda; class Insecta; order Orthoptera; family Gryllidae; genus Gryllus; species Gryllus longicercus. The sequence continues at coordinate 270,448 of JAZDUA010000103.1, read as the reverse complement.
GGGATGGGAAAGGAAAATGCGTGTAGAGAAGTGATAAAGGAGAGAACAGGAAGGGATCTAGGGCTGAAGCGAAGGGGCCTTCTGCGAGCTAACGTTGGCCAAGCTTGAAGAGGGTAGAAGGACCGCGGCGAAAGGGGACAAGCAGTGAATGACGTATGTTTCCGTGACGTGAGCGCCAAGAGGAAAAAGAGCCTCGACTGCAGCGCGGCCAGTGGCGACGGCGGCAAACATTTGCAGAGGCGCTAATGACTCCACCGCCGGCGACGGTAGACGCGGCGACAACCTCCACTTCTCACGTCCCAGCTTTCCCCTTCGTCACGAAGCCTTGCAACCCCCCCCCCCCCGACTCCTCTCCACCGACCCCTTCCTCTCCTGCCCTTTTTCTTCCTCCGTCGACAGTCCGCCCGTTCTTTCTTCCGCTCGCTGGCTCGCGCATTCCCATGCCTGCACGCCGTACCCTCCGACGTATTTGCTCAAAAGATCTTCCTTCTCTGGCCCACATGTAAATGCGCGATTCTTTTCAGGTTGTTCTGAGCTACAGAACTTTTCGTTTGACTATTAGATAGGTTGTTCCCCTCTTATGGTTATTACGTACTGAACAGTAATAAACATTTCACATTTTGTTTATTGTCTCATTTGTTTTTGCTCTCATGCTTTTGTCTACCGTTTCCACCATACAGATTCTTAAAAACCATAGGTCAACAAAGATGCGTCAAATTTCGTTTCATTTTACTGTCATCAGTGGGAAAGCATCCGGTCATCGGTAGATGCGGTAATGACCAAGAAATATTAGTTACAAAACACTCGAGAAATACTCAAAATCGAATCGAATCGCAGCGCATCGAATTGAGAGATCTCCGCCCGTCCTCGTTCTCTCAACCGTCCGCAGCGGTTCATCGTATTCTTTTGCCGGCGACAAGGGCTTCTACTCATCATTCGGAGAATCATGGCTGTTGGACGTTTTCTGGTCATGGCGAAATTCGTTATTCGAACTTTCACAATCCGTATAATCTTCTGAGTAAAACGGTGCGGTGTTTTTTGAGTGCACCCTGATATTTGGGCGCTTTTGTTGAGTTTTAGTTGTTGTTATCAGGGTTATATTAATTGTGATGCATTATGGTAAAATTGTAAGATGATATCGTATTTCGGTTAAAACAACAAAAACATTTGATTCACATAAATTTGAAGAGAAGCTTTTGACGATGAAGAAAGGCCGACCATGCTCTTCTTCATTCAATTCGACAACTAAAGATACAAAAGAAACAAAATTTACAAGAGGCCCTTTATGATGTCTTTTTATAAGGTTTACAAGTGGAAGTGTTTGTGCTCTTGAAAATAAAAGGAAACTCCAATAAAATAGAGTCTTTAGCATGTTTGGGTTTCTCCTGGATTTTGTTATTTCAATTCCCTTACAAAATGGGCTTAAACAAACGAAAAATCACAATTTTGCGTGTATTAAAATGTAATCCAATAATTGGTTATACCCCATCTCAAATTTAGGCTTCGTATTGCATCCGTTGTCACAGGGACAACGAACGAAAGAATTGTAAAGGAATAACGACTTAAATACACGCTTAATGAGTTAAGAAGATTTATTGAAAAAAATTGAAGAAATAATACCAGGAAAATGAGCGTTGTTTGTTTAAAGACAAAACACCCTATTAAAAATATTCCTTCTAATCCATCTTCCAGTCGCTTCAGAAAGATTGGCCCGGATATTCTTGAAATCCGATGATGACTACGCAAAAATACCGCACTCGCCACTGACATAACTAGTAATACTACATTTTCCAACAGACTCTTGTGTTGTTGTTGGTTACCGTTTTCTTTGGGTCGGGTCTACCTCTTCGGTTTTGCCCAAAACCCTTTCCACCTACCACCTTCTGGTGACTGAATGGACTCCCGTGGTAATTTCCTTGACGACAATTTTCAGTGAAGAGAAAATGAGGGTGTTCCCTGAACATCACGCCCAGACCAACGGGACCCGGACCCCGCGCGATTTTGTTTCCTCTGCCTTGTCCTATCCTTACCCCTTACTAACACACACACTTACATGCACTACTACCACACATAAGGCGAACAGTTGGGAGCTTGCAGCTTTTCCCAGCAGGAGCGGTGCATCTGTTGGGAGATATGTGGATGGCGAAAACCTCGCAAACTGACGTGAAGATCGACGTCGGATCTCACCATCCAGCTCGGGAAGAAAACCATCAGATTTATATTATACTGACACTAAGTATAGGAATGTCCAACTCTTTAAACAGTTGTTAAACAGCCACTTGGGAGGGGGGAGAAAAATAAATGCATTGTTTCAATGTTAAGAAATAGGGGGAGCGCTTCGTCATCGCGCACGAGTGGAACGCAGGGGTTGGAGGGGTAGGGGGAGCCATCGCGTTAAATGCCGCGAGGGATGGCACGGCGACGCGAGCGCTCTTCCCAGGGGAAATGACGTGAGCGCAAGCGCAAGCTTCGAAACCTCTCCGCCCGTTGCGCTGCCTTCGCCACCGCTGCCCTCGCCGTCGTTTGTACCCGTGCGCTGAACATCGCCTCCTTTATGGCACTGGTCGCCGAAATTTTGCCGGCTGGCCCTCGCTCGCAGCTGCCTTCTCGCTACCTCCATGCAGTTGGCCGGAAAAAATATGAGATTTTAACCAAACGCGGCACATCATTTGCCGTGATTGACCACCCAAAATTGTCCTTCGCCCACCCACACAAAAAACGTTTGACGCAAAAAAACAACAAAAATCGGTCCAATTCCACGCTGGCCGGCAAAATCCAGGTATTTTGACGGAACCTGATATATCGTTTGCTCCTTCCACAGTTACCAAGGTTTGCCCACCCACACAAAAAGTTAAACGCGAAACAGATTTTCGGAACAAAATTTCAATCCTCTGTTCCTTATCTACCTACACCCCACCCTGAATTTACCTGCTACATATTGGAGCGTGATTTAGCTATTTTTTGTTATAATTTCCCTACAATGAGAGTTTTTGTCGAAAAATGGCCAGTTTCCACTGCAGATTGCAATACAGCGAAGCCTGACTTAGGCCTAAAATTGTCTCATAAGAGCATTTTCCTATTTTTGAACACAAAATGTTGCCAATCAGACCTTAAAATGGATTTGGAGCGGTTGAGAAATATTTTACCTCTTCAGAAGTAATTGGAAACTAGTCATCAGCAAATATTATTAGTTTTAAAAATATAAAATCTGCAGCATCGTTGTTTGGGAGCTCCGAGCGTTCGAATCACGGCAGTGATAATTTTTGACATAAGCTCGATAGAATTCAAATAGTCTGGGGGAGAATTTTATCAGCCGGTTACTGATGAAATAAGAAATTAAATGAAAGTGCAAACAACCTTGAACGATACAATCGAAATGAGACAACTAAAATGGTATGGACATATGAGAAGGTTGAAATCGGATAGACTTCCTCAAAAAGTTTGGGAGTGGATACCAAATCGAAGAAGATACAGGGGAAGACCGAGAAGAACATGGAACATGGCAATAACTGAAGCCATGGAAAAAAGAGAAATGGAAGAAAACGATGTATGGGATAAAGAGGGATGGAAATTGGGATGCGGAAAACGGCCAAGGCTGTAAAAAACCGCTAAATAGATACTTCGATCGGTAGTTTCTCGTGATTTGAATTGAATTGAATTTGCCTTATTTTACGTGGCGAGACTCGGGCCATCAGGCCCGCTCTTCCGTCTGACCACGCAAATTTCGCTACGCTCCTTTCATCTAGCAGAGAAAGGAGGTATTTCTTGGGCGAGAAACAGGCTACTTGAATTTAGCTCAGAGGCGTCATTTAGGCTTGAGGATCTTTTACATGCAAGTAAATCTACTAACATGGGACAGCCGGATTTACTTCCCCTCCGAAGGAAGGCGTACGAAGGATTTTCTCGCCCTTAAAAATCCACGGCTTCGATCGGGTTTGAACCCGCGAGCTTGGGTATAACAGTCCGGTACGCTGACCGTCACACCATCGCCGCCGCCAGTCGATTTCTCCTGTCAATGCTTGGCGAATGCCGAATCAGTTCCGTAACAAATAAGCCACGGAGTAAATGTGATATTTTCTTCCTCACCATTGTCCCTTCTCTCCCTTTCACACACGCTCATATCTATTCACTACAAACAACACACGCTAAAATGTCAGTCTAAGCTAGAGCTTGTCCAGTTAGGGCGGTTAACATTGAAAACGTGAAGAAGAAATAAACTCGCTAAGGGTGAGAAATAACATCTCGCGTGTTATCTGCTTCCTGTTACTTATCTCTTCTCTGCTGATCATTGTCGTCGTCGCCGCCATTTTCTCGCTGTGTGTCACTAAATTCTGCTTGATAGTGCGTACATTATTGTTGTCGTAGTTTCGTTAGCATCCATAACAATATCCAAATTAAGCCATAACAATAAAATGAGTAAACTTTTGCGTTACCGCACAATACTTCTTATGACGATCATGTAGACAACAAGATATACTAATCAAAGTTTTACCTAACCAATACAAGACTCTGCAGCACTTAGTCTAATTGTTTCCTTTCGATTGATTATGTAGTAATATGTAAATGCAGTGAGTGTTTTTTCCTCGGGAGGTGGTGGTGTTCTCACTCCGCTGGATGGCGAGATCCGGCGCCGACCTACCGTCGGTTAGCGCAGTTTTCCCAAACCAGGTATCTCCCACCGGCGGGGCACTGTCCCAGCCAGGACAAGCTCTAAGCTCCCGACTGGTCTCTCGGCATGTGTGGTTGTGTAGAGCATGTAAGCGTGTGTAAGTAAGGGGGTGAAGATAGGTCAAGGAAGTAGAAGGAAAGATGGCGCGCGGTCCGTGGTCCGTTTGTTAGTGTAATGCTCCGGCATTCGCCTGGTATTGATCGGAGAAATCACGGAAAACTACCGATCAGAGCAGCTAGTCGCTAGAATTCTCCTCCAGACAGCGGCAGAATTCCACCTAGCTGACAAGCTAGTGTGGAAAATCCTGCCACAGCCTGGACTCAAACCTAGGCCCTCCCGATCAGTGGCACTGCAGTGACATCAGTTGATGCCCTGAGCCACCTCTCCCGGTGTTTCTTTCCGAGTGTCCTGCTCTTTGCGTTTCCTTGGAGCCCCCTGTTGGCGCCCCGGACGCCAAGGCGGGGGCGGGGGCGGGGGCGGGGGCGGGGGCGACAGAGGGCGAGGCAAAACGCCATGATTGATGCGGCGCGGAGCGACGGCAGGCGCTGATGATTTGTTAACGATGCCAACAGCTGCCGCTGGCACCCCGCTTCCCCTCCTCTCCCCGCCGCCGACGCCGACGCCGCCAGCCGGCAGCCAGCTCTGCGATGGCGGACGGCTGGGCGTACGACGACCACGCCACGGCACGTCGCGCCGCTTCAAATCTGCTCCGGCCACGTCTACTCAGGTCACGGGCAGCGGAACGAACTTATGAATTAACAAAGGGATTCGTGGGTAGGAATCAGTCGAGATGAGTACACAGAGCGATTTTCATAAAACAATAGTTTGTTTTAAAAAAACTGATGATGAATTATATCTCTCTGCTTTCTCTCGTAGTTGTTTGTTGAACAGAAAATAAATTCAGAAGTGGGCCTTGGAGATGAAAAACATTACGTAAATTACAATACAATTCCAGCAACATGCTACCATATTTAGATTTATACCATATTTACAAGGGATGGTGCCTGATCACACAAATCACTAATGAGTTTGGCCGAAGTTATTAATACTGAACAAAAATATGGATAACCCAGATTGCCAAAAGACCTAAGAATTGCGCTAAGGTACGAAGAATTAAAAGAAGGCTATTTTCTGACGAACAATTTTGACAAACTCGCCACCACCTATATAAAAAATACTTCCAACTAGCTACTCGCATTGTGATATTACTGACTCTCTGACCGTACCCTTTTAAACATCTGTCATCAATTATACTAAGGCATATATAGAATCTGCAGCAACAGTTTTGATATGTGTTCACGGCCAGTCTCTTTGACTAGGTCGAATGAATTCTTCTTGAATTCAGTAATTAGGGCCCAGGAATTTCTTTTGATTTTTTGAGTAGCTCATCCTCAAGGTCGCAACTAGGGGGGCTACCTCGGGCGCCGGGTTGGGACGGGGTCTACAGTATACTAGAAATTTTTCTGTGTATATTTATGTGTGATACAAAATTTTAAAAAATATATGGAATATATGGGACATGTAGCTTGATCATGAAGTTGATGTGAACCTATAAAATGATGTATGAGATATTAAGGACTGCGAGAAACACGTTTATGATAACGGATTAAACATGGCCGACTTGCACAATGGAGTTCAGTTTCAAAATCAAGAATAAAATAGTTTGGTAAATTTTGCTGCGCATTCTTGTTGCTGTGCTAAGTGCTGCTTACTTTGTTGGCGCAACTGATGCTAGCTTATTTACAGAGGTAGAGTCTTATATTGGCATCCTTCGTTGCTCAATTTGTTTGCTTCCTCCATCGATAGATAAGAAGTTCTAGTAAAACTAGTTCCCTTATATCTCAAACTGGCAAAGCAATATCAAATGGTCGAATGCAAACTCTAATAGTAATATAAAGGCATTTTGGAAAATAATATATGCTCTTAATTATCCTATAATCAAGTTATCTTCAGAATCATCATTTGAGAATATTGTAAACATGCTAGAATAAGAAAACCGTGAAGTTCGGTTTTTCATTTTAGTTCTATAAGTTCATATTACAATGGCCATCTGTCACTTATGGTGTTCATTGTCACACCTCTTTCTTTTCAGAGAGGTAATCCACTTTGTTTCAAAAACTTCTAAATTAAATATTATTCATCTGTCATGTTTAAGCGCGTAAATTTCGTTTCAATATTTGAACTTTCGTTTTAAATGGAAGCTACAAATGGAAGAGGAAGAGCAAAACTAGGACTCTCCTTACGATAAACCAGTGAATGTTCAGGAATATCGGAGTTGTGAAGGAGAACTATGGAAAGGAAATTGAGGACCGTTTGTGATTCCAATATCCTGCTAAGGAATCTGAGAACCCTGAACGGAGTTTTGTAAATAAAACCAAGTAGTTTGCTTCAAAGAAGGAGTTTATTAGCGATAAAGAGCAGCAGAAGCGGCCGCCGCCGCCGCGAGCGCGCGAAGAGGAAGCGAAGGGGGCTCAGCTCAGGGGGCGGCCTAGTAGGCGTAGGAGCAGTTGTCCTGGTCGGCCATCTTGATGTCCTCGCGCGCCACGTCGTAGCTGGAGAGCAGGTCGGCGAGGGCGCGGCGCGCGTCGTCGTCCATGGAGGCCGAGCGGCCCCACACCTGCGCCGCCAGCGCGCGCTGGAAGGTGCGGGTGGACGCGTCGTACACGGGGCGGCACGCCAGGAACACGGCGAACGTCTTGTAGTCGGTGGCCACCACGCTCTGGCCGAAGGGCTCTGCTCAACACGAGGAGAATTGAATTGAATTGAATTGAGTTGATGCCTTATTTTACGTGGCGAGACTCAGGCCATTAGGCCTGCTCTTCCGTCTGACCACGTAAATTTCGCTACGCTCCTTCCACCAACTAGCAGAGAAAGGAGGTATTTCTTGGGCGAGAAACAGGCGATTTGAATTTAGCTCAGAGGCGTCATTTAGGCTTGAGGATCTTTTACATGCAAGTAAATCTACTAACATGGGTCAGCCGGCTTTACTTCCCCTCCGAAGGAAGGCGTACGAAGGATTTTTTCGCCCTGAAAAATCGGCACTCGATTTAGACAAAAAAAAACACTTGCACTCAGCAAAACGCTGGCTTATCAACGTATTCACCTGGAGCAAAGACTTACCAAATAACATACAAATAATAAATATATAATAACTTGAGAAGTGGAGAACATAAAATTTTACAAAAAGGTTACCGTGTCAATTTGAACTAATATTTTAGTATGAATAAACTGACAACTGAACTGACTATTTTTTGTCAAATCATTCTTGTAGAGTGAATAATCAGACAACTGCACATTTCTTCTAAAAGTTTATATTTTTCCATATTCACGTTTCTTTGTAAATACACATGCGCACGTAACTGTAGAAGGAATTTGACATATTCGATTTTGCACCAACAAGACAACAACTAGAAGAATACAGTCGTCCACTTTATTTTCAGCAAAAACTGAATTATCAACTTATTCACCGGGAACAAATAATTACCAAAGAATATACAAATAATATATTTATTTTTAATGATATTTTATTGCTTATTGTTTTGGATACGGACCTCGATTTACAGTGCATAACGCATCTGATTGGAGTGAATCGTGGTTACGAACACGGTGGACAAGGGAAATTTGCTAACAGTTGACTGATACTACATGTTCTCTTATGGAAAGAGTTATAAAAGGGAAATTTGAAAGGTAATTACGGGAGAGAAATATGAAAAGATAAACCGAGTCAAGTTAACATCTAGTAAATATGAATCATTAAAAGTGGATAAAGAATAAAACCTTGTACGTCCCACGGGCGTTAACTGGTTCTTCTAAAGATCTCGGGCGGCCAAATGCATTGGGGCTTTTGGGCGTCGCTTGGTCATTAGATCTCTTGCAACGCCCTCGGAGCACAAACATGAAATCCATCTCGAGCGGCGCAGGGGGCTACTCACCAGAGTACTCCGCGGTGCCGGCGCGGCGCCACACGCCCAGCGAGAGCGCCCCGCGGTGCGGGTTGTAGGCCTGGCTCTTGGACTCGAGGGCGTAGGGCTGGCCGTCGCGCGGGCTCAGCGCGTTGTACTGGATGTCGTAGAAGAGCTCGTGGCCCTCGAGGCGGGGCCGGACGGTGAAGCGCGCGCAGCGGGACAGCTGCTCGCCGAAGAGGGGCGTGCCCGCCTGGATGAACCACTCGCCCGCCATCTTCCGGGGGTCGAACGGGGTCTTGCCTGCAAGCGGCAAAGAAAAAAAAAACTATTTGTAGCCGTCAGTTCGTTGGTGTTACGCGCCGTCCTCGCAACATTGCCTTCGGAGTCAAAGTATCTTGGCAGTTAACATTGAAAAATCAATACTCTAACAAAATCGAAATTTACGTTTTTTTAAAATTTGTGCTATCACCGAAACTTTTTTAATGTTACTTTTTTTTGAATAAGCCTTACATTGTGTTTTCTTATATGTTCATGTTTTTGGGATCTGTTATAACTTAGACAAATATTGATCTTTCATCTTAGATACATAAATGATATGTTTTAATAAATGAATAGTACATGAGCCTACGTGTCTTTAAAACTTCTATCTGTTGAGGGTTGATTAAGTACATTTTTAAAATAGTTCTTTATATGATATGACAATACCTCGAGGAGTACTTGCATCAATCGCGGTTCAATGTCGGATTCATGGCTCAATGAAGGATCATGTGTAAATGCCTCCTCTATGCACATTAAACATTAAAAAAAAATAATCAGTGTGTTTGAAACAACTGCCAAACGAGTAGCCCCCTTATGAACACATCAATTTTTGATTTTCAAGCTAACGCTTTTTCAAAAATCTCAGAAATATATATATATATATATATATATATATATATATATATATATATATATATATATATATATATATATATATATATAAACAGAAATTCTCTCTCATTACTCATATACTTTCAGGAACCACCCATGACTTGCCTTAAGCATCGATGTTCGAAACTAAAAACGGAACATAGCTGTCCATTTTACCTAAATTGATGGGGCACTTTCCACGGAACGAGCTTCTGTTGGCGGCCACGGCGACCAACAGCGCCGCCAAGAGGACGAGAGCGGAGAGACGGGCCATGCTGAAGCGGAGGCTGAAGCTGAAGCGAAGGCGAAGAGGAGCGAAGCTGCAGTGTGCCTTCTGGGACCCCTGCCGCAACCTATATACTCCCCAAGTCGCTGACGTCATCTCCCAAAACGTATGCGATTGAGTTGAATAGGCAAAAACACGCAAAGATACACCCATTGAAAATAAATGCCCGACGGTTTGTGAATAATTTGAGTGAATACGCGCAATTAGTTCCGCATGAGCGGAAAAGTGTAAGATCTGAGGTCACTGCGCTGAGCGAAAAGTAGTCTCCTTTTACCGGAGATCTCTTTCAATAGGCTTTTCAACAGTATGTATTGCAGGCATTCTTTTCAAGTGCTACGTATATCTAACGACTGTCCAGTATCATGCGAAGGCTAATCCTGCTCGGTGAAATATTACTATGAAGCTGTTGCAGAATTTTACCATGTCACAAAAATTATTTGGTAGAATTATTTTGATCTATTGCGATGCAGTTATGTGCTTTTGGGCCACTTTGATTTCATTTCCAGATCCACTAATTGTGGCGAACAGGTGGTGAGTTATCATCACAGAACGTTTCTTGCTTATGATTATAGATATTTACATATGTTCGATATACAATTACGTACTTCAGATTCAAAAGTTCCCATGATAATTTTGATAATCAAAGTGAGTGTGAACGTAAAGTAAACATTTTTTCCCAAAGAAGTCATTAAACGCATCAAGTGAAATCTAGATATCACAATATCTAGAAAAATTGTACACTCTTGGCCCTTGAAATTTATTATTTCATAATTTATAATAATGAAATTTTAACATTTATTTTCACATTCATATGCCTGAGTTTGTGAACGTAGTACAAAGATATTTGTGATAATTTTTTCCATAAAAATAATTATTAATTTGAATGTGTTCATCATTTAAATATTACATTAACTTTACTTAAGTCCATAGAATTAAGAAACAATAAATATGATTACTCAGTTCGCATATTTAACGTTCATCACCGTAAATATACAAAATTAAGAAAGGATGGATATTTAGACATAAAAAGGAAGCATTGGTACGTAATGTACAACTTAAATACATGAATGTTTTAATTTTTAATTAAGGTACGGAACTGGAAATCTTATGGTTGAACTTGAAACCAGTTTGAATGTTTATAATAAATTTTAGAAACCCCTGCAACCATTCAAAAACTGAAGTATCACTGAAGTAAGTGGAAACTGTCGTATGTGTTCACCGATAAACACTTTACAATCAACCTCCAGGAAGCATGGAAATTTGCTATTAAGATGGGCAGTCAATACTAAATTCCAAAACTGCTGCACAAGATCAGGGAAGAGATAACGATGAACAAGTGACAATGATAAAATCCCCCAGCAAATTAAAACCACCTTTCTTTTCTAAATGTGTATAATTAGACTTTTGGACAGTCACTAATAAAAGCGGTACTCAGAGAGCACACGAAGGTTCAATTTTTAGCACTAGTGCTGACTGTGAGACGATGATCAAATGATCAGATAAAACTGTGAATGCAACCAAATAAACAAAATAATTCTGTCTGACTGCATAAGCTACTATTGAGCTTACTTAATGCATCATTAAGTAAGTTAAGGTACCCATGTGCAATTCCACACAGGCCAATAGGGCCCAGAGGGGAGGTGAAGGTAGGGCTCCCCCTATTCATCGCCGACGGCACAAGGAGGAGGTTGTGTGGTGAGCCACCCCTCCATTTTGTCATTATTAAGGAAAGTTTGTCTTCCATGTTGTAGAGGGTGTATTCATTTTCAATGAGATTTAGTGTTTCGTCTTTGAGTTGATTACAAAGTGTACAAATCTATATTCCATTTGTGTGGTAATTTATTTTGTTGTTCGTATCGGAGTAATCGTTTCAATCATATTAATCAATACCTCGTAGTAATTGAATCAATCGTTTTTAATCATTATTGATTTAATAGTATTAGATAAAACTACTAAATATGATCGCTACTCAAATCGATATCCTAAAATTATGTTCGAAAGACTTAAGGAAATAGATTGCACTCAAAATCCACTAAATGACAAATAGAACTGGGTGACCCAGATGAAATCAGCACTGAATAATGACGGCTTCGACTACTTGTGGGAATTCCAAGATCCGATACGGAAGATTCCTGTGATAGATGGAGCTACCAAGCGGCAAAACCTTGCCAATAATGTGGAAAGGGATGTTTGTTCAACATTCCTTTCCACATGAAATATTTGAAAAAAGTCTATGTAAGCGCTGTTTGTGGCTCAACTTGCCACTACCGTTTATTAAAATCCTAATACAGAACATATTCGGGAATAAAGATTTGTATATTTGAATAAAAATAAAATGAAACTCAGTAAGGCTGTCTAAAAAATAGAGTAGGGTAAAAGTGAATTTATTTTGCTCGAAGGATTGCACCACTCGGCGAATCTGCCTCGTGTCGCAACCTTTTCTACTCGCAAAGCAAAATGTCATTTTACCCCTCGTTTCGTAAACAACTATATTTGCATTTAGTATTGAATAATCAATTAAATGTTTGAAATTACAGAATATAATTTGTCTCATATCGCCAGAAAACTGAACTATCACCTACTGACTTTTGTATTGTACGAACATTTATCTCCCAGATACACTACAACTCTGATTTTATTTATTGACTGAACACAGAAACTGAAGGAAGTTTTCTCAGGAACATCAGGACAACGGTATCTAGTTTAATTAAAATTATTAAAAAGGTATTGAAACAAAAGATGGGTTTTCAAAGGACATTTCCTTAGATATTTTTAAGAATTTACTATTGCTAAATATATTTTGCAGGATATGCCGTGTCTAAACCAACCTCGGTGTCCTGCAGTACTAAATAAAACAGCTGGAGGTAGTGGATTACCGCCTGATTCGATTGGCGCGGAATGGGCGACGTGTCTCGTGCGGCGCGCCCATTGGCTCGCCTCCGTCACCGCCGCCGGTGGCACTCGCCGAGGAATGAAAACAAACGAGCGACGCCGTTTCGCGAAATTCCGGCGGCAGTAAAAAAGAGTGCGGAGGCGGTGGCCTGGCTCCGCCCGGGCGGAGCTCCTTCATTATGAAACGCGGCAGGCGGCGGCGGCGGCGGCGGCGGCGGCCGCGCCGGAGGGCGTGGGCGTGGGCGAGGACCACGGCGAGGGCGTGGGCGAATGAGGAAGACCCTTCCGAATAGTGAGGGAGGGCGCCCCGCCGTCTTTTGCGCATTGATCCCTCGGCCGGCGTGACGTCACGTAACAATAGTGCCGCGACCTCCCTCTACACAAGGGGGCTTGTGCTTTCTCTGCGAGACCAACCCGCTCGTTAGCACGGTCGCCGGGGTCTCGCTACGCTGCACGGCGCTACGCGGAGGAAATATAGCGGCCACAGGAAATCGGAGGAAAATATAGCGGCCACAGGAAAGGAGAGGAGCTGAGAATATAGTAGACGTATAATACAGTAGGACAGCTCGGTGTTAAATGCCCTATAACGACGTGTTGGTCGGTGACTAGCGTTCCGCGCGGCTACAAAGGAACACTACGCTCCCTTACCATTCGTAATACAGTATCGTTTTACTAAATCTGACCAAATCGTGATTTTTAAAAAAATATTTTAATTTTCTTATGCATATAACACTAGGGAAAAAATATGAACTTTTTGTCTCAGAAAGAAAATATGTGATTTTGATAGTATTTTTCTCCTGAATTCAAGTATGATATCTGTTTTTCCCCATCGCCCAAGGTTTCCGGGGGATAGACATTTATAATTTCAAAGAGTTTTTGCATTCTAACTACACAATGTTCAAACATTCTGTAATGAACACTTTCTTCAGAAGATTGTAGCTATGGAAAATATATATCAAAGCCAATGGAATCTTACTATGCTGCCGTTGGACCATTACGAAGAAGTAAGAAATGATTGTTTCCCGCTATATTTCGCCTGTGGTCCCTCTTAATGGTCCAACGGCAGCATAGTAAGATTCCATTGGCTTTGGCATCTTTTCCATAGCTAAAATCTTCTGAAGAAAGTGTCCATTACTCCCTGTGCCAAGATTTTCTGGTAAGAAATTAGGTGCGTGTGCAGGAACTGTACTTTTAAGGACATACATACTTGTATGATAACACACCTTTTTAAAAGATGCTATAAGAGTGTTGACAATACCTTGGTAATTTTGCGCCTTTCGATTTCCCAAAAAACTGCAATATCCTTGAATGCTTGCCAAGCTGTTTCCTTCAGTGGATACAATCGTTTTATCATTCGTTAATGATCGTAATTGTGAACCCACAAATATTCCTTCTTTAATTTTTTCATCTCTAATTTTCGAAAATTTGTCGCTTTAAATAATACATAAAGCCAGGAGTATTGTCCACGGCTTTGACGAAATTCTTCATTAATCATAATTTTATATGTAACGGAGGTAGTTATATATTTTTATGATTATATATAATGGGTCATGTTTAACATTTTCTGCCCAGAAATTAGTGATTCGCATTTAGGCTGCGCGACGTTTTTAATGTAATGTTTTTTTTTCTGTCCCTACTGGCTTATTCAGACAAAAACAACAGTACTTTGTGTAACCCACTTTGCACACAAAATAAAGTTCATAACACTTTTTCACTAATGGAGTAAGGTTTCGCCTTTGGGACTTGAGTGTCACTTCACCGCATATATAACTAAATGTTTGGATTATTTAAACAGTCTCAGCATTTTACTAATAACAAACTAACGACTAATTAAAATAAATAAATATGGAAATATGAAATACACAATAAATCAGGCACCTAAACAGGGAGAGCTGGCTCAGGGCATCAACTGATGTCACTGCAGTCCCTCTGACCGGGTGGTCCTAGTTTCGTGTTCCATTGGTGGCAGGTTTTTGGGCCCTTGCTTGTCAGCTAGGTCAAATCCGATCACTGTCTGGAGGAAAACTCTGGCGGCCAGCTGCTCTGATCGATATTTTTCCGTGATTTCCCTGACCAACACCAGGCGAATGTACGAGCAGTACCCTAAAAGCGGGCCACAGATCGCGCGCGTTCTTTCCTTCCTCTTCCATGTTCTTTCCTCACCCTTAACACACACTTACACTGACATGCACTACACTACCAAACATGCCGGAAGACCGGTTGGAAGCTTAGACCGGCTGGGGTGGCGCCCCGCTGGTGGAAGAGACCTGGCTGGGGAAAGCCCTGTTAGCTGACGGTAGGTCGGCGCCGCAGGAAGATCGCCGTCGCCTCCTGAGGAAAACATGCACTACACGTACGGGAATGATGACCTTAGTAGTTGACGCGCACGGAATCACTAGCGACCAGGCAATAAGCTAATAGATCATAATCCTGACGTCTGTGTAGAGTTGCAGCTCAAAAGAACGCAAACACCTATTTTAGGATCGAGGTCGTGTTGCTGACGTGATTCCAATATTTTTCCTCTGTATACCATAGTGAAGGGAGGGAAATTAATTATGACGAAAAGAGAGCGGAGTGGTGTTGAAGAATGAGTAAAATGAGTACAATACATTTTGGAAAATTATAAATATTAATTTTTCTACGAAATAAAATAATAAGAATTGATTCTAATATTAAGTACTAATAATTAAAATTAAATAACGACCATGTGTTGAGAGACAATCATTTATTTTTATTCTGATTTCATTTTTGTACGATCACAATTTTGGCATCTAAAATTCACGTGTCAGGGATTTTGAATAAACAATCGGAGCCACCGTTTCCTTTTGCATTCATCCCGCTGTGCGTCCGCGCGAAAATGTTTGGCACGCCTCCTAATTTCTCGGAATTCGTCGTTAGGAATCGCGTGAGCGAGGTGAAAGTTCCTTCTGCCCCCCCTCCCCCCCTTAACGCCCGCGAAGGCTCGTCGCCCGGGCCCTCCGCTGCCTGGAGACTTACGGGCTATTTTTGTGCCTCTGCCGGAGTCGCTGTTTGCGGACGCCCAACTTGGTGTAATGAGCAAAGTTTCCACTTCGCTTAAAACAAAATTGAATATGCTTTTTACCCACACGACTTATGAACACGCAGCATATTTTCCATTTAATTACAACTTCGTGTTTGTACTTCAGATTCAAAACCACTTCGGTGGCCATTTTAACAGATCATAAACTCAAAAATTTAAGTCAACAGAATTTAGAAACCTTCGCTTTCTTCAACGATACGTTACTTCTAAATATTATATATGAATACGAGCGTAATAACTACGTACGTTTGCAACTATGTAGGAGAATTCAAAATTATCGGGGGAAAAATTAATTATTGGATTATGTTTAAATGTTTATTGACATTGCATGAGTCAAAATTGTAGCACTTGTAGCACATCGCAGACGGCCCAAGTAGTTTTATCATGCTGAAAGACAGATTGTTCGTTCCTGATCTTCGAAGCAACTTCATTTCCATTATTGATCACAATTAGGAAGTAACTGTCAAGAAAGATAGGGTGACTATTAAGAAGCAATGGCCGAGTGAAGTTTAACGCAGACCTAATTGGTATGCTGTTCTGCTTACCTAACGCGATCAAGAGGCCTAT
Organism: Gryllus longicercus; assembly: GCA_038098605.1. NCBI lineage: Eukaryota > Metazoa > Arthropoda > Insecta > Orthoptera > Gryllidae > Gryllus > Gryllus longicercus. The sequence goes on along the minus strand of JAZDUA010000103.1, from coordinate 254,159 downwards.
GTGGGTTTGGGACATAGGCCTCTCTGACAACGAAGGACTACGAAGTTCGACGAGGCACTCCAAGTGTCGTTAAATAACCAACATAGATTCTCAATGACTTTCCGCACCGGATTCGGGAGACGGATGGGAAGGGAATGTACAATAATTTGCACCAACAGCATTCGCCAAGAGGTAGCCAATGGAATTATGGAAACCACGTATCAGAACTGTCGACCTGGGAACTTGCCTGGCAGGCGCCACAGACATGCTGCTGTTCAATGGTCGAGGCAAAGACACGGGACCTGGCCGGGATGGAACACACGATTTCGACTCCCTTTGTCGCTCGTAGGAATCGATTATTTCGTGTTTCTGGGCGCTCCAACTGCTACGGTCATTAGTCCCGTAAGAGCATTTACTCGGAAGGTGATGGTGGTGGTGATGGTGATCGCGCGCGGTCCACGACCCATTTGTTAGGGCACTACTTCGGCAATCGTCTGGTACTGATCGGAGAAACCACAAAAAATACGTATGCTACAGCCGGGTGCTACAATTCTCCAGACGGCCGGAAACATTCGGCCTAGCTAGTGTTGAAAATCCTGCCACCGTATTACCTCCCGGTTACAGGAACTGCAGTGAGATCAGTTGATCCTCTGAGCCTACTAAGCCGGCTCCCCATTGGTTTAACGCTCGCCATTGCCCAGACTATTCAGTAGTTACATTCCGATTTACTACTACTTCTCATCAATTTTGGATTGTATTCATAAGTGCAAGTGTTTTAAATGTGTTTAAATTCACTTTGCAAGAGTCACCATAATGTTATTTTGCTAATACTGTTTGGTTATTATTGACATAACTTTCTATTGTCAAAATTCAATTACTTTTTTTGAATTTTGAAAATGTCCTTGGTGATTTTTCCTTTTATTATCGTTATTTTATGGTTATATATATATATATATAATATGGTTTTATATTTTATGGATATATGGTATTATCGGTTATTTTTCTCAAATTGCAATTTCAGATTAACTCGTAGTTTTATCCGAACACAATTTTAAATAAATTGTTTTCTCTGTTGCAGAGTGCTTTTCGTACGAGATTGCCAACCAATGCAGTGAGCTGAACGGAACCTACTTCGAGCAAGTTTGCTACAACACCACAGAGGCGGAGAGGAACAACATCACAGGAAAGGTGCTGGAGAATGCGGAGCGCCACCCTCCGGCGGAGGAGTACTTCTCGTGAGTACCACACGGAGCGCTCGCCAGTAACCTTACTGTAACCTTACAGTAACCCGCCCGTAACCCTTACAGTAATCTTCACAATAACTTTTACATTAACCTATACAGTAACCTTTACAGTAACCCTTAAAGTAACCCTTAAAGCAACCCTTAAAGTAACCCTTTCAGAAACCCTTACAGTAACCCGCAGTAACGTGACAGAAAACTTACATGGGCAATCCAGTGCAAAAACGCCGCCAAACAAAATCGGTTCGAACATGTCTAGTCTATTACCACTCCTCCGAACCTCATCAATTAAAGACAAAACAAAATCTCTACTATGGTCGACACGTATCCGTAGCACTGGGACATATGTGTGTTTGACCTGGGCAACTTCTGCCAAAGAACACATAAATAATCAAAAAAGAGCAGAAAAACACTTCATCAAGGAGGGATTTAAATCTACACCAAGAAGTCCATCCGAAAATTACCCCCTTCAAACTAGCATACCACCGATTTCATCCTTTGTACTCAAGAATGCGGCAAAACACACTGAAGAAATTTTTAGGAATCCTCTCTTGGCCCCATCATTCCAAAATTACTGACAATATTAGAACAAAACACCCACCAATGGCCGAAAACACTCCTCTATTGATGCCCGCTTTCTTTTACCACCGTAAGAATTAAATTACCGAAAAAAAAAAACAAAATCCAGAAGCCATTCTACATCACTCCAACTTCGTACAAAAACCCGCACAAAACTACAAATCACAACCGCTATAAACCACAAAACTACAAATCATAACCCCACAACCAAACCGCAATGCACGTTTCCGTAGAGTAAAAAAAATATCAAACCAATTAGTTTTCAAAGGCCGCATCTGCTATACAAGTGAGGTAGGCTCTCCATCAAAAATCGCCATACACCCGTACCCCCGGCGGAAGGGCGTCAATAGGCGTAGGCCGGCGAGCAAGAGAGAAAATAACCTTTAAAAAAAATGTTGCGGCTGCAATTGACGCAACGCGTCTCCAAGCCCCTTGGGGCGTTGAGAGCTTTGCGTTTTTGGGGTAATCCTCCATTACTTTCAGCGGGGGATATCCTGCATTAATATTTCAATATGTCATATCGGTCACATCTCGTCGCAGTCAGTTTTCAAGAGGACCGCCAAGTAGCATCACGCCTCCTACTACGTGCCTGTGCGTCACTGCTCAGCGGCCGGAATTGTGAAGGCATTAGGATTAGAGTAGGGTTTAGGACACTTCGCAAGGGTTGGACTAGCCCTTGTGAAGCAGACAAATTAGTTTTGTTGAAACAAATTTCACATGTGATTGACCAGGATGCGACGGGAATCGAACTGGGGCCTCCTCGGTGAAAGGCGGGTGACTTTGAGCCACCTTATGACTTTTTTAAAAGATGTTGTATCTACGAAATTTACTATTTATTAATGGTATTAAACAGAATATTTAATAGGTGTAAATTAACTATATTGGTGACAAAAATGCATTGGTGTAGAGCATTAGAACTGTTAAATAATATTAATGTAGCCATTTCATATATTTGAGACGTAGGAGCCGTGCTCTTCATGAGTACAATGGATATCTTGCTTTCTCTTTTAATAAGAAATAAGTGAGCTCTGTCCACGGTCCTGAACACGTTTCCTGGGAGATGCTTTTATGATTTTGTCAACACGCAGAATCATTTCATCAGCTTCAGCAGCATACAAGAGCACTTGACGTTTCACAACAAAAGATTCAGTAATGCCAAGTTCTTTCATACATCCAATTTTGCCAACTTCCGTATTTAAGCCTATTGTACAAGATCCTTGAGAGTGACAAGCGCGGAGTTTACTGATCAGTTGAGATGAATCAAATCCTGCGTTGTCAGCAATAACAGTGGGCAGCATTTGCAAAGCACGAGGAAATTCTTCCATTGCGACAGATTCTTTGCCCGGAGTCTTGGCACCTTCTGCTTGAATGGCACAGGCCATAAGTATTTCACTGCAACCTTCTCCATACATGATACGGCTCTGTCTAACGGTTGCTCCAAGAACACTTAATGCATCATGTAGAGATCGTTCATATTCATCTTTGAGTAGCACCACGAATGGTAATAGTTCATGCTTCACCAAGAGCTACACCTCCAAATTGCAATGAAGTATCTTCTCCAATCATCACCTGCTCAATACCATCACATTTACCCAACTTTGCAAGTTCTGGATGATGAAATGTAGACACAATATCAGCCCCAGTAACCTATGCTAAACACTTAATACCACCAAAGTCTGCATGTTCAATTGCCATCACATCTGCATCAGCAAACAATTGCTCAGAATAGTTGTAAATTAACTGCCTGTTGATAAAAACATTAATGTCCTTCAGAATTTTGTTGGCCTTATCTTTCATCTTTTTCTTCTCTGGAAGTTCTAGTTCTGTTATTTTAGCCATTTTATCGACACGTACACGCGATTCAAATATCTTAATTTTATCAGTGTCGTGGGAATATTGTCTATAATAATGTGTGAATTTTCTACTCTTTTAGGGTGGTGGAGCCCAGGCTTCTTATCCGAGAGGAAGCTTCATCCAAGAAAGAATCTTCCAATGTTCTTCCAGTCATTTTAATTATCTGAATGGCAGAAAGGTTTCCAGATCTTTTCAGACGTAAGACTACACTTACAGCCAATTTCGCAAAAATATTCCTTGTGTTGAGACAAGATTTTAGAGCCGAGAGTAGTACGAGCTATGTTCAATAAATCTTCGTGACATTTGCTTTCATTATCGCAGTTATCTGCTAATGTACGATTGAGAACGTTGCGCCCAATCTGAGCAGCTCTTCTCCAACCAGCTCTAATAATCTGGGGATGAAGCTTTTGGTCTGTTAATTTTTCTGCCTCTCGTAATAATTCAGCAACTAGGACAGTAACAGATGTTGTTCCATCACCTACTTCATCATCTTGAATGCGCGACATGTCCTACTAAAATCTTGGCAGCAGGATTATCAACACTTTCAGGATTATAGCGCCATCATTGGTTATTTCTACTTGACCCTCGCCGCGATCTTGAGATACCAAAATTTTGTCCTTTCCTTTTGGTCCCAGTGTGCTATTTACCAAGTCACCAATTGCAACAGCATCCACAAACTTGATAATTAGTCTGTTTCAGCCTTTTCTTCTTCTGCATCATGTTTCAAAATTCTTACTAGATTTATGGATACCATCGTGATTGGCATCAATACACATGCCTAACCCCATGCTAACCTCTCCTTGCCTCCCCTGAAAATACCATTGCGTAGAGCATTTGTCAGTCTCCACATTCCGTGCAAATGGCTCGACTTCACCATAGATTTCACACATCGCAATAGTGATTCATCTGAAATCAAGTGATCCATCTTATCAGTTGGCACGAAAACAATTTTAAACTGAACTTATTTATTTCGCTTCCAAAGACAGTATACTACGCAATAAACCAGATTGTAAGATATCTCTATAAAGTATTTCCTTGTAAAAGATTGACTACTTGCTAATAAGAGGTCTTCGCTTAACTAAACTAAAAGAACTTCAAAATAACACAGAGTTCCTCGCATTATTTACACAGATGAATCAATAAATAAGTCGCTAAACTCACTTTTGCGACGTATTTATTGACTCATGTATGTAAATAGTAAAATATGATAGAGGCAACAAAAATCAACGTAACTTCTGAAATTTATATCACTTTTCTGCATATTTACCCTGTAGATTCAAACACTTATTCCATCTCTTTTGAAGTTCTTGATGGCCGGCAGCAAAGACGCCTTTTGGTTGCTGACGCAGCCAATGTGTAACTTCCGCTGTGAGGGCATCATAATTTCCAAAGCCTCGGCCACACAAATGAGATTTTAGGGACACGAACAAATGAAAGTCACCAGGGGCTTAGTCGGGACTGTAGGGCGGATGATCCAAGCGTTCCCATTTAAATGTGCGTAACAGCTCCTGCGTTTGCCTTGCTGTGTGGGGTTGGGCATTGTCATCAAGAGGAATCATTCCCTTTGTCAGGAGGGTAGGTCGCCTGCTTTCTGTGATCTTGTCATCATTCATGGGACGCATTTCGAGATGCATTTCTTCTGTGGACAGTCCGTTGGCCCACGAAAAACGCCCGACCGCACTCTGTTCTACTGGTGTACACTCCTACAGCACACGCGCCATCTTGTGCTGGCTGCCACGGTCTGCCCGAGTCCGAAACCACGGTGTCTCGCATCCTCTATGACAAGCATTCATGAGCTGCTGCGTGCCGGTCAAATATGCACACGTTATTTAAAGGTGTATGGTAAATTGACGTTTGCAACTTATTTATTTGCTTACCCTCGTACTTCCACTCTCTCTTCAGTCGGGGTTACCTGTTTGGTTTTGTCCTCACTCCTCCCCATCTATCGGCGACCGTATACCAAAGCCTTCTGTGGTATCTATTATTATTCATTACCACTGAAAAGCACTCTCGTCCTTCCTGAAAATCACGACGAAGCAACCTCTTGAACCGTTTCGGTCTTTGTATTATTGTTCTGGATGTATGGAGCCAGTTGGTGAATTACACAGACAGACAGCAGTTTCCGGGCAGATCTCACACTGTTATTCGTCAGGACAAGGGATTATTGAAGGATTACGATATTGGTGCGATAAACGAGGGTCTGGGATTACCCTTCATGCCACAAACATGACTGAAAACATTAATACTATTTCCGGGTTTGAAACCCACAGACTTGCATCCATATGGGTGCATATCCCCGAGCCCTTTCCAGAAGACCATTCGGCGAAACCGTAATATTTACAACCTTGTTGCATTTCTGTAAATTAATAATAATAATAATAATAATAATAATAATAATAATAATAATAATTATTATTATTATTATTATATAGTATATAATTATATAGTAATTATTAAGTATATTTGAGCTTGTTCGTATATTGTGCTTTGCAACTTAATGACATTTGAAACAATTAGCTGCCATAGCAACAATGTAAACAAAGTTTCTTTATCTTTATCACTTACGAAACTTGTACTCATTAATGGACAAATTTATCTTAACAAAATAATTAACGAAAATGATGTCGTCTCAATTTACATAAAGTTTTAGTTTTATTTCCTGTAATATTTACAATTGTGTTTATCAAAAGGTTTTCACATTTTCTTTGTTCTGGCCCCCTAATAGTTAAATTGAAATGAGGCATTCAGAATATAATAGCTACTTTCGTTCGGTCATTTTCGAGAATAAATACTTTTTTATTACAAAAAAAAATACTTCGTACGTGGTTTTATTTATATTATAGGCGAATTTTATAATCTAATGAATTGGAATGCATAGTACATTATTAAGTGTTTGTTGGATTATACAATGATTCACCACTTTATGAATATAACTTAAAACTGTCTGGTTTACGTTTTACTTTTTGTAAAAAGTAATCTTTCGAATCTACTACACAATGAAAATGTTGTATAATTCTAGAAAATGTGTGTTGATTTTTCCACAGAATAACATTTTGCGAGTCCTTGATAACAAAAGAGTTGATTTTTCTTGCTCCTATACATAGTAAATTTCATCCTCATATACGTAATTCACTGGAAGTCCACGTTTTTTCAGTCCTTGTTATCGTAAAGAAGTTCTCAAAAGGTCTACCTCTCCGTCAATATTCACCAATTTTGATATTCCCTCAATCATTCTGGGTGATGCTGTGGTCCTTTCAAATAGAAACGAATATATTAATGTTCGGATGTATATGAGGACGTAATGCTCATAGTACATTTTTCAAATATTTTCAATATTTTTTAAAAAATGTCTTATTCAAATGGAGAAAGAACGCTTGTAAAAATAATGCACATATTATTTTTAGTTAAACCTCTGAAATTTAGAAATTAAAAAGTTTATTTTTTATACATTCTCCATTAATTACGAGTACATTATTGGTGAGATATTTTCTTAAAAAAACTTTAAAATTAGATCTATGTTGGATGTTATGAACAATCTTTTCAAAATATGAATAATTTTCATGTTATTTTGACTGAAATTGTGACAGTTTAAAAAAAGTTGGAATACAAGATTTTCTCATTAAAAGACTCCAAATTTTTTAAAATTTTCCTCCTGAAAAGAGAAAAGTTTTCGCGATTATATGTAAAGTTCATCTGTGTTAGATTTGCATTAAAAATGCATTGTTGATTGTAGCATTCAAATGAAGTCGTTCGTAGTTTCGGGAAAAATTTTTTGACTCGTCACTCGCTCTAATTCAAATTGATTTGGGCTAAATTTTTTCTTCTATTTTACGTAAGAATTAAGCACAATACACCGAATTTGAGAGCAGAAAGAAATTTGCATGTAAACTTTTGCATTAAAAAAATCCGTACAAATATTTTGAACTCTAGCGGCTTGTTTAGCAACATTATTTCTTCAAGTAATTACTGAGGTTTGGCCAGATTAGAAGTTGCACTATTAAGACACTATCGTGACAAATAATGCGAGAGCGTGTGCTGAGGTAGATTCACTAGTTTTCTTATGTTACGTAACTAAATATGCAACATACACCGCCTTGGTGCGTAGAGCTCAAACGATTTTCTATGCCATTCACGTATTCTCTTGAACTTCAGTCGACCGTGACAGTTCAACCGGAAGTGTAAAGAGGTCTTATTAGGTATGGGAAATATTGCTTGTCCCGGCTGGGGTAGTGCCCTGCTGGTGGGAGATTCTTGGTTGGCGAAAAACCCGCCAGCCGGCAGTAGGTCGGCGCCGGATCTCGCCATACAGCGCGGGAAGGTCACCGCCACCACTACCATCACCACCACCACTCGTAGTCGTGCAAAAACATGCACTGCACTTACAGGATCAATTAGCCTAGTAGTTGACGTGCTCGGAATCACTGACAATCTGACATTGAATGTTGCAGGAATTCGGTGCTGGGCCTATCAAAAGGAATAGAGGAGACGGGCGAGGTGCGCCTCTCCATGGCCATGTGCCTCCTCGCCGCGTGGGCCATCGTCTTCCTCTGCCTCTGCAAGGGGGTGCAGTCATCGGGCAAGGTGAGCTGAAGCAAGTTTCTTAATGCATGCTCTCACAAGCACAGTCTTAAATGAACGTCACTTTTACAGACACATTGTGAGTAGAAAGTACTACAAACTCGAGGTTTATGAAGTACACGTTGGTCGTTTTCGCAGTTAACCACACCAAAGATCAACACAAACAGTGAACGTGTTTGTAATATGTATATTATGGTATAAAGAAATGTTCCTTTGAAACTGATAACTAAAAGTTTGTTAAAACTCATTAGTAAAAGCTTAGAAGAACATTTCAAAAAATAGTATAAAATACAAGGGGCAATCAGAAAGTAATCCATTCAATTGTTTCTGTTTGAATAAAATTAGTTAAGTGAAAATTTTGAATATGAAATCTCAAATTTTGTTTTACAATCCACCAACTTTCTTGCGAACTTTTCTGATTTTGAGAAAAATTATGAATTTTAACGAAAATGGAATAGCGTTATTTTTCACGATGTTTTACGCTATTCGACGACGTAGTTCAATAAAGAAAATTAGAGTCTCTTTTTGGGGGGGAACAGATTGAGATTTTACAAAATTAACCCTCAAAATCAAAATATTCGTTTTAAATTCCCTAGGCCTTGATCGGGAATATCAATTTTGGAGAAAATCGTCTGATGGCTTAGGCAATAGCGTTTACCACAGAGATGTTTGATATCAATCAATTTTTCGGTTTCAAGGAACCACAAAACAAAAATTCTGTCTTCGCAAAAAAATAGAGGAAGTAATTAACTACATATTGGTCGAAGATTTATTCAATGTTTCGCTTATAGGCCTGGCAATAAGCTTTTCCCTCGAAAAATCACCGATTTGTGGTCAATGAATTCATTACTTTCTCTTCTTGCAAAGTAACGCGAGAAAATAAGGGAAGTGTTTTAAACTCATCAATACAGGTTTAAAAAATCAAAATCTATGAAAATACCTTTCTTAAATGCTGTTTCAAAAATAAATAAAAATGAAGCATATATATAAATATTTTTATATTTTCCAAAATTATTCCATGTCATTGACTATATATTTTCTTTCAAAATTACCTTGAGTAGAGATTGCCCAGATTGGATATCTTCGTACCTTCAACATCTATCACAATGGCCAAAAAGAGCATAATGGCGTCAAAGAATATTATTTACTCATCTTTCGAGTTATTTGCCAATTAAACACGAGTTCTCCTAGTTTTCAGGTCCAACCTTTCTCTCTTATACAAATGAAATCTCTTTGCTAGTGAATTATTCGAGAGTGACATTTTCTCGTTTTTTAAATGTTATTCACCACTCTCCTTGGATATCTCTATTTACGAAGTATATTTGGATTTGGTTTCAGTCTAGCGCCGCCGCAGCGCTGTGGTGGGCGTCTTGTACATGCGCACTAGTCTTTCTTGTTCACTGGCCTTAAATTGTCGCAATTTTGGTTGCTCTATGTTGTGTTTTCAGTTTGCTGTGCACATTTAAAATGTTTAAGACAATTAGTTTGTTAAAATGTTTAAGACAAATGTTTAAGACAGTTAGAATCATGCCGTGATTAAGTTTTTGTACGCAAGGAATGTTTAACCGGCCGAAATTTATGGTCAAGTTAAAGAAGTTTACGGTGAAGACGCGATAAGTGATTAGAAAGGTGAGAAAGTGGGTAAGAATGTTTCATGAAGGTCGAACAAATGTCCACGATGAGGCTCGGAGTGGTCGGCCTTCTGTTGCCACCGATAATTTAGTAAGGAAAGTTGAAGAAATTCATGAGAACAGACGTTTTACAATGACAACGCTTACAGAGGAATTTCCACAAATTTCATGTACTGTTTTGATCAACATCGTTACTGACCGCATGCGTTACCGTAAACTTGATACTGCTCTGACATTACTTACACTGTACAGTGAAGAAGGAGAAGACTTTTTAAACCAAATTGTGACAGGTGATGAAACATGGGTTTGTCATTTCACACCAGAATAGAAACAACAATCGATGTAGTGTAGACCTACTCATTGCCCGAAAAAACAAAAGTTCATAGTGACAATGTCAGCACAAAAAATCATGTGTACTGCGTTCTGGGATAGGAAAGGCGTTTTGCTTACTAAATTTCTTCCCAGAGGTGAAACCATGGATGTGGCACGATATTGCCATATTTTAACAAAACTTCGGCGTGCCACATAAAACAAAGAGGAATTATCAGAAAAGGAATTGTGTTGCTCCATGACAATGCTCGGCTCCATACTGCTGGTGTCATTTAATCGTTTATTCTACAGTTTCATTGGGCGAAGGTCGATCACCTGCCGTACAGCCGGGACTGGGCGCCGCCCGACTATCACTTGTTTATACACATGAAGCGCGGTCTAGGTGGCAAGCGCTTTGGATCCGACGATGAGACGAAAAACGCTGAAGAGTCGTGGCTGCCGATACTGGCGGCAAGTCTCTTTGAAGATGGTGAACAAAACCTGGCCACCCACTGTGACAAGTGTTTGAACATTGGCGGAAACTATGTTGAAAAATAGTTTTAAAAATGTATTTTCAAGTAAAAATAAAATTGGCTTTAAAAAATCACTTTAAAAAAATTGTACTTTGAACTTACCGAAAACGCCTCGTATAATTCAGTTATAATCAGTAAAAACGTGCAATAGGTATTCTGGATCTACAAAATCGTGTGCAGATTACACTTCACCCCCATACGACACATAGTTGATTTTGTTGACCATAATTAAGTCGAAATTAAAACGGGTTACTTCATTCATAGGGAGATCGAGTGATCATGAGAAACGGGGAAGAGTTATCAGTTTTCCCCTCGGCAGGACCGATATCGACAGAAGGGATGGACTTTCACAAGGAATTTTTCACTTATGTTCCTTAAATTCCTGGGATAAGCGAGGAAAACTTGAGGGTTCTTCACGCACCAGCTACAGTCCAAAATAAAGTTGTTTCCTTGTACTTAATAGATATGCCAACTGATGTCACTGCGGTCCCACTGATCGGGAGGTCCTTGGTGCGAGTCCCGACGGTGGAAGGATTTTCGACACTAGCTACAGAGCTAATTCAGTCGCTGTCTGGAGGAAAATTGTAGCGTCCGGCTTCTCTGATCGATAGTTCTCCGTTGTTTTTTTTACCAACATCAGGCGAGTGCCGGAGCAGTGCCCTAACAAACGGGCCACGGACCGCGCACTATCTTTTCTTACACTTCCTTGTTCTATCGTCACCTCTTGCTTACACACATTTACACTCACATGCACTACATTAGCACACATGCCGGGAGGCCGGTCGGGAGCTTAGAGCTTGTTCTGGCTGGGGCGGGGCCTCGCTGGCGGGAGATACCTGTTAGGGAAAACTCCGCTAGCATAAGTTAGATCGGCGCCGGATCTCGCCATCCAGTGATGTAAAATCACCCCAACCTTCAGACGGAAAACATACACTTTACCTACGGAACTAATAACCTTATCAGTTGACCCGCCCACAATCATTAACAATCAATCAATATAATAAAATTGTTAGAATAATGCCATGTAGAAAACCATGATAGAATTTTTAATTAAGTAAATCTAGATTTGAATGCAAACATTCTTATTGTTTTGGGCCTTAGGGTTCGTCTGTAGAGTACTGTATTGGGCTCAATTTTTTTTTTAATGCGCATGACGTAATTCTGCAAACAAGCAGCAACACATAGAATAAAACGCCGAATTATTTATTACATTTTATATGAATATATTACATATTTCGCACTTTCCTTTCAGTGACAAACTTCAACTCAAAAAAACGTCATTGATAAAACAATGCCTTACCTGTAGTCTTTTAAACTTTTATTAAGAGCTCATCAACGCTCAAAATAATTTTATCTTGGAAGTTGGCAGCAGTACCGTGATGGTTGTGGGCATGGTTTTCTAAGTGTAAACAAATTTATTAGTTTTATCGTAATCGGAGGGGAAGCAACACATCGCCGCTGCTGACGTCGCGGTCATTCTTCTGGTTATCAAACTCGTCATCATCACCGATGCCTTCTTCATTATGATCTTCATTATGATCTTCATTATGATCATTCTCATCATTTTCTTCCTCGTCATCATCATTCTCCCCCTCGTTGCCATTCCTCTCTTCATCTCCGTCCTCATCGTCATCGTCGTCATCATCCTCGTCCTCGTCGTTTTCGTCATTCTCATCCTCTTCGTTCCTGTCATTCTCATCATTTTCAACATCCTCGTCGTTTTCGTCATCCTCATCATTTTCGTCGTTCTCCTCTATGTAGCCTTCATTCTCTTTGCCGTCACCATAATTTTGATCATTCTCGTCGAGGCCACCATTCCCCCCTTGTGTTGCCGCCATCGTCGTTTTTTTCTTCACAGCCCACGCGGCTGCGGTGTTCTGCAACCATTGCCACGCCATATTTTGTAGTTTGTCTTTGTTATGCTGTTGCCACCGAAACTTCAAAATCAATGTTGAACGCAAGGTCACCTTGTTGATATTGTCAGTATAATAATCAGATAATTGTCGCTTCTTGCGTATTCATGCGTTCATGTAAGGGGACGTCAGTTGACTTCTATAAACTGTTGAACAAACGAGAAGAAACTTCTGAAATCCATTGTTTGCAATAATTTATCTATGTAACATCATTATTCAATAGTGTTTTGAACGTATCATTACTGTTTTCGTGAAATATCTAACAATTGACGAATATTAGCAAATTTTCAAGTCGTGTGTTCATGTCATTCTTCAATTAATGGAAACTAGAGCTTCTTCAACAACAAATACTTTCTCCTGTTATTGGGAATGGTTGCGTAACGTTATAATATTGTACTTCTTTCCCGACCAACACTTCAGCCATCATTCAAAAAAGTACGATCCAAAACAAACGAAGTGCCTGCGGTGCGTATCTGCAATTATTTCGATAATCAGGAACAAGAGTCATTTCTTACTTCTACAAAGGAAACAAACATTATTAAAATTTACTGTTAGAGTATTTGCAGCACATTACACAGAAATGCAAGAATAATTCCCATAAGCTTACCTTGATTACTTCGAAGTGAGCTTCCAATTTTTTACACCGTAATATTAACGCTCAGACCTTTTGAAAGTAAAACAAGGTGTAAGTTAAGCATTTTGTTAACAATTCTTGCCAAAAATTCTAATTTCTTTCTGTATTCAGAATTCAACTTGTATATGGCTTTGGGAAGGGATTCCAGATTTAGGAAAAAACGTACACACTCCGTACACTTCTCCCCGCAGTATACATAGTTTTTAACTGTTTTGACGTGAAATAAATAACAAAATAAATACCTCAAGGAAGGATGAATGCATATATGCAAATTTTTTGCTACGCCTGCTTGTGAAAGCTTACTTGTATCTCACGGAGACTTGTTGTGCAGGTGGTGTACTTCACGGCGCTGTTTCCGTACGTGGTGTTGGTAATCCTGTTTGTGCGTGGAGTGACGTTGCCCGGCGCGTCCACTGGCATCCTCTTCTACCTGACACCGGATTGGCAGCGGCTCTCCAACGCCGTGGTGAGATGTCATTTTTTTATTATACTACTTGGATTTAAACATAGCTATCAGCTGTTCCAACGGGAGGTTGATCGACACCATAGTGACGTCGCTGCAGTGATATGTATGCTCCCGATTGGATGACGTCGTAACAGCTGATGATCTGTCAAATGAAGCTCTAAATTAATAGAAGTATACTTAGTTTTGGAGTTCAGACAGCCACGGGCTAATGTAAGCGCATGCGAGTTGGCTGCAATCGTTTCCCAGAAAGAATATCGCATTTTTTGATTAGTTTATATGAGGTGAGGACACACATTCAGTTACATATGAGCATTATCATTCGCGGTGCTCTTACAGTTCGTACGAGAAATTTGTGTACTTGGCGACCGTTTAAGCACGTGTGACACACGATGGGAGACACTGCGAAGAGTCATCTACGCTATTCAAAAAACATCGGGTAGCCCAATCAGAGCTAGGGATCGTAATCTTAAAAAAAAATATTTTACACGATAGTAATAGCCGTTCCTTTTAGTGCAGAAGAGAAACATTTTTTGACAACAAATTAGAAACTTCGAATTATTAATTTGCGTGTTTAAATTCGGCACTAGACTCCTGACCTTGATGTTGAAGGAATACTGTGTGATCTTAACATTCACAAGCTAATTCTTGGCTTCTACTAAATCTGTAATATTGAGGATGGGATTCCCCAAATAACACTTTTGTTTTTCTAAAAACTGCTTCTTCTGGGCAGGTCAGATTCACATGTGTTGGGGTAAACCTTAAAAGGTGTCTATATGGACCTTAAAATATTATCAATTTATTATATCCGTTTACCTAATTGTCATACCAGAAATTTATATTCAAAGTTCTTGTTATATTAACAGAATGGGGGTTAATTTCCTACATGTTTCTTGTTTCAATATTAATTATGAAGAAATATGCACAAACTTTATTATTGTTGTCGGTTATATTCAACATAATTCCTGCACCGTGTGTGTAATCCCAATGAGTAGCTCATGTAGGAACCTATCACATGCACAAAGCAACATTTGCCTACGAATAGACTCTCACGACTCAATTCTCTCTCATTTATTAAAGATTTTCTAACAGACTTCTGGTGGTTTCACCAAAGTTGACTGATTGGGCGGAATTCTGATATTTGAGCTGGAAAATGGCTCTTTCTCGCGGGACAGAAATTGACTTGGCGGAATACCGTTCAATGGGCGGAAATGCATCAAAACATGTGCAGTTTTGGGTGGGTTTTCAGACTAAGACAAAATTGTCAAAGAACATCCACAACGACATTGACAGTGAGTTTGGTTTTTAGTTTTTCACTTTATACGTGACTTTTTATTAATCATTTGTTAATGAGTTCAAATTATTTTGAGAAGTGAGTAATGCTAGTTTTTAGACCTCTGGTTCAGGGTGTGTTCTGAAAGTCATAGCATCTTTGTCGAGCACAACATGAATATATAATATATCACATTAACAGAATTTACAGTTAATTTTAGAACGCGCCGTTTAAAATTAAGTTTAGCTACAATCATCCAAAAAATATTTCAATGAGATATGACAATGTGATAAATAAAATAACCTCATTTGAAAATAATTAGTTTATCCCTAAAGTATTCCTTCCATCTAATGTAGTCATGAGAATAATCACAACTAATTTTTAAATATTGAGATATAACTTATAATTACAACAGATATAATTTTTTATATAAACTATTAACTGCAATGTTCAAAAACCAAAAACAAAACCAATGAAGCATTTCGTTGGGTCACTACCTAAAAAAATTTCAAATACATATTTTAATGAAAATTCAAATGTTCCGCCTGGAAAGTTGAATTTTTCTTATTGGACGGATTTGCAGCCATCTAACGGCCAATGTTTGCGGCGATGGTGTAACGGTTAGCGTATCGGACTGTTGTACCCAAGTTGGTGGGTTCAAACTCGATCGAAGCCGTGGATTTTTAAGGGCCTTCCTTCGGAGGGGAAGTAAAGCCGGCTGTCCCATGTTAGTAGATTTACTTGCATGTAAAAGATCCTCAAGCCTAAATGACGCCCCTGAGCTAGTTTCTCACCCAAATACCGCCTTTCTCTGCTAGTTGGTGAAAGGAGCGTAGCGAAATTTGCGTGGTCAGACGCAAGAGCAGGCCTCATGACCTGAGTCTCGCCGCGTAAAATAAGGCATAAATTCAGTTCAACTCAACCCTGGATTCCACAACCAACTGACGAGAACATTTGTCTTGCAGGTGTGGGGCGACGCGGCTGTGCAGATCTTCTTCGCGCTGAGCCCTGCTTGGGGAGGCCTCATCACTCTGGCCTCCTACAACAAGTTTTCCAACAACTGTTACAAGTAGGTCAATTTCTTTCCACTGAACAATGAAACAGGGAATGAAATCGTGCTGGGCAATGTTTCCGACGGTTAATGAGCAGAAAACAAACAGGTGCATTATCGGTTTAGGGGAAAAGGAATTTGTTAATCGCAAAGGTAGCTAATCGCATTTAATAACTAATTCATGGTCATCAAGTAATTACGAAACTATGAATTTTGGAACTTTTCAATTTTCATATTTTCAGTGGAAATTATTCTCATTCAAAACACAACAGATCTATCATTGTTTATATAATATGCGAGCAGTTGGGTGTTCAATAAGGTCCGTTTAAAATCTGTAACAACAAAGGAAGGTCCTTTACTGTTTACCTCTTAGAACAGGTCCCTTAAAAATTTTAGACAGTTTTTTTTATATATTTTATTTTATAACAAGTAAAGATGTTCTTTCAGCGACGTTTTTGAAGTTACTGCACCCCCTCTTCAGGTCTATTGCGATATGTTATTATAATAATAGTAATAGCTGTCGCACAGTGTGCAGAGTTAGCCTTCACAAAATGTTGTTAGTGCTAATGTCAGTCTTTCCCTCATATTTATATGATATATGTCACAAAAATTTCATATAGATTACACACGCATAATTCTTCTGGTTTGTGGTGGTTTTTCGTTTGGCAATTTGATAGTGGAAAACATGTGCAGCTAAAAAAAAGAGTCATATTCTGAAGTCATATTAGACTCTCATCCATTCTGTGTTTATCGTAGGGTCTGTGCTGTAAATTTCTAACCATATTTCGTCCTTTTTCTTTTGTAATTCCTGTAGTAGATTCTTGTACGCCTCCGTACAGGGCAGTAGCAGTTGATATCTTAAATCTTCTATGTAAAATTGCTCCCTGGATACTTCATACACTAATCGTAAGGATGTATATTTTTACAGATTTGATAATATGCTTTTTGGTTGTTCTATTGCCATGTTCCTTCCGCAGGGATTCGCTCATCGTCGCAATTTCAAACATCGGAACGTCCTTCTTCGCCGGGCTCGTTATCTTCTCCGTCATTGGCTTCCTCGCCCACGAGCTCAATGTGGAGGTGACCAAGGTGCTGGACCAAGGCGCTGGACTAGCCTTTATAGTTTACCCGGAAGTTGTCACTCGCCTTCCGGTGTCTCCTGTTTGGTCGCTGCTCTTCTTCGTAATGCTGCTCACGCTGGGCCTGGACTCTCAGGTAGGTGTTTTCTTTCAGGTCGTTTACGCCCACCATGACGTCCTAAGTCTTCTTCTTCTTCTCCTTCTTCTTCTCCTTCTCCTCCTCCTCCTTCTTCTTCTTCTCCTTCTTCTTCTTCTTCTTCTTCTTCTTCTTCTCCTTCTTCTTCTTCTTCTTCTTCTTCTTCTTCTCCTTCTTCTTCTTCTTCTTCTCCTTCTCCCCCTCCTCCTTCTTCTTCTTCTTCTTCTTCTTCTTCTTCTTCTCCTTCTTCTTCTTTTCTTCTCCTTCTTCTCCTCCTCCTCATTCTTCTTCTCCTTCTTGTTCTTCTTCTTCTTATTGTTAATGTTAATATGGAAGTACAAAACGTTTAAATTATGTTCACTTGCTGTAAAAGCCACATATTTTAAATGTTGATCAGGTGATTTGACCTATATCCCGTCAACACAACAAATATGTAGTGAAAAATTAAATGACATAATTATATTTGTAGTAAGTTGTGGCAAACTACAAAAGAATTCCAGTTCCAGTTAGTAAAGTAAGTTAAAAATAGAGTTAAAGAGTATTAGCTTTTTCTCCTTTCCTAGAAAAATTCGTTCTTATCCCTCGTCACAACCAACGGAAAGTAATCAATTCTCGTCTTTGAGAAAACTGAGAACGACCAACGCAGAGTACATTGATAGTGCAAAGTAGCATAAGAACAATAACTCTACAAACGTTTGCTGGCGCCTTTGCCTGTTGGCGACAGGTGTGCCTTCAGCCTTCGCGATTTTCATAAAATAGTTGAGACTGGGCAGCGCATGATTTCTAAAGTACGCTGATGGCAAAATACTTCAGAGCCTAGTTTTCTTTTCGTTGTTCCCAAGTTAGCAACGGGGATTTGGTCGTCGGACTTAACATAACGCAATCTTGAATTTGTGGAACCATACTTTCCAAGGCATTTTTATGTCAAAATACGCTTTTCCCAAGATGAGCGATTTCACGTTCGAAATTGAAAGCAGCTTGTTTTTAAACTACTAAATGCAAAGCACTCGATCATTTCTGTCTTGCGCTCTTCAGTCTCACGACAGATTCTTTCGTTGAGTTCGTTGACGGATAAGACCTGCAAATATTTTACCCTTTTTTTGATCTATGAATATTAATTAGAATATTTTTTTATCTCTGTTTGTGATAAGCTCTACTCAGGATCTGAAATTAAAACACATTTTTTATTTATATTATATCAATAAGCACTTAAAAATAGTATGTTCCTAAATATATTTGGTGCACTGATCAAAATTGTGTGAACTTTTATATTTTATAGTTTGCTCTCATGGAGACCGTCACAACAGCCATTCTGGATAGATTTCCAAACCTAAGAGATTACAAAGTGTGGGTTGTTCTTGTTGTATCGGTATTTGGTTACTTTGGAGGTCTCATTTTCACCACAAATGTAAGTATATATTGTTTGGGCAATACGTAAATCTTGAAAACCTATGTCTCATGACTAATTAAATGAGTGGAGGCCTGATGTATTTTAAAATCAAATTAATGTTATTATAAAACGTTGTATGGTTGATTGGAAGTTGACGGTGGCACGGTTCTGTCGGTTCTCTTTAACGATTGAATATTGTGAAGGAACGAAAGAATCAAAGTGCAGGTCAGAACGTACATTTTCCCTTTAAAAGAAATTCACTTGAAAGTGAGGGAGATTTATAAAACAGCGTGAGCGCCGGAGAGAGAGCGGAGGCGCGAACCTGATCGCGAGAGCGGGAACGTAGCTCGTTGGATCCGTCGGGTAGCGACGTGCGTTAGCCACCACTTGGGGTCGAAGTGCATTGGCTTTAAAATTCTTCTGCTCACGTTGTTGAGACTCCTTTCTGGCGAACGAAATTTTCCGTATCAAAAGAACAGTGCCACCTTAAACTTCCGATTTACCCTTTGTATTACCTGTTACGTGATATTGTAATTAGCGACTATGAATTGAGGATTTGAATCCGGCTGCTTTGGTTGAAGTTATTTAGTACAGTTGCAAATTTTATAATTATTTTGTGTATTATTCAACGTAAGTGTTTATTTCCTCCACCTTGAATTTTGAAATGAATGGCTAGACGGGAAAGCAAGTATAGTGGCTAGCCTTTTTCCTTGAAAATTAAATTATTTAAGATATTACAATATATCTGAAATATACAATACAAATTACTGTATATCTGAATACAGATATCTGAAATAGAACTATTTCAGATAATAAAAACACTAGAATCTCATATGCCGAACACGACTCACTATAACATCGTGTAAAGACACAGAGATTATTCTCAACAAAATAACTGTTTACTTGGGGAGACCACTGACGAGATATAAAATTAAAATATGACATTAGTTCCTCAAAATCGCAATTCTCCTTCATTTTATTTGCTCAATAATTTTAATCAATAATTTTAAACGTTAAAACCACATGGCATTATGGGAAGGTCGGGTGGTATCGTCCACCTTTGCTTTAAATATGATTTTTTTAAATTAAGGTTAGATAAAATTATTCGTTTGATACAGAATATAAAACTTAAATCTCTTACTCATGCACTGTATCAAAGCTGTTTGGTTTGAAAGTAAAATAATATGTTTATTTGGGGATAGTAAAAATCGTTGAAAATTAACATGTCTGAAAAGTGGAAGTTGGTATTGGACAACTAAAGAAATAATGGCAAAATCATTTTAATGGAGTATTAGGCTTGGCTTTTATCTCTCGTCGTACAGCCAGTATTTATACCCAATCTCCTAGTGTGTTCTTTGGTAAGAATATCTAGCACTAGCCTGTCTTATCGACATTTCTTTTAAAACAACTTCACAATGGCTATCTTCATATTATTTCCTCCCATTTCTCGCGAATTTTACCCATAGTTTCCTGAAACACGAACAAAATTCACATTGGTATTCGAATATTACCTCTTAACAACCTACTCATAAGAAATGCGCAAAATGATGAGAATAATGTCCTTAAAGAAGAATATAACACATGAATAAATTGTACAAACGACCTTGTACTGCTGTAACCTAACAAATACACCTTAGTAAACATACTAGTCACAGTACTATATGTATAAACTTACACTAAGAGAGGTTTCAAAGCTCCAAAGTTATCTTCGTACAATGCGCAACCTACAAAAAACGTAACACGTGGCGCACTAACCAAAGTGCTTGATCCACATTTGGTGCTCCTGTAATCTCTTACGTCTGAGGATTTTAGGCAGGAAGTTTTATTGAATAATGTAATCAATAAAAGAAAGAATTTTCTTTGTTGGATGACAACAGGTGTATTTATGAATCCATATATGCCAAAAGTATCCATTCATTATTTTCAGAGAAATGGTTTTGCACAAGTTGCTTAAACGCTGGCTGCTGTCGTTAATAATATATTTTCCATACCTCACTATGATTCTGCTTGATCTGCTTGCCAATTCTGCATTTAAGTCTCCTAGAATAAATATTTTATTTCCAGGACTGATTCCTGATAAAGTTTCTGTGAAATTTTATGGAAAGTAATAGCTCAGGCAAAAATAATCAGGATATTTTGAATGCTAGTTACAAAACTAAAGCAATTTGAAATATCATAAAAAATATGACCACATCATCTTGATATTTTGTAGTGAATGTTGTTTTAAAAGATAATGTACGAGAAGCAAGAAATTCAGAAGAAGTTGCATCTCTTCAACCAACATTTTTCTAGAGTTGGGGCTGATCTCGCAGAGGGTTAAAACCACAAAATTCAACATCATACGCATCCCAAAACTTTTTCAACACAATGTTTATTTCTGAAACTTCTTACAGTGAAATCTCAAAATAGTCAGTAAAATAAAAAATTAATATTAGTTTGGTTGAATTTCGTATTGTTTATAGAAAATTTGTGGATCTCCTTAACTCATATTTTCAATGCACTGGAATATTTCCTGATATTTTCAAAACAGTAAAATTAGGCCACTTTTTTAAAAAAATGCAACAAAAATTAAATTCAAAATTATCGTTCAATTTCTCTTTGATCAGTTTTCTTAAAAGCATTAGAGAGGCTTTTCTGTATGCAAATGGAAACTTTTCTCTGGAAAAACAGAGTGATATCAGGCTCACAACTCGGTTTTAGAAAATCAACATCTAGGAAACAGCAATTTTTCTTAAAGATGTTGTTTCAATGGACCAAAAAGAAGCACCTATTGGAATATTTTTAGATCTTTTGAAAGCTTTTGATATTATTGACCATAAAATCTTGCTCTCAAAATTACCTTTGTATGGAAAATGCGATATTGCCCTAGATTAAATAATCTTGCACCTTAAACATTGATCTCAAAGAGTAGAAATAACGTACCAGCTCAAAGGAACATTATTTACATATCTTTCCAATACTTTGCCAATTGATGGGATGCCAATGACATAAATTTTTTTTGCAAAAAGAAAAACAAAAAAAAAAAAAAACACCACACCCACCCACCAATAAATAGTAGATTTCAGGACTTTGATATTGGTTTCAAATCAGCAAACACACGCTCCATTGAAAATGATACAAAAGTAATTGGCTGATTTTTAGATAAAAAAATGTTTGGGTCCCGCAATACAGTCAAACTTCAATTGGAATGTACATTAAATGGAATTTATCACGAAATGAAGTTCATTATGTTACGCATTTAGAATTCTTTCATATGCAGTGTATTTTCCCTGCGTGTATTTTCGATATGTACATTCTCACCTCAGATATGAAATAATATTCTGGGAATGCTCATCCTATAGTACCCAGACCTTTAGATTGCAGAAAAAATTATTCTAATAATAATTAAAAAATGCTACCCACGTGATTCCTTAAAGACTCTCTTCATTGACCTTGGAATCTAACTATTATTTTGGCAATTTTTTTAACGAATCTGTAGTTTTGTCAAAATTGATTTTTCTTAATGATGGGAACATATTTTCATGCAAATATTTGTAATTAGAACACAAATCATAGAAATCATTCATTAGGTGCCAGTATAAATAGCTCATTATAAGAAATCCACTTAATAATAAATGTAGGTTACAACACATCGCCAGATGACATTAAACGGTTAAAATTGGTACACAAATTTAAGTTAAAAGTAAAATCTTTTCTGTTGCATACCTGTTTCTACACAATTAGACACTATACTGACCCTAAAAAGAAAATTAATATTTATTTTAACAATGATAATAATGCATTACTTTACATTTGTACTTTATAATTTAAAAAAAGACTTAATATGTGTGTAACAACTCATGTACTTCAGCTTCCAGGTCAATGACCCCCATTTGATCAGACTTCTGTCCAGTTTCCCTGATCCATCGAGTAAATGCTGAGATGGACCCTTGTTTTGCTTCTGGACACTTCTCCCTCATAAATCACATTCAGTTTTTACTGTTCTCTGACTAAGTAAACAAAAATAAATCAAATCATCTTCAGGATAGGTCAAAGATAAACACAAAAAAGGAAAACTCATGTTTGGTTCCAGTAGTTTCCAAGCCACACGATCCACCTGTTGATTCCTGGGGAAGGAAAAGCAAGTGTGACAAGAAAGATATACTTAAAGGAATGGGGAACTAGTGACCTCTTATGATGGAAGGGGATGGTGCTCTACCAAAAAAGCTCAGAAACCACACAGGGAGTGATTGTCAAATGATATTAAATATTTAAATCTTGCAAAAACGACCATATATAGAAAAATAAAAGTAAAACTATTAATAAATGTAACCACAAGAATACTGTAATTTAATTGATTTTCTAACCCCTGCCAGATCAAATCTCACTTGAATCTCCTGTGGCGAAGTAGTCAACTGTGTGCGTGAGTGAAGAGGGGGGGGGGGGGATTTCATTGTGCCAGAGTCTCACTATTAGTAATTACCTTGAAATGAAGAACCTTGTAATCTTTTAAAAGCTATTATTTCTGACCAACTGATGGAAAAATATTGTCACAGTCTCATTAACAATTTGGATAAGCCAAAAATCATTGATTGTGCCCTGTAGTTAACAAGACAAATTAAGTATTAAAATAAGGTAATCTTAAAAAAATTATTAAATTATAACAAAGATATTAGAGTTTCCTTTTTGGGCTCAGAAAGTTATTGCATTTTCTGATTATTTTAAATAATTTAGATTGTAACAATGTGTTATTTTTGGATATAAAAGTGATCTTAAAAAAATATAAATATGTTTTACAGAGAAGCAACATCAACTATAAAAAAATTCTCTTCAGCTAATTCTCCTTTAATTTACTGTAATTCCGTTTTTGATTCCATTTTTGTTTAGTCTAAATCAATCTCAGGTGATCAAAAAAGGTCACTTAATTTTTCACAAATTTAAAATGTTTATTGCGAGAGAAGTTACTCTTTTAATAACTATAAGAGCATCATACAAAAATTTGATATTTATTCACATGAGAAATGTGAGAAATAGCTGGCTGGGTGGCTCAGAATGAAGTCGCTTGCTTTTCCAAGGAGGTCTGGGTTCGATTCCAAGACAATCTTATGTGAAATTTGTACCAACAAAATGAGTTTGGCTGCTTCACAAGGACTAGTCCAACCCCTATGTACTAAACCCTACCCCTATCCTAATTCCTTCCCATTTCGGGCTGCTGGATAGTGTTGCAGGAGCGCGTAGTAGGAGGCGTGTATGCAGAGATGCTATCTGGCGGCCCTCTTGACAACTGACTGCAACAAGATGTGACATAATGACTTATACAAGTAATGGAGGATTACTTCTGAGCACACTATAATAGAGGATTACTCGCAAGTGCAAAGCCCTCAACACCCCCAATTACTTGAAGACGCATCATGTCAATTCAGAAGCAACTAATACAAATAAAAAAAATTTAAAAGGTAGCAGCAAAGTTGTTCTACATAAATAAAAATATCTAATTCTCAAATTCTTATGTTTACAGAGTGGAATGTACTGGCTTCAGCTAGTGGACAAATATGCAGCAAACTGGTCTGTACTTCTCATTGCAATTTCTGAATGTATTCTGATTTCCTGGGTGTATGGAGCAGACCGCTTTTTAAATGATATTCAGGAAATGATAGGAGTACGTTCTAACTGTTGGAAGTTTTTCTGGAGGTGGATGTGGAAAGTAGTAACTCCAGCAGCATTATTGGTGAGGAAAATATAAAATTACATAAATAGTGTTTACATTATAGTATCATACAAGCCTACTCATTTATCATATTTTTATTCATTAATTCAAATCTATACATATTTTTTACTTAATGTGTCACCATGATATGATATATATGAAATGTTTGAAAAGTATAGGAGAAATTGCTTTAAAACTAAAATCAAATGAGTGTGGATCATTAATCCTTGTAGTATCAAGCAACCAATTTTGTTTTCAAAGAAAATCTAAACAATAGTTATGAATGCTTTCTATGAACTATGACTTTTTTCTCTCCATACTATCTCTGGAACTGTGGACTAAAATATGCAATACAAAAACTTTTAAAAGGTTTTGTAGATGACAAAATAGCCAATTTGAACAATCTTGTCTAACAGTGATGTTAGAAAATTTCAAAACATTAATTTTTGAAGGTGATCTATGTATGTGTAATAGAGTACAAGAAAAAATTACATCAAAACACATTTTTGCAGATTAATAAACATTATTAACAATTTGAAACACAAATATTGCAAATTTTCACAACCTCAACTGCTTACCTTAGCAACAGGTGACAAGGTTTGAGAGTCAGTGCATAAAGGGAAGTTAAGAACACAGTAAATGTACCTTTTTGGGGCTAAAAATGAGGAGGCTGGTCAGCATATTTTTGAAAGATCTTGGGAGGCATCAGTTGATGAGGAAGGGGAGTGTAAAACAGTTACCAGAGATTATTTTTGTTAGTCAATGTCTGCAAAAGATTTAGTTGTCAGATCATGGGAAAGTTGGTTTGTTCATTGATGAGAATTTCAGATTTCTGGAGAAATGGAAAAATGTGAAACATTTGTAATGCTCTCCTGTTTGAAAATGTAATTTTATTTCAGGAATTTTTATGTCAGAGTCAAGATGGAAAATGTCACCTGTGTCTATGAGATGTGTTGTAAAGTGAGATCTATTTGTGTCTTTTGTTTCCATGCAAGTAAATTTTCATAGATGTGACATTGATCTGACCTGTGTATTTAACTTTGCAATTGTGACAAAGGAATTCACAGACCTCTGATTTTATCATGGGTGGGGTGGCAGTTGGGGGAGAGTAAGTGTTTGAGAGAGTTGTATGCAATAAAGGAATTTTTGTGCTATTTTTAACAGAAGGTATAAAAATAAATTTTTAAGGTTTCTGGGTGAGAGAGCTGAGGCTATAATACAGTCAGAATTTTTCTTCTTTTCCAACAGGAGACTTCTTTTACATCAAAATCTATGTTCCTTTTGCTAAAACCTTACTACTTTTCTTCCTTCACTCATTCGTAAACTTCTGCTATACAGCTGATAACACAAGTCACAGAGTTCAAGATTCTTTGCATCATGCAGACATGTCTTTGCATTGTGCTACCAAGAACAAATGTCCCAAGATATAAGGCTTCATGAATTATCCTTCCACACAAAATTAATTGATTGATTATCACTCTACAATACAATGTTTCATGAGTCATAATTCCATGAGGATGACAGATACCTACTGCAATCACAGGAACATAGTCTTCATCTTCCTTTTAACTTTTTGGCTTGGAATTATTTTTGTAAACATTTACAAACTAAAAATATATCATTATTTAGTACTAAACACCTCCTATCCCTATGTAATACTTCCTCAAATCCCTTGCCCCCTTTTAGTTACATAATTTATTTTCATACAAACTTTTACAAAAATGATACATGTCTTGTCCCATGTCTTGAAAAAATGTACATGACATAATTTCAATTTTTTAACTTTCACAGAATTTTCAATTAGAACAAAAATTCTTATCTTACCTATCAATCAATTAACCTATTGGTTGCATTTTCAATCTGTTGTTTGAACAGCATGTTGGCCTATACCTAATTTATAAAACCAGTGTAATATTAAAATAATGAGGTGTTGAAATACTTTTTCTAATTAACATTGCTAAACATTTGTTCATTTGATCAATCAGCTCCTTGATCACATTACCAATAACAAAAAGTAATGTCATCCACGAGCATCTAATTATATCTTCTCCAAACAAATCAAAATATCATTTAAAAGCAGCTGAAATAACATAAAATCTAACACACTCAGTTGAGAGATTTCTACTTCATGAGGCCACTCCTTTGACATTTCCTTCCACATATGCACATTCTTCCCTTGATGTAACGACAACAATGGTAACTTTCAACCACTTGAAATCAACATTAGCATTCAGGAATTTGAAAATACCCCACCCTCCGCTCTGGATAAAAAAAAATTCTCAAATTAGGGCAAGTAAAGCAAATTTGAGTTGTCTAGAAATATGAGTCCTCAAATGAAGATGTTGGCTATTAAGTTTTTGGTATGTAACAAAAATAAATTATTTTATTAAACAACAAAGTATTTTAATATTCAACTTTAACAGTTTTAGTAATAAGTAAAATATTATATTCTTCCTGCATGATTCTTGTGGTCAGTATGCAATGGTCAGTATGCCTTGCAGTACCTAGAAATACACAATATGAAATGTTGACACACGCTTGAAAGATGGTAATTGAACCTACAATTCATAAATAATATATTTCAGTAGAATGATAATTTTTATTTTTTTCTATTCTATTGTTTCATAAACCCAGAAAGTCAGATAGTAATGGTTTAGCAATCCTGTCATTTTCCTAATAAACATGGTTCCATATTGTTAGTATCAATTAATTTTATGAAGAAAGCTGAATTTTTTGATAAGAAATGTAAACTGTGTCTGTAAATAATTAAGAAAACCATCTTTGTTACAGTTTATTCTCTTCTTTAATTGGATTGAATATGCTCCAGTGAAATACGGTGATTATGTTTATCCTGATTGGGCAGATGCTGTTGGTTGGGTAATTGGAGTATTTCCCATATGTGTTATAATTGGTATGGGAGTGGCAAAATACACTACAGTTCCTCAAGGAACATTCAGAGAGGTATAAAAATAAAAATAAAATGTTGATCTATATTTCTTTCTAAATCAATTGATTATATCAAGAATTAATACACTAACATTTGTCTGTAAAATACCCTTGTAATGTTTTTTTGTTATTAGAAAATTCACTTTTTGCTGCAACCAACACCTGATTGGGGACCAGCTAATAGACGAAGTACCAATCCTTTACCTACGTATGACAGTGTACGAAACACTATTGTGATGGTGAATGGACTGCCTATCATTCAGGAAACACATGCTGATTCTGAATCATTGGAAGACAATAGACTCTGAGAGTGGGCTTCTTCCCGGAGCCCATCAGAACAAAAGCGGCCCGGGCCAAGTATACTCAAGCATTCAGCCAAAAGGGCCTCCAAAGATGGCCCAAATTATAATCCAGTGGAAACAGACACCCAGTTCTCAAGCACTTATACAGCCACAAAACCTGTGTAAATGTGGTGCAGAATGCTGAAAAATAGAAACAATTCAACTCCATTGAAAGGGGTACCGACTGTAATTAAAGCTCAATGTGGAATACAATTTATGCGATGAACCTCCAGGTCTTTAAACAAAAATGTTTGTAGATCTGTTTAGATGTTATAATGTATTGGAGCTCTAGAAAATACATAGGTAAGCATATGGAAATAAATTTGTTATTGTATAATTGAATTACAAATATAAATGATTTTATCCACATTTAAGTGGAAATAAACATGAATAATTGTATATCAGTTCTGCATAAAATTGAGATGAAAATAGTGTTATGAGATCTTAGAAACATTAATAGATATTAGTTGCTCACGAGGTTAAAATAGGGTTGGGGGATGAAGTCATGGTTATATTTTTTAAATTCCTCCAGGGGACAATGGCAATGTGCAGAAAACAAAAACGTACAAGAGTACAAATTGTACAGTAAATTTTTGAAAACTCAGATCATAAAATGACAGCATTTACAAAGCTAGTGTATTAACAGTGACTGTTGAGTTTGATTATGAAGAAAATGACTCAAATTCATATGTTACCTATGTCTAGGAACTAATTAGCATAAAGGTGTTGTGAGGACAACCTAATGTATTTATGAAGAAGCATTTCCTTCTCTTGCTGAAGGTGGTGTCCAGCATATTTGAAACTGAATAGCTTCAAAGCAAATGCACCCTTCTACAGTTAGCTAATAAAAGTTGTGTGAATGTTCATTAGCCTATCCTGCAGTAAAAAGCTAATACTCTTGTATGTGAAATCTAGTCAATGATTCAAAAATGAATCTGTAATTGTGCTGTGATTGATATTGTTAACTTTCAAAAGAAATGTAATGATACTGCAGAAATATTAGCTTAGTTTCACAGATATACATAATATAGAGAACCAAATATAAAGAAATTGAAGATATGAAAAGGTCAATGGTCAGAAAAATTATTAAATTTGTCTATTTGAAGGGCAGCAGAAAAGATAACTTCAGAATTTCACAAGCAAGAGAAAACATACATGTGCCAACAGCTCCACTCTCCTTGTTAAAGTTGTTAATGGATGTTGAAACAATTTCATCTTTCACACATTTCTCACTCTGTTATTTAGATCACATGTACAGAAAGTGTTCATGATTTCCCTTGTATCTCAGTGAGGTAAACTGAACCCTAGTGGAGAGATTTCATCTGTTTGTAAGGTGTTCTATTTTAAGATAATGTTATTCCAGTCTCCGCTTCTTACAAGACTGATTCCTGGTACATCAGAGAATGCCATTTTTATACAAGAACGCTTGTCGATTGGAAGACTGTAAATTATGGATGCATGTGTCATATACACTGAACTTCATCCAGGCTCAAATATGAAGTTTTATCAATTTGGTAATTCCACAGGGTAGATTTGAGTGACTCAGAAGGAATCAATAACTGATAATGTCTTCTCATTCTTCTAAATATCAATATCACTATTTTCTGAAATCAACATCAAAATACACGACAATAATAATTTTCATAAGTTCATATTCTCTTTAATAATGTCAAGTTCTTAAATTTATAAACCTTTTAATCATGATTGAATTTTAATTGAAAATAATTTTTAAATTGGAGAAGGGAAGACAATTTTCAGAAATTTTGTTCAACAAAACATAAGTTGGTTATACACAAACTCATTTTCATTGTACTCATTAACAAAACTCAAAAACAATCACTGAACAAAATAAATGTTACAATTGAAGGGCTTGGGAGCAAATAGTCTTATGACACTTCAGACTGAAATTTAGTTTTAAGGTAAAACATGTCACTTCCCCTAATTGACTATAAGGAATCTATAGCAAACCTTTCTGTAATACTCAGCCATTTGTTGTCAACATTTAAAACCAGTTAGAGAAACATAAATTGGAAGGCTGAGAACCTTATCGATAATAATTTCTTAAGTTTTTCCAAAATGTGACATAGTACCATCTGATCCCAAACCCTTCAATTATATCCAAAATGTGTCATGACACAGAACATTCCTGATAAAGTATATCAAAAAATGAAAAACGATTTTTGTGCATATATTTTTATTATATTTCAATAATATTTTTTTCACCTGTTACTAATCACTGCAAGAAAATATGAATATTCTATTAAGTACTGATGGTCAGGATATTTGATATCAAGATTATCTGCAAAGTTCCTCAACTTACAAACTTAATCCTTGAGTATTATGTCTTTAGAAAATAATTTATAAAGTATTTCTTTCTTCATTCCAAATTTGTATGTAAATGGTTATAAACACCATTTCATTGGCTATACAGAAGAAACATTACAAGTTATAATAGAGGCCTATTTGTGACAGTAATCATACACTGATAAAGTTTTTAAATTAATACAATTATTTTTTTAGAATAAGTGGGATTTGGAAGGATGACTTCAATAATAGCCTGTTCATGTAAAATATTTATGCACAATTGAACCAGTAATATCTTTATTAATATTTTGATTTGAAATTTGGTTATTATATATGGAATTATATTGAACACCTGAGTTGTAGATAAGAGACAAAAAGCTTATCCTAATTTCAGAATGTAATCAGTTATTTTATCAGTCATTAGCATATTAGAATTTTCGAATGGTGAATAATGTCTTTTTTGCTGCTTATGAGCAATGTGATCCAACAGGATATGCTGCATTACTGTGCTTCATATCATGAGATACCTTTTCATTGAACCTTATGATTAAACAAACTAAAGTTTTTACTTGACAAAACTTGTTTGTCTTGGTTTCTTGTTTGTTTGTTATATTATAATACACATTATTCAGAAATCAAAATCCTATTTAAGATAGCAAAGAAAAAAGAAATGAAAAATAATTTATTCAAACATGAAAAAATTAATTTAAAAAAATGTC
Organism: Gryllus longicercus; assembly: GCA_038098605.1. Lineage (NCBI taxonomy): Eukaryota > Metazoa > Arthropoda > Insecta > Orthoptera > Gryllidae > Gryllus > Gryllus longicercus. The sequence continues at coordinate 223,520 of JAZDUA010000103.1, read as the reverse complement.
TGCAATCCTGAAATATTGCAGTTATGATTATACTTTCATTTTCAACAAAATTTTGGATCTATCTGTGAATAAAAAGACCAATATGAACAAAGAGGTAAATCTGGAGTATCTGAGAATAGAAAAAAAAGTGTGATAAATAAACTGTATACTTAAGTCTGTTATTATTTCTTGAGTGGTATGTCAGGTATAAAAAAAATTATATTCACTAGAAGAAAATTGAACCAGAGGCCACATGAAAACTCTTCAAAATTAAAAAACTTGTTCATATTCAAATTATTGATCTTCACATATTTCTCTGGATTCGTCTGTTGTCTACTTTCTTTTTATAACAATCTCCCTTTTTTGATTCACCCTACCTCAATCATTTTAATTGAGAGTTTTAAGTATCACACTTGCAAGAAATAATTGTGATGCTGAAGCATAAATCCCTGTGTAAATAGATGTGCTGACAAGTTGATAAAAAAATATTTCTCTATGGCTTAAAGGAAAAAGTGTAATTTAATAAAATTCCTCAATTAACAAGAACCCAAAAGAAAATAAATATTTTTGGTGGTAGTATTGTTAAAGGAAGTATAACAATGAGAAACAAAGGAATGACAAAATGTAAATACAATGCTCATATTTGGAAACTGGATCCTATTAATGAATTTTCATTTTCTTCTATGATATCAAAATATTTTTTCTGTAATTGTATATATTCAAAAGAAACAGTTATTTATTCTGCTTCAGTTACTCAAAATATTTGATTTTGATATTTTATCATAAGTTTGTAACTAAATGCAATTGAAAAGAGTAGTAGACAGCAATCTTAACAAAGTGTATATATCACATTTCGTAACAATTTGAAAATCAAGAATTACTTATTGAAAATTTGGTTTGTAACCACTTATTGGGCATGAACAATTTCATGATATTTTTTTTTATAATGCAATAAAGACTTTTATTCACTAGTCTAAGGTTGTCTTGGTGAAGAATTGACAAACAGATGCTTGTTACCACTGAAGCCTGTTACAATAATCCATGGAAATAACAAATCCAAGGGATCAAACAATTAGAAAGATACACGGTTAATTATTTTGTCATACTTTATGCAGACATGAGGCAGAGCTGTAAACAAAATTGTACTGAATCATAAGGGTGTTATTTATAGTTTCTGTGTCAGTTAACTTCAAAAATATTTTTTGAGAAATGCTAGTCAAATAATTAGTTTAAAATTTCAGCAATGTATCTTTTTAACACTATTTTAGCTATAATCTAATACAAGAAATTGGAACCAAAAAGGGATCATGCTGATCAAAAGATCATTAAAATTTGTATACTAATGTTTTAACAAATAATGACCAACTAAAATTACATTACTTAATATGAATCTGAAACATTGTGGAAATCAGTTCTGCCTTTATTTGTCTGATACAACAAAATCCTAACATTTGTTGTTAGATACACAAGAACTATTCGAATGTCTGTCATTTCTGGTAATATTTAGAACTGAATTGGTATGGAATATTCGTGTTTCAGTGCTTATACAGTTCATTATTTTTAATGAAATAAATCTAATTGAAATAATTACAATTAATGTTATCAAATTGCAAGTAAGAAATACAGTTCTCTAGGGTTTGTCTTGTTATTCCTTGCACTTGCATTTAATTGTAAAATTAAGGAAAAAATTCAAATATTAGCCTAAAACTTTGAAAATGAGAAGAAATGAAAGTTGTTTGCCTTCATATACAATATGTACTAGGCTAATTCTAGACAATGTTGAGATTTTTTGGATCTTTTCATATTCTATTCTATTTATAACTTAAATATTTTAAATTTAATAACTGTAATATTAAACAATGAAAAGGACTCTAATTAATTACAGCATTTAAAATTATTATGCCAAAGTAACCTAATTTAATTGTTAAAATTAAAATGTTAATTATAATTAAAGATTTTTGAAATGTATGCAATGACAAAAACTTCTCATAAAGTAACTTCCATACATTACATTTCATTTAAACCTCAATGCAAATCAATAGTAAGATAATAACTTTTGAGGTGGTAAGTTATTTAATGATTTTGAATATTACAAAGATAAATTGCCATAAATAATTCAAAAACTTTTTCAGGCTAAAATCCATCTTCATTTCTTCAAAACAGTTATTTCTTCTTGAACATTTTTGGTACCTGCAAATCAATTTTAGAATTGACATAGGTCTGAACCTAGTAAGAATATTGGTTAAAAAAAATGGAAAATACCTATTAGCAAATGCATCACAATTAATTAGAATTTGATAGGCAAAATAACTTATTGAAATAGTATTGTTCTGAATAAAAATAAATTACATACGCTAGTTTAAAATGTAATGCTTTGGAAATGGGAGCAGAGATTATCATCATTAAATTTATCAACCTCATCGTTCTGAAAACATTTGTCTCACTGTGACTCTTTTACTTGTTACACATACTGAAAATGTACACAGTTGTGCAAATTGAAGAAATGCATTGGGAAAACAGTAGTATCTGTTTCAAAAACACACAATTTTATGGTTGTGCCCTTTCTAAAATTCTAGGAAACTTTTAACCTTGCTCTAAGAAATATTATTGCAATGTAATAGTAATGTGAAGAATCAAACAATATATTTCCCTCTGATATGATATATTTGATGATAAATGACTTAGCTTCTGAAAGGAGTACATCAAGAAAAATATTTTCAGAATAACATGACTGATAAAGTAAGCATTGATTGCAGCAATAAATGTTGCAAGCATTTAAAAAGATAAGCATTGATAAAATTCAAACAAAACATCAACAAAGTTTTAAAATTTATTCAAAATTCAAAACTACTAAAAGTTACTAAAGAGAAGACTAATTATGAAATATGTTCCAAGTTGAATTACGAGGCATACTTTAAAGTGACAAAAAACAACTAAACATAACCTATGAGACAAGAAGGCAGACATTCATTCTAGTTATGTGTACATATTTAATACCTAATAAAAGAAAAACTATTTTCAAAAGACAAATGAAATATATTTTAAAAACCTAGGTATTTTTGTACCCCACTATATTTTTATTGTTTTAATTGGATTTCTTGAAATCTAAAACAACCATCTGTCATAAATAAAATAAGTAACATGCTTTTCTGGATGGTACTTGTAGTAGTAGCATGAAAAAAATTTCCTAATATTACTGTTAACTTATATCTTTCAGCAAATGAGTAGATACCCATCTTGACTAAGAGATTACCCACTTCAAATAATATAGGTATTACTGCAACAAATTTGATATGGATATTGTAATGCATTGAGTATTGCTTTTGCATCATGAAGCACTAGCCTCCTAGTGAAAAGCAATAAGAGTGTTATTATGATGGTATATCTTAAAACTTTTATCTATGACTATTACAAAGCAATTTGTATTATTATATTTTTTTTAATTAATTTATTTATTTATTAACGTAAATGTCCTAGATGAAATAGTAAAGCTACTCATTTGTTTTGAACAATGCCTTTCTTTCACTACTGGCAAAGGAGTGTTGTAATGAAGTCATTATGATGCTGGTGCTACAAAATGTTTGCAAGCATAATTTTACATTGAATGTAAATACAATCATCTCCCTAAATTCCTTTAATTTCAATAATTGTTTTTACTCTGATACTCTCATTTACAGAAAAGTTTTTACTTAAAGACCCATTTTGTAAAAATGAAATTGAGGAAAAACCATCTGAAAATAAATTTTAATATAGAATTAAGGTAGGGAAATATATTTTTTTCACTGATAAATGTAATTTTTTTTCTTTGATCATTTATCATGTAATCATTTTCCCAGTTTCAGCATTAAAGCTGTTTCTAAAAACTGAATCTTGAAGTTGAAACTTACTGTATAGGTTATCAAGAGAACATTTTTAAATAAGAGTGAATTCATAACATTTAATACCAAGATTAGTAAATACATATTTATATAAACTAATATTTTTGTTCATAATTTTGATCTGAGATTCTAATATTTTTTATTCCAATACTAAGTGTATTGAAGCATGATTATATTGTCCAAAAGGCAAACAAACAAATTTATTGTTTCTATCTCACACCATGAAAACACTTGGGACTATTGATAAGTGACTCAAATTTGCTCAAAGCGAAGAAACAAAGTTAATGTTCAATCCAGTCGCCTTAAATATCTTGAAACGTTCAAAAACCTTCATGTTTGATTTTGCTGTAGTAAGTACTATTAACTTCTATTTGCTTTTAAGCAAACTCTCATTTAGATATAACAAAGTAAATCAGTTATTGATTTTCTGTAAAAGGGAAAACATTCATTAAAAAAATCATAAATATGATTTTTATATTTCTTTAATTATGCTTGAAAACTATTTAAAAAAAAACAACATTGTTTTTACACCAGTTATCTAGTATTGGAATACTCTCTAAACATTCTTTTTTTCACAATGAACTTGGACTTCTTGTGACAAACAGTAACTATGATTAAAGTATTTCTTTTCTAATTGCACATCATAGTACCACATTATTTAATTCTGTAAATATTAAATTTAATGCAATGTTGCCTACTTTGTAGAAGTTAAAGAATGCAAAAATGGTTTTATAACCAAACTAAATAAATATTGATTAAAATGGAAAATGGAAATGTAAAACTTTAACTCAGTTCTTTCACAGAATACAGAAAGTAATATATTTCCTAGACTGCTTTATTACTGACACCGTATAATCAAATAAACTAGAATACAGCTAAATGATTTGTTTTCACAATTATCTTAAGAAACATTCTACAGAATGTCTTATTCCAAAGCAATACTGAATGGCCTAGAAAACAGAGAAATGATAATAGGTTATTTTAATATCTCAGTAGCACATTTTGCTGTTGTATAGACTTGTCTCATAGCACTATAGCCCAGTATAACCAGCTTAAACATTGAATTGAACCTTTTTATTTATTTTTTTAAAATTTAAATTAGTACAGAAAGTTTTTTTTAAATGTTCATAATTTTGTTATTAACATACAAACAGTAAAGTAGGAGTTGTCAAATGGGGTGTGGTCAGAAAATTTAGGGGTATGGTAAATTTTCAGGTCTTACTGTACTTCAATCTATGAGGTATACAATTCTTGTAAAGAGGCCATTCAAATATGATCACAAAATTAAGCTTTTTTTCTAAACCACTTCTTCCCCTTCTTTGTAACAACTCTTAATATAAGCACTCCACCCCATATCTGCAACTCAAATATGAAAGTTCTATTCTGCACCATTCTACTGTGTACATACTGTATTATTGGTATTACATATGCCATGATATGTAAATTGATGTATTTTTTTAGTGATTTACTTTTTCAAGTAATCTCTTCTATTAATATTAGATTGCAATTGTAAACAAAGAATCATTGTGTATAGTCATAAAAAGGCTTTAAAGAACCTTAAATGGAGTATTACATATAGTTTCAATATTTCTTTGCATTCGTGTTTCTAAGTGTGCATATTATTTGCATACCTCTAGGATGTTTGTACATCCCATGGGGTGTTGTTTCTTAAACTTTCCTGGGGCTGTGCTAGTTCAAAAAATTAGGATGAAGTACCACACCCCAAGGGAATCCCTGCACACAAATAACACATAGCATTATCAAAAAGATAAAATTTCAAAATAATTTACAATAGAATTTCTACATCAATAATGTAAATTTTCCAAAACTAGTTTACATAGTTTGATTTTATAACTGGAAAGCTCTTTTTAGGAAACAAGACATAGCTAAAAGATGATTTGTAAAGAAAATGGCAATAATGGTTCCAAACCCATCACTATATCTTAGAATTATGACCAAAACTCATCATTCATTCTCAAGTGTTTTCTTATCACTCAATGGAACATGCAAATGGCACAATTAAATTCATGCTCTGAAAAAAGTATAAGATCGTATTTTACCATTGAATGATACAGTTTCAATGGTATATATGATTTATAGAAGCACTTTAAGAAGAAATTGAAAGCCCAAGTGGAATTTAATGAATATGTGATCTTTTCTAAGAATATTCATATATGGTAAGCAATGTGCATTAAAAAATGTCCTATGTAATTATTGGGATTTTAAGGATGGTTACAATAATCCACTCACTGATGAAGAAATCTGCTTAATGGAATGACCATTGAATTTGTACATTATGATAAATAGTTCATCAATTTTTGTTCATGTTGCTAACTTTTAGTCTCCACGCACTGGACAAAAATTAAAAACTGGTGAAATGCAATAATTACAGACCTATAGGTGGAATAGAAACTAGATGTCAATATTTCAAGCACTCAGAAGAAAAGGAAAGATTTCCTTGTTGTTTGTACTTAATTTACCATAGTTTAAATAAAAATTGTCAATGATTAATACTTAATTTCTATTGTGATTGTACACATTCAGGTGCAAAATATAGAAAGATCATATATATGTTAATGTCATCAATTACATATTTTATAAAAATTTTGAACATATGTTTAATTATAATTATGTCTTTACCTAGGAAACACTATGTGATAAGAGTAAATCTTTGATGATCTATTTGTTTTGTACATCATGAAATACGTAAATGTACTCCAGATTCCACTATGTATTGGTTCTGAACCTATGTAATTAAAGAATAGTAAGTTATTGTACATGTGGGAAATAAATTACATTACATTCATTACTCTGTAGTAAATGTTCTGAAAAAACTTTTAGCATTTTTTCTGTCACAGTAAATTCCCTCCAGAAATGCTTCACAGACTACTACCACAAAGCAAGACCCACATGTCTAAAGATATTACTATGCACCCAAATATGTATGTATAAAGTCTTCTGTATCTGTTGGATGGAAGTTCAATTTCCCCAATGACTGTACTTCATAAATAGCTCTCTAATTACATTTTTGTTGGACTGTAAAAATAAATGTGATTTGTTTACTTTAAATACAATGTATTAGAAGTGCTTCCTTTATGGTGGATGCCAGGATCCTAGTTGAAGTTGGAATATATTTGTACATATACTCAGATACATGTTATGCATCCAATTTTTATTTTTTATTTCTCGTATTGTCATGTTAAATGTTATAAGAAATGAAATTAATGTAACATGTTAAGAAAATAAAACTTACGGTCACATGAATCCCTTGAAATACACTGTAAGAATTAGGGCAATTTAGTCTCTTAGTTGTGCCATGATGTATCATTGAGCTATTGAGACAATAAGTTTGATTGGTGTTAACTAGATGATGGAAAATTGTCAAACACATGGCAAATTAATGTGTTAAATATTATTTGCAGTAATTTTAAGTTTTGTAAATTCTGAACTGATGATAAATGTAGTACAGTATAAATTGTACAGTTCCCTATATTTAATTGAATGATGATTCTGTTAACATTATTCTTCACAAATTGAATAATTTTGCAAGTAAAGAATCAAATAATAAAAATACAAGCCTTTTTGTTCTGTAAAATAAATTGAGCTTATCAGAAGTAAAGAAATACATGGATACACAAAGTTTACTCTATGAATTCACAAAATTTTAAATAGTGCTTTCAATCCTAATTCACACACAAAATGTAATAAATAGCTCATATCTTAGTCAATGCCATAGAGCACCAAACTAGTCTTCCAAAAAATATTTCTGCTCATGTTTTTGGGTTTCTGACAAATACAATCTGCAATTTTCCTCCTTACAATAATTCAAGCAATATGTTATTGAAAGAATTCTTGTGATTGGTGACTCTTGATAGATATTATAAATATTAGCCATCTCTGACCTGGTGTCACCCTGTTTGCATTGTTTACGTGTAAGCCGTGTAAGCTATGAATGAATTTTGAACATTTTAGTTGGAAAAAAACCTTTCCTGAAGGCTTCAGGCATTCCCTACAATATATTTTTCAATCATTTTTTTCATTTCTTTATTTATTTTATTACATTTGATGAATTTCAGATAATAATGAACTTTTTAATGACCAACAACTGGCTAGTCAAATTTTATGTTCCATTATCTGAACAATAAATAAAATAATGTGAAGACCAAAGCCAAATAAAAAATAGAGAAAAAGTTTCCCAGCAATTTTCAAATGCATAATTTTATTAATAATATATATGTTTAAATACAGTATATGAAACTAATATTATTGGCTATTTTTAAACCCACTGAGTGAACCTTGCCATAGTCTAGAACATCCTATAATCTGACAGAGCCCTGATTTAATACTATTTTAGTATTAGAAAAAAGTAAAGATGAGGGGGAAGGTTAGATTATCCTAATATTCATTGACCTGGAAGAGGCCTACAATAGTAAACTGTGTTATGTGCACTCAAAAAACAAAAATATAAAAAGTAGTAAAAATATAACTTTTGTGAAAACAACTGCAAAAATATAGAGCCTACAGAATATTTGTAGCACTAAAGGGATGATAAAAATAAGCATAGAAATTCTTAACAATTTCAAATTACCAAGGCCTAAAGCAGGGATTCCCAACCTTTTTCTTGCATCAACCTCTTTAAAAAAATTATTCGCTTCATTATCCCCATCAATTTTGCTACAATATCCAGCATCAACAAAATCATGGTACAAATAGTTGCAAGTAATTGGTGAAGATTATCATTCGACAAAGAATATGAACAAAAAAAAAAAAGTTTATTACATCATTGTTTTATTATTTTCTGCACTATTATAATAATCAAGTTGTCGGTCACTAAATTAGAGGTTCCATGTACACAAAAGTTTGATTTTCATTGCTGGAAATGATGTGAAATTCCAAACGTGAACTAAATTTAAAGCTAATTAATGTTTATAAGCTCTAAATAAGATAATAATTAATTATAGGATTTATTAATATATTTTTTTTGTAAGCAATAGAATTTTAATCTTGATTATACTGATCAGTCCGATGTATATTTAACTACTGGCCCTCAATCGACCACTTGATCATCATTGACCCCCTTTCAAATTTAATTGACACTGAACCCATTGGGGATCCCTGATCTAAAGCAATGATGTCACTTGCCTTAATTTTATTTAAAATGTACTTATAGATCACAGTAGAAAGTTGGAAAGAAAAGTGTACATGTATGGTAATAGAAAGTTATGGAAATTGGTCACACTCTATTGAAAAAATTTGATTTAAATATCTTTTTGAAAAATGCAAATGTTTAATGAAAAATCAGCTCCTGCACCAATTTTACAGTGCTAACAAAGGTTTAGGGGTCATCATATAAGAATTTTTTTCTCATCCCCCTCTCTTTTCCTTTTCTATTAGAATATTAAATGTTTAAAAAAATATTCATTGATCCACCACTACATAATTGATTAAAAATAGTGCCTGTAATTCATTTGTTACATTTATTAATAAAAAATTGAATAATTCTGAAAATAAATTAATTACAATAACATTTAAATACCTATTTACACAAATATAAGACGACAACCTTATTTTGGAGAGGCCTCCTGACATTTCTTAAAAAATATTTAACTAATAAGATCACATAAAAGCCGTTTTGCTGTGTTCTTTTGTTTTTTCAAAAACTACACAAATGTTATTTTTGACAATTTTTCTCATGTTGTTAATATTTACATTAAAGGAGATTACTACACATTTATTTACATTGGTTAGATCAAGTGTTTATAAAGTTTCTGAAAACTCAACTGTTGTCAGTGAAATTGAGCTCAAAATTCCACATTTTCGGAAATGCTCAAATGCTATTGCCTCAAAAACGTCCTTAGATTTTTTCTTTCAATTTTTTTGAACCGATAGTGCTATATAGACTAAATAACATGACATAATGCCACTTTCATGTACCTATTCTTTTGTTTTTTCAAAAAGTAAACAATGTATTAATATTTACGATAATTAATATTTACGTTATCAGTAATTTGTCATACATTATTGCATTTGTGACTTCAAGGGTTTTGGATGATTTTCAATCACGTTTCTCATAACCTCAAAAGTTGTCTGTGAAAAGAGCTTCAAATTTCGTATTTACAGAAACTTTCATAATAAGACACTTTCTCAAAAACAGCTCTAAATTTTTCGAAAAGTTCCATTTAGGAGAAAGTTATAATGTTCTATAACATTCTCAAAGGCATGTTTTATTTCTATTATTAGGGAACCGAAAAATTGAGAGAAAAAATGTAGTTTGGATGGCGATATATGGCAGCTGAGAAGACCGAGAAGCTAGCCCAGAGCAAAGACATTTTTTTCTAACTTTTAAGATTTAAGAACTACAAATGGATTAGAAAACGCGGCCCACGGGGAGGGAGATTCCCCCCCCCCCGTAAATTTTTTCAGTAACTATTAATTTCAACCTGTCACGAAACTTTCAAGCCAAAATATTTTCGGATAATCATTAAAACCACTGAAATCGTATCGCAGCATCAGCTAAGTGTAGCATTCGACATTTTACAAAATTTGTAATTGATACATTCAACCAAAATATTTTGAAAATCCCCTCCCAAAATTGGTCTCTGCATCCGCCCCTGACAAAATTACAATTTTTCTTATTTTTCTAATTTTTAATTTGTGCTCCTCGACGCGTTGAGAGATATGTGTGCTTATGATAAGTAGTATGTTATGTAGTAATGTTTCAGAAAGTTTTATAGTACATTGTAATAAAATTCCAATTGAAATCATGGTTTTTTATTAACCTATTGATCTTCAATATGAACAGTATATGGCTACAATAAGACCATTGAATGAAACTGGACAAAAAGTCGAATTAAAAATGTATATTCTTCTATTGCGCCAGTGTCTCTTCGAGGCCAAAGCTGAAATCCGTGGACCAATCGTGAGCTTCAATACCTATAATTCAAGTCATAACGAAGCTCACGATTGGATGATGTCTTCCTCTCCAATCAGAGTATGACTTTGAAGGGACACTGTGTTTGGATTGGAGTATACTACACGAAGCTGACAAACATGTAAGAAACTTCCATATGAGAATGTTTATTTTTGGAGTATAATTTCTGTTGGATTACAGGGTCTAATTATAGACTAAGTAAACAACATTATCTGAATTTTATTTCTATTGAGATTTTTCCAATTAATGAAAGAAATCCTATTAAAGTTTCTCTTTGACTTCCGTTTACAACTTCCGGTGTGCTAGTAAACTCTGTGACTACACTCGGTCTTTTTCGTCCGTATTGGCACAGCGTGTGAGGTTCTAGCACGAAGTTTGCGTAAAACTTTTCCACCATGGGACGTATGCACGCACCTGGGTATGTACCGATTGCTCTTTGTGAAATTTTGGAGAAAATGTTATATTTTAGTAAATGTTATATACTTTTTAGTGGAGTGTGTAAGTTTTGTGATTTGCCGTGTTGGAATGCCCATCCACGTGTTAGCGTTAATATGTTCTTTTCTTGCGCAGAAAGGGTATTTCCCAGTCAGCGCTTCCGTATAGAAGAAGTGTCCCAACATGGTTGAAGTTAACTTCTGACGAAGTTAAAGACCAAATTAAGAAGCTAGCAAAAAAAGGTTTAACCCCATCACAGATTGGTAAGTTTCTGGACCTTTGACAGGAATATTGGGAGTTTGTTCGCTGTCTTTGTAATTTTTTAATGTTCTAAGGCGTGTGCTTTTAAAACAATGCAATTGGAATAATGTTGGAAGTGCACAATGTAATTGAGTTGTGATGGTATGTAGGTTGAATGTAAAATTTGTTGTTTAACTACACTTTTCCTTGTAGGCCGCTGCTGAAGTTAAATTACTTGCATTTACACGTTTAGGGATACAGTTCAAGATATTAAAAATGACTAGTATCTAATAAGAAACTAACTTAATTGTAACCCAAGCTTGCCTACACAAATCTACATGGAATTTGTTTTCTTTCATTAAAGAAAAGGTCAGCATCTGAAACTTCTGAGCACCCTTCTGGAGCCAGAAATGATTAAACTCAACAGTAGGGCAGCTCTGTTTCTGAAAAGCAATTCTTAGATGATTGAGCAAAATGGTGTGCTTATGATAAGCAGCTCTATTAAAATACTCTCAAAAGGATTTTGAGAAGATATATTTAGGAATGAGCATATCTGTATTGGGTTCGAAGAATTTTCTTACAGTATAGTGGAGATATTGTCAAATCTCTTTTGGAAATTGCCTGGGATTTCAATATGACTAATTTTAGATATATTGTCAAGTCGGGTCATTAATCAATTCATGCGGAGTAGTAATATTGTTTACATTTGTTACATTAAAACTCAGAAATGTTGAAAATTAAATTTACTATGTTGACAGGTAAATTTTCTTTAATTATATGATTTGTCTTTACAGAATTCGTCTATTGGTAAAGCTGACCCCCCTTTCATTCATTAACAGAATTTACCATCTGCAAATATAAATCATTCGTCCTAGATGGGAAAAACACATTTTTGGGTAGTATTAAAATATGAAGTTCTGCAATTTTCTCATTTAGATTATACATATACGAAAATGGCAATTTTGTAATTTATAATACTCACTCTTCCGTTAGCTACATGTTGGCCACTTTCTGGAAAACCGGAAAAAATCGGAGAATTTCATTCATCTGGGGAATTCAGGAAATTTGTAGAATTGTAAGAAGTCCGGGAAAATTTTGAGATAGTTATATAACTATATTGTTCCTTAAATTTGTACTTTATAACTGTGAAATTGTCAAATTAGTATCAAGCTTCTTTTAATCCCCCCCCCCGACTGAAATTCTCTACAAATTCGCAGTGAAAATACAAAAAAATGCATGGGAAAACCAGGAAATGTCAGGGAAATTTGTTCCAGGAAAAGTCACCGCCCTGAACTAGTTATAAAATTAACATACCTATTTCTTAGTTTCACCAGTTTAACAATAACAATTTGTGGTTACTTATTTACAACCAGACATCAAGATTATGATTCCCACAATTTTAACAAATGTTTGAAGTATTAACACAAATGATAGTGCAGGATGAAAATGTCTGTCTGAAGCCGAGAGTTATGTTCAAAGAATATCCAGGCAGATTATCGTGAAGAATCTGAGATATAGTGTAGAAAAATCCAGAGTAACTCTGACTGCCTTGCATCAATTGAATTGATTATTTCAGAAACCCATCAAGCACCATAATCTAAAACATGCATTAGCAGCGGATTATTGCTTCAAGAGACGTATCGTTTAGTGCTTATTTATATGAAACATATTTATTTATCAACTGCTTTAATTAATAAAAATAGTTTGAATTCAGAAAAAATTGGGAGACTTTTTCTCAGTTTTCTCAAAATGCTGAATTTGGCGTTTGAGTAGTTTCTGAAATAAACAATTCAATTGTGAAGGATACTATTCATCTATAGTCGATTATTTCAACATGAAAATGTGTACCCATCACCACTAGTGAAAATGGACAGTAAATGCAAAATTGACGGTGTAAAAAAATCAAAGCTGTTTTTTAGCATTTACATTTCTACAAATTTTTATTGTTTGAATATTTTTCCGTTCTGTTTTTAACGTTAAAGTTTGTAGTAAAATGAAATATTTGTGAAAAGGTTATTTTGTCATCAACTTACTGCCTAATTAAGCATTTGTACAGCTTGTTTCAGCTTTGTAAGAGCCTGTTTTAGGCACCTCAAATACGATAGTTTAGAGAATAAATATCTGAAATATAGCAATCTTTGAGATCAAATGCAAAAGAATTTCCTTGCTATGATGACAATTACAGCGTCTGAAGCTTCTGAACAACCTACTGGAGCCAGAAATGGCTGAACCCACCAGTATGGCGGAGGCACTGTTGCCAAAATGCAATTCCTGCTGTCTGAGCAATATTTTTAATTTTAAGGAACTCAAGGTCTAATATGATAGAAACATTGCTCTTCTTATCGTAGTGAAAAAATGAAAGTATAGAATTATTCTCAACTGAAAATTTGGATGGTGCATATGGACATTTCAATGCCTAAGAATCTGGGATCTGTTAATGATTTTGGATGATTAAATGTGAAATAATTTCCTTGCCATGATGACAATAACAGTGTCTGAAGCTTCTGAACAACCTACTGGAGCCAGAAATGGCTGAACCCACCAGTATGGCAGAGGCTCTGTTGCTAAAATGCACTTTGTGCTGTCTGAGCAATGTTTTTAAATTGAAGAAACTCCAGGCCTAATACGAAGACATTGCTCTTTTTGTCTTGTTGCAAATATGAGTATCTAATATTGATTTAAACTGCATAAAGCAAACATTGAATCTGTAATTTCTGTAGATTCTATAAGAACTTCACAATTTCAACCACTAGATAGCAAGAAAGCTGATTTGAATACTGCTTATTCTGCATTTCCTCTTTGTACATTCTTAGCATGTGCTGTTCCAAATTCCTCTCCAGTCTTACATTAGTATGTATACAGAGGGACTTGGCTGTGCCCTGGTCGGGGTGTGTTTGGTTGTTTCTCTGTACATTCTCAGTTGCAATTTCATTTTATTTCATTTATTATTTTTTACATTTCAGTTTATTTTTTATTAAAATTTGTATTAAACACAATTAATTCTTTGTTAGCTATGGCTATAGCTGATCATTTACCTTCCATTCTTAATTTTAAAAATGTCTTAGTTTTTGTTAATTCAATTAATAATAAATAAAAAAGTTTATAGTTGTATTAAGGCTACTTGGTTTTTTAAATAATATTTTAATTTGTTTTGAACATAAATTTTGTAAATTGTCACAATTTAATTTCTATTGTAATATATCTTAATATTGTTTTCATGGATAATGCAATGTCTACTGGGATTGTGAAAAGCAAGAAATTGCAGTGAATTTGAGAAGCACTTTCTTGGTGATCTTGTAGGGAAATACAAAAAAGTCATAGAATACAAAAGTCTGATTTTTGTCTCAAATGTGTGGTAACAAGACAACGAAAAAGGAATAAAGACTGCGGAACAATTTGACGGTAATAGTTAAATATAGCAGAAATTAACATATAACTAAATTTAATCCTTACTTCTCTTCACAATATTACATGCAGAGAAAGTGTGAATATATACCATTCACTGATATTTGACTCACAAAAATACACCTAAAATTTGTGTGCACCAAATAAAACTTGTGAAATGAAATGTCACGAAATCACAAGACCACACAACACATGGATGTCAAGAACCTCGAAAACTACAAAGCATTGTGCAGAGCCACCCGTTTCTTATTTGTTGAATCTATAGGCATTTGCAGAACAGTCTCAGGATCTCTAACATAGAAGTACTCTGGAAAGCTTTCTAAGTTCCATAGGTCTAATTGGTTGTGCCTGAATAACTTTTTGCCACTGTAGATAATTTTATAGGGCCAATAAGCTGATTCAAGCGGCCCTCAATATCTGAAATCTATTAATATTCTTGGGTGATCAAATTAAAGAATTAACTTGCTATGATGAAATAAACAGCGTCTGAAGCTTCTGAACAACCTACTGGAGCCAGAAATGGCTGAACCCACCAGTATGGCAGAGGCTCTGTTGCTAAAGTGCATTTAATGCTGTCTGAGCAATGTTTTTAATTTGAAGAAATTCTGGATCTATTAAAATAGAAACTTTGCACTTACAAGTTGTTTTTATTAACGAATCTAACTGTAGAGCTACATTGTGGGCTGAAGTGGGAACATTTTGGTGAATAGTAATTTATTATCAAATAAAGTTGAGTGATATTTGAGTCTCGGGGAACACCCAAACATTATAGACTTGTATCTTATTTACAATTTTATTCCAAACAGTTCCTTCCATTATGAAAGTTTTATTGTTGCTAAAGATTCAATAGCTTCAGAAATGCTCACAATTTCTTTCTTTGTTGGGTGTCAACTTCATACAACCACATTTCATGATACTTCTTGAAGGAAACATTCCCATTACGTATTAGAATTATTGTCTTTGTTATTATTACCATTATTTATGTGAAGGAATGAGAAAAGGGATTACAAGCATGTTGTAAAATGGTGAATGAAATTTTACAATAATTTGGTAGTTTGTTTTAGAAAATTGTCAACTTTGAAACAACCAATTTTCTAGTATTATGTACTGATATTGACTTCAGTTTTCATTAAATAAAATTATATATATATATATATATATATATATATATATATATATATATATATATATATATATATATATATATATAATTTATATATATAAAAAAAACACTTCACAAAGTTTTAAGAAACTGTGGATGTAATTAGGTTCCAGAGATTGACCTAATACCAATAACCAAATTTCAGAAAAAAATGGAGGTAGCTGGCTTTAAGCAAGCTCCATTATATGAAAATTCAGTTGTATGAGGTGTTAGAATTAAAACTTCATAATTGAATTTGTACACCTTTTTGTTACTGAAAGTACTTTCTTACTTAGTAAGAAACTAGTTAAGGACTTCATTAAATGATCTAGGCATTGATTGAAAAGTGATATGTAATGAACATTTCATTTTTTATTAAGTATGTACCAGTATTTTTATTAATAAATTTCTTATTGTATATGCAATTTTAATTGTTCAATAACGTCTTATATTGGAATTACATGTAGCACATTCATTTTAAAAATAATTTCTTGCAAATGTTAAAATTTATTTTGTGGTCACAAAAAGTGTAGACTTGACAAATAATGTTGATTTTGAGTATGTTATTTTGCAACATATTTACAATTAGATTTATTATTTAGTGAGTGTTTAAAAAAGGAGTGTGACATACTTTAAAATATTTAATTTTATGTTAACTTTATTGAAAACTTAAATTTTACGCAATGATATTAATTTGTGAAAATATTTACATTTTTGTTTTAGGGTATATTAGTCAAATTTATATGGAAAATATTGTGCAGTGTATTTGTTATTTAGTGGATATTAAAAAATTGAATGTTTTCTTTTAGGAGATCTAATAATAGAAAGCTAATTTGTTATACAGTAAAACTTGCTCAATGTGAAATCGCAAGGGACCAGAATATTTTTGCGTGTTAGACAAGATTCCGCATTATGCAATGTGTAATAATATTGAATTTGTTTCGCAGGACGCTGTTTTATGTTCGGATTAGACAGATTTATGTATTTAGCAAGTTTTAGTGTTTGATTCAAATAATATAAATTGCAACTGCTATTTGCCCATTTTGTTTATTAAAATGATGACATGGCTCAATTTGGGAAACTTTTGAGGTCAAGCAGGGAGGAAAAGTTTTGTTGATAAAAATAGAAAAAATTTAGAGAATGGTTTCTTGGATAGTGTCTACTTGTACTTGGATATGAGAAATCAGTAGTAGTCTGCTGTGATGTAAATATCGTCTGAAGCATCTGAGCACCCTGCTGGAGCCAGAAATGGCTGAACCCACCAGTATGGCAGAGGCTCTGTTGCCAAAATGCACACTGTGCTGTCTGAGCAGAGGCATTCGAGAAAGACACCTCCAAGCAAAGGGCAGGCAAAGTGGTAATTTTACATTGCAAGGTATAGAAACATATAGGAAGTAAAGATATAATATGTTTTTGCTTACATTACCTATTTCCCATTCTGATTCTGATGAAGATTTGTAAAATTGTGTTAAAAACTTTTAATGTACCTTTTTAACATTCTCACCCTTAAGAAGAGAAAGTATTTGTAATCGTGCTCCAGAAAAGGGCGAAATTTCAATAGAAAAACTTGTCGGACCTTCGTAAAGAAAAATCAGGAAAATCTTGGACTTAATTTGGTACCCTTCCTCTAACGTGTTTTGTCAGAATCCATTGTGGCAATCCGTGGTGCCGAACAATCAATTGACGACAAAATGTCTGTGATCATGCTAGCGTCTAAACCCTTCGATCGAATTTCTCCAAAATTGGTATTTCTGGATCAATTTAAAAGATCTCAATACCGTCAGAGTTTCACATGGACATTTTGATTTTTTGGGGTACTTTACATGAAGCATCAAATAATTTCAAATGCTCTCAGAATAGTTCCAAATTTTTGGTTTTACATTGCTCTGGGGTAGCGTAAAGGATAGCCTAAAACAATGGTCTAATTTTCGTTGTAATCCTTGAGTTTTCGAAAATTGCTAAAGTATGTATTTTTTCACCATCTTCCTACAAGTACAATATTCAAGATAATTTTTCCCGAAAGAAATTATTCCTTTCCTGTTCCTTTAAAGGCAGGTCTTCAAATAAGGTCATGAACAACTTGTTGAAAATGGTTAGTTTGCGTGATGTACAGGCAATTTTCAAATTATTTCAAAAACTTTCAGAATTTTTTCTTTAAATTTTCACGTGTGCATCAAAGGATGTAGAAAAAAGTGGTGCTATTCTAATTTCCGGCAAACTCTGTATTTTCGAAAATTGCAAAATAGGTAACATTAAAAAAATAGAAATATTAGTGGCTGAAAAATCAATGATTTGAAGATAGTGATTTTTGCCTTAAACAAAATCCATTCTAAAATATCAGCTCTTGAAACAATGGTCATGTAAAATGTTTTGAAAAGACCTTGTTTTTGCATTATTTCTTCTTTAAATTAATGCCATTTATAGAAAAACTTTTTTCTAAAAAAAACTACTATAATTTTTTTTATCTCCCCCTTCCCTTCCTGGAAGAAAGGAATGCTTAAGACAGGCAAAGGTCTAATTTTTCTTTAACTCTGGATTTTTGAAACTTGCATGTTGGAAATAATTGGGAGAGGCTGTCAGTTTTGAAGGGGGCAGCCCAAATGAGTACATCAAAGCAATTGCAGTAATGTGGATGGTAAGTTAACTTCAAGGACCTGAGTTAGTCTTGGTGTAGAAAGAAATTTTTGCTTGTGGAAAACACTTGTGCAAGTTCATATTGTAGTAAAATATTATGGAGTCATTATAAATAATGGTGTAAAAGGCCACGAACATTTGGAAAATGCGTTGTTGTGCCACGACTAGTTTTTTCCCCCACCCATTATCTCTTTACAAGACCCTCCATAGTAATGTATATCCAAGACATTTGAGGTTTCCAGATGAATTTGAAACTTTGCAAATTAAAAAAATTGTAATTTGTTTAATCTCACTTTTATCATTCTCTTGTTTCAGGTGTTATTTTGAGGGATTCGCATGGTGTGGCACAAGTAAGATTTGTATGCAATGAAAAAGTTGGAAACAAGATTCTCCGTATAATGAAATCCGAGGGTTTCACTCCTGACCTTCCAGAAGATTTGTACTACCTTATTAAGAAGGCTGTTGCTATCCGCAAACATTTGGAAAGGAACAGGTGTGTGTGTGTAAATGAATTTACGTTAGACCCAAGTAAATATTCAGTAATTACTAAATAATGATTTTAAAAGTGGAAATAGCTTCATATTGGAACCAAATTTCAAATGTTTCCGACAAGGTTAGCTCTAAAGTAGAGTACTCAAAAAGATATTGAACATTCAAAAAGCTCTTATTTTGGAGGTAACTGCATTAGAAACTGCAGTTACCTTCATCAGGGATGGTAACGGGTGTGGCCCTGAAACATTGTGTGTGTTGTATTTGTGCCTGCTGTTCTCCTTATTTCATAACCATGAACTTCAATTTTTTCTTTTTTAAATTAAAAATTTTTACGATTAATATTTTAATTGAAATTTTATGTCTTTATACTTGTCTTGACTTAAGTGATATTAGTAAAACCCATTTTGTTTTGTTTGTAGGAAAGACAAGGATTCCAAGTTCAGACTTATCCTTGTTGAATCAAGAATACATCGCCTTGCAAGATACTATAAGACGAAGAGTGTCTTGCCTCCCAACTGGAAATATGAATCAAGCACAGCATCTGCTCTTGTGGCTTAAATGGTTGTAGATGTCTGTAAATGTTATAATAAAAACAAATAAACTTGATATAAAGTCCTCAAAGATTTTACTCAAATTCACCAAGTTTTAGAAAGGGAAGAGAATTATTCTAGTGAGGTTATATAGTTCAAGAAGAATTCAATGAATTGATCATTTCAGAACTATTAGGTGTTCTTTTTAACGCAGATTAGTGAACCAGTATCCTCGAGAACACACAGTAGTGTCCTTTTGATTCCGTGCCTTCAATAGTACATCTCTTCATCTTCTGCAGTTTCTGCCTCTGTCCTTTTTGGTGTTTCTTGTTCTTCCCATTGACCTTTCAATCTTCAATTCTCTTCTGGCTTTCCAGGTCAAAAAGGTGCCACTTCTATGCCTTCTTTTCGGTATCCGATTTAACTTGACGTTTCTTCTAACTTCTGTTACCAGTAATGTGTTGTCCATGAGGCTGCGGATGTTTTAAAACATTTTCGGTGTGTGACCTTGACAGTGAAATAAACACTAATTTTAGTGTTTGTGAATAATGAGTAAAAGGAAAATATAATTATATATCACTTCAGTAAATTTCTGGTTACTGTTTTTTCCGTACTTTTTCTTCATTATTATCTGAGAACAAGTAGAATGGATTTGAAATGTTATTCACTACACATTAAATTCCTGGCTGAGGCAAATACAGCTTTCCTTTAAAATGTAGGTTTAATGTATAATTCCTGTAGCTGACAAAGAAAAGCTCTGGCAGGTGGATCTTGCTAGTTAGTGAAGGGAATAAGTTATGTTGCCACATGTCGTTCATACCCCCAAGCATGGGGGACAATGTTAGCTAGTTGAGTCAGACTATCAACCCAAAATGCCAAATATACATACACTACATAAAAAATTTAATTCAATTTCACTAAAATTATCCATTGATAAAAAAACGTGCAATGCATCTTACAACTTGTATTGAAGACTAATTAAACTTAATTGTGTATTCTTTTTCTTTAAAAATGCCCTTCTCTTATCTAATTATATAATTTTGTTACCTTAACATAAATGGCACATTGTTCATTTTCCATGGAGTACAGAATTATTTCAAATAGAAAAACTGCATTGCACCTGTTTTCTTTCCAGTTACTATTAATTTGTTATTACAGAACCAATTTGAAACTTCTGATAGGTTTCTTTATTGCTAAGAATATTTGAATCTGTAAAGAGAACTGAGCTAAGATTCTGAATTGTCAAGGGCATGTTGTTTACGTAGAGTTGAAAGAGTTGATCCCAAGTGCAATTGGCAATGATTTGGAAGGTGTGTGTATATAATGTCCCAGCTTTTCAGTATAGTATTTCAGCTCTGGTTGTTGTTTGATGTGTATTAAGTCACGAGCATAAGAGAAAAACACTAATGCGAAATGGCTCACAATTTCTAATAAGAAAGTGCTAATCCATGACGCACATCAACGCAACACTCGTGTGGCATTGGCCTAACCAACCTTGAGCAATACAACAGATTCCTTAAGTAGTTTTGAAAGTAGAATGTTATGATCAATGACGTCAAAAGCTTTTAAAAGATCTGAAAATGTTCCAGTATGTGCTTAGTTTTGATCCATGGATTAAGCATCATCTTTAAGGAAAAAAAAAAGGCTGTTTTCGTAGTTTAATTTTCTAATTCCATGTTGGCAATCTGAAAAAGCTTTGTGTTTACTGAGTAAGGTTTCACTCATATGTAAAAATTTCTTAATGTTTTGTAATAGTACCAAAAGTGAGATTGGCCAATAAATACAAATTTCATTTTTATGCCTGTTTTTGAAGAGCGACTTTATCCTAGCTATTTTGAGAATAGCTAGAAACGTTCTTGTGCATAAGGATGCATTAAATATGCAAGTTACCAGGTGAATATTGGCAGGTACAAGTCTTTAACAAATGATCTTGAAATTCATCTAAACCAGCTGAATATTTTTTTAGTTTACTGATTATTTTGAGAATTTCATAGGAAGTTGGAACCCAACATCATGTCTTAACATTTTTGTGGGCACTTCTGATGTTGAATTTTGTGTCTGACCCATGAGGTCAGCAATACTTAAAAAATATTAGTTCAAGAGAATAGCCACTGTTGTCTATCATTCACTTCTATCGTTTTTTAAAACAACCTCCTCTACAAGGTAGTTGATGTGGTTGTATATCTTACTATATTCCTCATTGTTTGCCTTATTTGAGTTCAAAATATCCTGAATGTTTCATGATTTTAGCCTGCCTTATGACTTTTCTTTACAATGAATTGCTTTTTTTTTTAAAAGTAGAGGTGGAAATCGTGAGATACATTATGATGGTTAGAAATGAAAAAAAAGTTTTGTTTTACTTACTCGCCCTTATGAAGGTACTTTGTAAGAAGTTATGCAATTGTGTGCTGGGAACAGTGAATTTTCCGCAGAAAAACTCCTAATAACGAAAAAGGGAATAACTTCTGTTTGGTAAAGAGAAAAAACATGGTGTTGCCAGAATTAATGTTTTATGGGTCCTTGATTGTGAATCAGACATTTTCAAAATTTAAAAAAATGTTTCCTAACTTTTTGATTACTTTTGGTTGCAGGATACTGTAATGGATAATTACAGGCATAGATTTAATTTTCATTAAAACGGTTTTTCGAAAATTGCAAAAAAATCAATTTTTTCTGTGATTTCGTTTTTTATGTGCTGTCACCTTTTAGAAGGTTGTCTGTTAACATGATTTCGGTCTTAATTTTGCTGCTCTAAACAATTCTGCAGCTGAACAAATGTACAATGTTTTCAGATTGCCCCACCAGGATGTAGGTCTTCTTGCTCTTTTACCACATGTTCCCTTGCAAAATTGTTTTTCTCCTCTCATGTGTCTGAAATACCATAACTAACTGTTAATTGTTTTTAAAATTCCTTTGCATTTTCCAATTCTCAGGACTTCATTTGTCGTTCTCGATACCCAACTGATTGTAAGGATTCTTTGGTATGACCACATTTCAAATGCTTCTAGTTTGTTCATGTGTCTTTTCTGTAAAGCCCAAGTCTCTGTTCCATAAAAAAGAGTTGAAAATACATTACACTTCAACAACCTTATTTTAACACTTAAACTTACTAATTCTCTTGTGCAGAAGACATTTTTCATTTTTTTAATGGTGCTTCTTGCCTTAATCTCATCTGAGTTGTCATTTACTTGATTTGTAATAGTGCCAAGGTATTTATATCTCTGTACTAGTTAAATTCCTTCTCTTGATTAAAAGATGTTCTTGTTGATGTGCTTTAGAAATTAACATCAGTCGTGCTTACATTCAGTGTCAACCCGAACGTCTTTCTTCCACTTCTTTGTTGAGATTCAGTTAAGAGCAGTATCATTGGAGTACCTAATATAAGTATAGTTTTAATTTTGGGATTTACTTTATATGAAGCCCTTTGGACATTTTCAAAAAAGTGGTTTCAAACTTTTTGATTACAATTTACTATTATACTATTTACTTTAATGTCAGCAATTTCGTTTGCTAAGGCTGCTTGGATTACATCTTTTGTGTACATGTTAAACAATAAGATTGGGGAGGGGGGAGGACAACACAGCCCTGTCTTACCTCTTTTAATTTCAGTTTCTTCTAAAAACCCATTTCCTAATTTTATATGGACTGTTTGATTGTAGGTTAATAATGATAACTTTCTTATGCAGGTTTTCACAAGTAAAATTACTTCACAAGTAAATTTATAAGTTTGTTATAATCTAAAAAGCAAACGTATGACTGACTAACAATCAATACATCTTTGTGCTAATACATTAAATGCTAATAAGGCTTCCTTGTCCCTAAAGCCTTTCTAAATCCAAATTGTGTTACACTTATGTTCTTTCTTGAAAATTCTTTTTTTATAACTTAGAAATAGTTTGAGTGTGGCTCGATAGTAGAGCCCAGAAGTTCAGGCATTCATTTTACCTAAAATAGGGAGACAAAAAGGCATTTATTCTAGCTATTATAGGGTAAAAAGGCATGTGACAATGAAAAATTGCACTTAAAAGGATATATTGTAAAACAAAATTAAAATTATTCACATTTTCATTCTAATTCTAATTTTTTTATCAGCACTTGTGTAAGGAAACTATCTTTTATTGGTAATCTCGATTTCACAACTTCCCTCAATGTGCTCTCTTAGAAATGATTTCATTGACTCCCATTTGAATCTTGAAATGGCAATTCTGAAAAGGAATTTAATTATTTGTTCTTTGCGTTTTAGTTAGCACTGAGAAGAGCATGTCTTACACAGAGGTTTCCTCGGAGATCTGAGGTCATACTCGCGAGTAAGATGGGTTTCCTTGTGAACAAAATCTGTTGGCATCAGTGAAAAAAATCAAAAATCTCGACTTATATCCTCTTTCTTTTTCATTTAGATTTTAATCTGCTTCCACAGAAAAACAAAATACGACTGTGCCTTTGTGAAGTCCAGGCTTGCGGATACATATCCAGCTTGAATGAGATTGTTGACATGAGAAAAAAGCAAAATAATAATGTAAAAGGCAGAAAAAGGCAAAAATAAGACAAAATAGGCAAAAAAAGACAAAATGAAAATTTACTAAAACAACTCCAGAAGCACAATCAAATGATTCCTATTGTCAAAAGACCTGAAACTATAACGAAAAGGCATTTTGCTAAACTTATTAGACTCTACTCATTAGGGCTCTACTCATTGGACAAATAGTATGATGATCACTACAGGCTTTAGAATTTAACTATTTTGGGTAGTGTATGGAATCGGTATCATAACGAGTGGATGTCATCCATTCATTTGGTTAATTCCAGTAACGTATTAAACATATTACTAATATATCTATTCCTTCTACATCTGTGAGTTTCAGTATGCCATTTGTGATTACGACCAATTCGCTTGGCCATTTTTTGAATTATTGATGGCATGTATTTCATGCAAATAATTATATTTTCGGATTCAGCATGATTCAAAATCAAGAAAAAAAAATTGGGGGAAGCATCATTTTTTATCAAGTTTTTAAATGATTTTAATAAATTTTCTGTTATTGCATTAAAAAATTCCAAGCTAAGACTATACATAATATGTTGTCTAACATTTTTTTAAACATATACTGATGTCAATTGAAAAATTGCACAACAAAAAATTTTCAATGTCACTGCATGGTCGTAGAGGGCACAAAAAGTTTGAAATTTATAAAAATCAGTTGTGAAAATGTCATATTTTTTCCATTTTCAAAAACCGTAATACTTCTAGATATTTGTTCTTCATGCTACAAAATGTCATCCTAGGTCATTGAAAGGATTCAAAACTACAAGCATTTTTATTACAAAATTTGTGATGGAAAGTTGTTTTATCTGACAAATTTATTTTTTTATTGGGAAAACGATAAGTCTATTAAATTTTTTGCTAATTTTCAGCTTCTACCTGAATTTTACTTGAAGCAGCAGTAAAATTACAATTCAATTTTGTGTGGGACTGCGGCAGTTGATTAGTTTGTCTTATGGCTTTCTAAGACTGCATAAAATGTGTTTGCATTTGTATTGTCTTAGGACGTCATCATATTCCCATTTTTAATTTTTAAAAACATTTTAATTTCATAAACGATTTCAAAAGTAACCTTGAATTTACCTCATTTAGAGACATGTTAGAATACTAATATGATTAGTTTCACAAAGACTTATTTAAATGTTTCCGGAAAATATGTATTCAAATATGTTCAAGCGCCAGTAGTTCATTCTTCTTCTTTATCTCCCCCTTCTTAATGACATTCAAACTGCCCTCGCGAACGCCACGAAGCGGATCGATGGCAATACCAATAAAAGATAGGAGTGGATGAGCACGACCCACTGCGGGCGCCGAGGCCCCGGGCGAGAACTGCTGTCGGCAAAACTCCGCTGCGCCGCTGGCTTCTGTTTACGATGCGTTCCGAAGCATTTGCTAAGACTGCATAAAATGTGTTTGTATTTGTATTGTCTTAGGACGTCATGTTCATATTTCCATTTTTTTATTTTTAAAAATATTTTAATTTCATAAACGATTACAAAAGTGCATAGCTCGCTGATTCGCACTGGGACTTGCCCGAGCGAGATGATGTTGCGAGATGGCCGTTTCTTTGCCAGGATTGTCCTTGGTTCCGATTTTACCACGCCGTATATGTGGTGTAGAGGAAATAAAGTTATCATGCACAACATAAACCTCGAAATGTCGACGGGTACTCAAAGTGAGGGACTCGGATGCCGAAAAAGTGGGTATTTCGAACTGTGAACAACTTTTACCGGTTTGGCTGTTTGCTGTTTATTGTTGCGATCTCACTTCCTCACTCTCTGTCACTCTCACTCCCTATCCCCCTCTCGCTTCGCTTTCTGTGCAACTGTTTCTTGACAATTTCACTTCTTTCGTAACGCACAGAAAAGGGTGCTTATATTGAGAGAAAGTTCTGAGGGTGGTTTTAAATATTTTCAAAGAAAAAATTTTATATTTTAGGATAGGAAGGATGAAAACTAAAATGTGTGAATTGGCCAAATTCGGAAGCAAATTAAATCTCTTGCGGCACTGCTATCGGGTCCGATTAGGCTATCAGAATTTCAGACCGCCAGCGAGTAGTCAGAATTAAAGTACACTCGCTGTTCACAAACGTTATTAATGACTCCCCGAGTGTACATCAGCAAGGTGCGTAATGTTGTGGTGATAAATGTCATGAACGCATCATTGCGCCCATATTTACGTGGATATACTGAGGATCTGATTATTGGTTTTTAGATAATTTTACCACATTCGATTCTAAGAGAATATTTTTGATTTAGTATGGAATAGGGTTTGGTGTTTTTGTGTATGTTTTGTTTACTGAGTTTGTGATATGTGCTTTCCAGGCTAATTTTGTGTCTAGTGTTAGTCTTAGGTATTAAACAGCTGTTTGTTTTTGATGGCCATGGTACGCGAGTGTTTTCCCTATCTAAAAATTAGAGCATGCGATCACTTTCGTATTCATCCTTGAACAGACCCAGGACATTTTTGTTCGCGTTACGCCAAAAGAATTGGAGGAACGTGTCAAAGCAACCTGGACACTGATTCATCTCAGAGCTCACGTTCGTTGAAAAAGGGAAAACAAATGTAGAGGTCGCAAAGCCGCTCTTGACAAAACTCATAAAAAATTTGGCACTTTCTAAATTTAGACATTTCTGAAATGCAAAAGCCTAAATAAATAGGCTTTACGAGTCTTGAGGAACGAAAAACGACAAGGGACGAACGGCAAAAGAACGTCGAACAATGATCGATGAAACACGAAAGATAATGGACGATAAGATGACAACACATGAAAGACGACACGAAAGAAGAGTAACGAATGACGAGACACGAGCGTTTCAACACGAACGAAGAGGTACGAAAGACGAGCGACGAGAGTCGAAAGACATACACGAAAGAGTCATCACGAAGAAAGAAGACTAAAATCGAAAACTTTAAAAATTATAAAAATATAAAAAACAAAAAAATATAAAATTAAAAAATATAAAAAATCGAAAAATTTAAATCATAAAAATTAAAAAAATATAAATTTCGAAAAAATGAATTTCAAAATTTTACAAATTTTCGTTTCAACACGAACGAAGAGGTACGAAACCGAGCGACGAGAGTCGAAATACAATACACGAAAGAGTCATCACGAAGAAAGAAGACTAAATTCGAAAACTATAAGAATTATAAAAATACAAAAAATCGAAAAATACAAAAAATCGAAAAATATAAAAAATCGAAAAATATAAAAAAATCAAAAAAATATAAAAAATCGAAAAATATAAAAAAATTAAAAATATAAAAAACCGAAAAACATAAAAAATCAAAAAAATATAAAAAATCAAAAATATAAAAAATCAAAAATTTAAAAAAACGAAAAATATAAAAATTCAAAACAGATAAACATTGAAAAAATGAAATTCAAAATTTTACAAATTTACAAATTTTGAGGAACGAAAAACGACAAGGGACGAATGGACAAAGAACGTCGAACGATGATCGATGAAACACGAAAGATAATGGACAATAAGAAGACATATGAAAGACGACACGAAAGAGGAGAAACGAATGACGAGACACGAGCGTTGCAGCACGAACGAAGATGTACGAAAGACATACGATGGCAGTCGAAAGACAATACACGAAAGAGTCATCACGAAGAAAAAGAAGACTAAATTCGAGAACTTTAAAAATTAAAAAATATAAAAAATCGAAGAAAATAAAAAAAAAATATAAAAAATCGAAAAATATAAAAAATCAAAAATATAAAAGATCGAAAAATATAAAAAATCAAAAATATAAATTTTCAAAAAAATGAAATTTAAAATTTTACAAATTTTGAGGAACGAAAAACGACAAGAAACGAACGGCAAAAGAACGTCGAACAATGATCGATGAAACACAAAAGATAATGGACGATAAGATGACAACACATGAAAGACGACACGAAAGAGGAGAAACGAATGACGCGACACGAGCGTTTCAATACGGACGAAGATGTACGAAAGACGAGCGACGAGAGTCGAAAGACAATGCACGATAGAGTCTTCACGAAGAAAGAAGACTAAATTCGAAAACTTTAAAAATTATAAAAATATAAAAAAATCGAAAAATATAAAGAATCAAAAATATAAAAAATCGAAAAATATAAAAATCAAAAATATAAAAAACTGAAAAATATAAAAAATAAATATAAAAATTCAAAAAATATAAATTTTGAAAAAATGAAATTCAAAATTTTAAAAATTTTACAAACCTTGAGGAGCGAAAAACGACAAGGGACGACCGGCAAAAGAACGTCGAACAATGATGGATGAAACACGAATGATAATGGACGATAAGATGACAACACATGAAAGACGACACGAAAGAGGAGAAACGAATGACGAGACACGAGCGTTTCAACACGAACGAAGAGGTACGAAAGACGAGAGTCGAAAGACAATACACGAAAGAGTCATTACGAAGAAAGAATAAATTCGAAAACTTAAAAAATTATAATATATAAAATATCGAAAAATATAAGAAATCAAAGAATATAAAAAATCGAAAAATATTAAAAATCGGACAATATAAAAAATCGAAAATTTAAAAAAGAAATAAAAAAACAAAAATATAAAAAATCGAAAAATATAAAAAACAAAAAAAAAAAAAATCGAAAAATATAAATATTGAAAAAATGAAATTCAAAAGTTTACAAATTTTACAAATTTTAAGGAACGACAAACGACAAGGGACGAACGGCAAAAGAACGTCGAACAATGATCGATGAAACACGAAAGATAATGGACGATAAGATGACAACACAGGAAAGACGACACGAAAGGACAAACGAATGACGAGATACGAGCGTTTAAACACGAACGAATAGGTACGAAAGACGAGGGACGAGAGTTGAAAGACACACGAAAGAGTCATCACGAAGGAAAAAAACTAAATTCAAAAACTTTAAAAATTATAAAAATATAAAAAATCGAAAAAATATAAAATCAAAAATATAACAAATCGAAAAATATTAAAATTCTAAAAATATAAATTTTGTAAAAATGAAATTCAAAATTATACAAATTTTACAAATTTTACAAATTTTTCAAATTTTACAATATTTACAAATTTTACAAATTCTTGGGGAACGAAAAACGACAAGGGACGAACGGCAAAAGAACGTTAAACAATGATCGATGAAACACGAAAGATAATGGACAGTAAGAAGACACATGAAAGACTATACGAAAGAGGAGAAACGAATGACGAGACACGAGCGTTGCAACACGAACGAAGATGTACGAAAGAAAAGCGATGACAGTCGAAAGACAATACACGAAAGAGTCATCACGAAGAAAGAAGACTAAATTCGAGAACTTTAAAAATTAAGAAAATATAAAAAATCGAAAAAATAAAAAACAAAAATATAAAAGATCGAAAAAAATAAAAAAATCAAAAATATAAAAAGACGAAAAATATAAAAAATCAAAAAACATAAAAATTCAAAAAATATAAATTTTGAAAAAATGAAATTCAAAATTTTACAAATTTTGAGGAACAGAAAACAAGTGACGAACGGCAAAAGAACGTCGAACAATGATCGATGAAACACGAAAGATAATGGTCGATAAGATGACAACACATGAAAGACGACACGAAAGAGGAGAAACGAATGACGAGACACGAGCGTTTCAACACGAACAGGTACCAAAGACGAGCGACGAGAGTCGAAAGACAATACACGAAAGAGTTTCACGAAGAAAGAAGACTAAATTCGAAAACTTTAAAAATTATAAAAATATCAAAAAATCGAAAAAAATAAAGAATCAAAAATATAAAAAAAATATAGAAAATCAAAAATATAAAAAATCGAAAAATATAAAAAATCAAAAATATAAAAAATAAAAAATATACAAAATCGAAAAATATAAAAAAACAAAAAAAATCAAAAAATATAAATATTGAAAAAATGAAATTTATTTTTCTACAAATTTTACAAATTTTACAAATTTTGAGGAACGAAAAACGACAAGGGACGAACGGCAAAAGAACGTCGAACAATGATCGATAAAACACGAAAGATAATGGACAATAAGAAGACACATGAAAGACGACACGAAAGAGGAGAAACGAATGACGAGACACGAGCGTTGCAGCACGAACGAAGATGTACGAAAGACATACGATGACAGTCGAAAGACAATACCCGAAAGAGTCATCACGAAGAAAGAAGACTAAATTCGAGAACTTTAAAAATTAAAAAAAAATATAAAAAATCGAAAAATATAAAAAATTAAAATTATAAAAAGGCGAAAAATATAAAAAATCAAAAAACATAAAATTTCAAAAAATATAAATTTTGAAAAAATGAAATTCAAAATTTTACAAATTTTGTTATACACGGAAGATAATGGACGATAAGATGACAACACATGAAAGACGACACGAAAGAGGAAAAACGAATGACGAGACACGAGCGTTTCAACGCCAACGAAGAGGTACGAAAGACGAGCGACGAGAGTCGAAAGACATTACACGAAAGAGTCATCACGAAGAAAGAAGACTAAATTCGAAAACTTTAAAAATTATAAAATTAAAAAAATCGAAAATCATACAAAATCAAAAATATAAAATATCGAAAATTATAAAAAATCAAAAATATAAAAAATCGAAAAATATAAAAATCAAAAATTATAAAAATTCTAGAAATTTAAATTTTGAAAGAATGAAATTCAAAATTTTACAAATTTTACAAATTTTACAAATTTTGAGGAACGAAAAACGACAAGGGACGAACGGCAAAAAAACGTCGAACAATGATCGATGAAACACGAAAGATAATGGACGATAAGGTGACAACACATAAAAGACGACACGAAAGAGGAGAAACGAATGACGCTACACGAGCGTTTCAACCTGAACGAAGAGGTACGACAGACGAGCGACGAGAGTTGAAAGACAATAAACGAAAGTCATCACGAAGAAGGAACACAAAATTCGAAAACTTTAAAAATTATAAAATATAAAATATCGAAAAATATAAGAAATCGAAGAATATAAAAAATCGAAAAATATAAAAATCCAAAAATATAGAAATTCAAAAAATATAAATTTTTTAAGTAAAAAAATTTCAAAATTTTACAAAGTTTGAGATACGAAAAATGACGAGGGACGAACGGCAAAAGAACGTCGAACAAAGATCGATGAAACACGAAAGATGAAGGACGAAAAGATGACAAATGAAAGACGACACGAAAGAAAAAAGACGAGTGACGAGACACGAGCGTTTCAACACGAACGAAGAGGTACGAAAGACGAGCGACGAGAGTCGCAAGACAATACACGAAAGAGTCATCACGAAGAAAGAAGACAAAATTCGAAAACTTAAAAAATTATAAAAATATTGTAGCGGTACAGAATTATTAAGATAAATTAATTTAAGTAAAGTAACCCTAAGAAATTTTTTACTGAGGAAAAAACATACGGCGTCATGCGCGCAGCCCCCCTTCTTGCATCAGCCACGATCCCCTGACCCATTTCGTATGTTTATGACACCCCACCCAACGGCCGGCCAAAGGGTTAATTGAAAACCGCCCAGACGCAGCCACATCAGGAATATCTTTGAAACGCCTGTCACCGTGATCGGGGAAACCCAAAACAATAATTCTGTAGCCGGGAGGCCCTTCACAGACGTGGCCTATTTTCGAGACGGAACAAAGGGACACTGTATTCCGACAGAAACAGAGAGTGGAAAATTCCTTTACTCCACTAGAGCTTATTGGCCGAATATAGTGTACAACGCCATTACCTTTAGCCAATAGCGACGCGATCGTTGTAGGGAGCAAGAACATATGAGGAGAAAGGGTGGGGGGTAAAAGTTAACTTCATGCATTTTTGAGAAACAAAATTTCAGTGGGCTGAAAACAGTTGGTAGAGAGAAACTTCTCTGGGGTGGGAGCTATTCGCGGGGAGAGGCGAGTGCGCCTGTCAATGTACTTAGTTGAAATCACTGGGGAGATAAATTGGAATTCTCAGTGAAAAATTTAGAGGAAGTGCAAAAGCACTTCGAAAGTAAATTGGCGAATCCTTAGTAATTGCGTATTCGCTACAGGATTTCGCGTACTTCTGAATTTGTGTTTGAGAGGATTCGCGTAGTTCAAAGGGAGCCTTTGTTGTGTGCTCCGCACCTGCGATCGGGGGCGATATCCCCGGCTATCTACGAGCTCCGCCGAAGACGCCACCAGACAGTCCCCCCTGCTGATGTCACCAGACGCCGCCAGACGCTGCTAGACGCCCCGCCCTGTTGGAGAAGGTGCAGGCCATCCCGCATTCCAGAGAAGGTCGCACCGGCCGCACACAAGCTTCGCCGCGCCCGCCCGGGCACATTGAACTTTTGACACGGAAGCTCTTAGGCAATGTAACTGGGGGCTATTAACCTCTTTAAAGTATTGTCAACGCGGTGCCGCGCCAAGGCACAAGAAAGGTCATTTATTATTGTAATTCTAGTTATAAAATAATTTTGTAGTCTTCTCTAGTTGTAAGCTTTCCTGTTAATTTTAATCTTTATTTTTTTGCTTTTTATTCAATCTTTTCGGTAACTTTTATTTTATTAATGTAACTTCCCTTGCACAGCTTCGCCCAGGAATAAAAGTTGTCTTTTACCAGTAACCAAATTGTTTATTTTGAATGCCCATGAGAATCTAATTAACAATTCCTTCCATCACCTAATTTTTAAACGTGTAAAGGGACAAGGACCGACTGAGCTATATCCGGCCCGCTAACCGCGCATTTTTCACATGCGCGGAGGTGTTACAATATAAAAAATCGAAAAATTAAAAAAATTAAAAAACATAAAATTGAAAAATATAAAAATAAAAAATAAAAAAATCGAAAAATATAAAAAATCAAAAATATAAAAAATCGAAAAATATGAAAAATCAAAAAATATAAAAATTCAAAAATATAAATTTTGAAAAAATGAAATTCAAAATTTTACAAATTTTACAAATTTTACAAATTTTACAAATTTTGAGGAACGAAAATCGACAAGGGACGAACGGCAAAAGAACGTCGAACAATGATCGATGAAACACGAAAGATGAAGGACGAAAAGATGACAAATGAAAGACGACACGAAAGAAAAAAGACGAGTGACGAGACACGAGCGTTTCAACACGAACGAAGAGGTACGAAAGACGAGTGACGAGAGTCGCAAGACAATACACGAAAGAGTCATCACGAAGAAAGAAGACAAAATTCGAAAACTTAAAAAATTATAAAAATATTGTAGCGGTACAGAATTATTAAGATAAATTAATTTAAGTAAAGTAACCCTAAGAAATTTTTTACTGAGGAAAAAACATACGGCGTCATGCGCGCAGCCCCCCTTCTTGCATCAGCCACGATCCCCTGACCCATTTCGTATGTTTATGACACCCCACCCAACGGCCGGCCAAAGGGTTAATTGAAAACCGCCCAGACGCAGCCACATCAGGAATATCTTTGAAACGCCTGTCACCGTGATCGGGGAAACCCAAAACAATAATTCTGTAGCCGGGAGGCCCTTCACAGACGTGGCCTATTTTCGAGACGGAACAAAGGGACACTGTATTCCGACAGAAACAGAGAGTGGAAAATTCCTTTACTCCACTAGAGCTTATTGGCCGAATATAGTGTACAACGCCATTACCTTTAGCCAATAGCGACGCGATCGTTGTAGGGAGCAAGAACATATGAGGAGAAAGGGTGGGGGTAAAAGTTAACTTCATGCATTTTTGAGAAACAAAATTTCAGTGGGCTGAAAACAGTTGGTAGAGAGAAACTTCTCTGGGGTGGGAGCTATTCGCGGGGAGAGGCGAGTGCGCCTGTCAATGTACTTAGTTGAAATCACTGGGGAGATAAATTGGAATTCTCAGTGAAAAATTTAGAGGAAGTGCAAAAGAACTTCGAAAGTAAATTGGCGAATCCTTAGTAATTGCGTATTAGCTACAGGATTTCGCGTACTTCTGAATTTGTGTTTGAGAGGATTCGCGTAGTTCAAAGGGAGCCTTTGTTGTGTGCTCCGCACCTGCGATCGGGGGCGATATCCCCGGCTATCTACGAGCTCCGCCGAAAACGCCACCAGACAGTCCCCCCTGCTGATGTCACCAGACGCCGCCAGACGCTGCTAGACGCCCCGCCCTGTTGGAGAAGGTGCAGGCCATCCCGCATTCCAGAGAAGGTCGCACCGGCCGCACACAAGCTTCGCCGCGCCCGCCCGGGCACATTGAACTTTTGACACGGAAGCTCTTAGGCAATGTAACTGAGGGCTATTAACCTCTTTAAAGTATTGTCAACGCGGTGCCGCGCCAAGGCACAAGAAAGGTCATTTATTATTGTAATTCTAGTTATAAAATAATTTTGTAGTCTTCTCTAGTTGTAAGCTTTCCTGTTAATTTTAATCTTTATTTTTTTGCTTTTTATTCAATCTTTTCGGTAACTTATATTTTATTAATGTAACTTCCCTTGCACAGCTTCATCCAGGAATAAACGTTGTCTTTTACCAGTAACCAAATTGTTTATTTTGAATGCCCATGAGAATCTAATTACAATTCCTTCCAATACCTAATTTATAAACGAGTAAAGGGACAAGGACCAACTGAGCTATATCCGGCCCGCTAACCGCGCATTTTTCACATGCGCGGAGGTGTTACAATATAAAAAAATCGAAAAATTAAAAAAATTAAAAAACATAAAATTGAAAAATATAAAAAATAAAAAAATCGAAAAATATAACAAAATCAAAAATATAAAAAATCGAAAAATATAAAAATAATAAAATATAAAAATTCAAAAATATAAATTTTGAAAAATGAAATTCAAAATTTTACAAATTTTACAAATTTTGAGGAACGAAAATCGACAAGGGACGAACGGCAAAAGAACGTCGAACAATGATCGATAAAGCACGAAAGATAATGGACGATAAGATTACAGCACAGGAAAGACGACACGAAAGAGGAGAAACGAATGACGAGACACGAGCGTTTCAACGCCAACGAAGAGGTACGAAAGACGAGCGACGAGAGTCGAAAGACAACACACGAAAGTCATCACGATGAAAGAAGAGTAAAAACGAAAACTTTAAAAATTATAAAAATATAAAAATTCGGAAAATATAAAAAAAATCAAAAATATAAAAAATTGAAAAATATAAAACATCAAAAATTAAAAAAATCGAAAAATATAAAAAATCAAAAATTATAAAAATTCTAAAAATTTGAATTTTGAAAAAATGAAATTCGAAATTTTACAAAATTTACAAATATTACAAATTTTGAGGAACGAAAAACGACAAGTGACGAACGGCAAAAGAACGTCGAACAATAATCGATGAAACACCAAAGATAATGGTCGATAAGATGACAACACATGAAAGACGACACGAAATAGGAGAAACGAATGACGAGGCACGAGCGTTTCAACACGAACGAAGAGGTACGAAAGTGAGCGACGAGAGTCGAAAGACAATACACGAAAGAGTCATTACCAAGAAAGAAGAATAAATTTGAAAACTATAAAAATTTTAAAAATACAAGAAATTAAAATTACAAAAAAAACGAAAAATTTAAAAAACGAAAAATATAAGAATCGAAAATTATAAAAAATCCCAAAATTTAAAATTTAAAAAATATAAATTTTGGAAAATGAAATTCAAAATTTTACAAATTTTACAAATTTTTACAAATTTCACAAATTTTGAGGAACGAAAAACGACAAGGGACGAACGGCAAAAGAACGTCGAACAACGATCGATGAAAGACGAAAGATAATGGACGATAAGTTAAAAACACATTCAAGACGACACGAAAGAGGAGAAACGAATGACGAGACACGAGCGTTTCTACGCCAACGAAGAGGTACGAAAGACGAGCGACGAGAGTCGAAAGACATTACACGAAAGAGTCATCACGAAGAAAGAAGACTAAATTCGAAAACTTAAAAAAATAAAAAAATATAAAAAATCAAAAAATAAAAAATCGAAAAATATAAAAAAATCAAAAATATAAAAAATCGAAAAATATAAAAAATCTAAAAAATATAAAAATTGAAAAAATATAAATTTTGAAAAAATGAAATTCAAAATTTTACAAAATTTACAAATTTTACAAATTTTGAGGAGCGAAAAACCACAAGGGACGAACGGCAAAACAACGTCGAACAATGATTGATGAAACGAAAGATAATGGACGATAAGATGACAACACATGAAAGACGACAAGAAAGAAGAGAAACGAATGACGAAACACGAGCGTTTCAACACGAACGAAGAGGTACGACAGACGAGCGACGAGAGTCGAAAGACAATACACGAAAGAGTCATCACGAAGAAGGAACACAAAATTCGAAAACTTTAAAAATTATAAAATATAAAATATCGAAAAATATACGAAATCGAAGAATATAAAAAATCGAAAAATATAAAAATCCAAAAATATAGAAATTCAAAAAATATAAATTTTGAAAAAAAATTTCAAAATTTTACAAAGTTTGAGATACGAAAAATGACGAGGGACGAACGGCAAAAGAACGTCGAACAAAGATCGATAAAACACGAAAGATGAAGGACGAAAAGATGACAAATGAAAGACGACACGAAAGAAAAAAGACGAGTGACGAGACACGAGCGTTTCAACACGAACGAAGAGGTACGAAAGACGAGTGACGAGAGTCGCAAGACAATACACGAAAGAGTCATCACGAAGAAAGAAGACAAAATTCGAAAACTTAAAAAATTATAAAAATATTGTAGCGGTACAGAATTATTAAGATAAATTAATTTAAGTAAAGTAACCCTAAGAAATTTTTTACTGAGGAAAAAACATACGGCGTCATGCGCGCAGCCCCCCTTCTTGCATCAGCCACGATCCCCTGACCCATTTCGTATGTTTATGACACCCCACCCAACGGCCGGCCAAAGGGTTAATTGAAAACCGCCCAGACGCAGCCACATCAGGAATATCTTTGAAACGCCTGTCACCGTGATCGGGGAAACCCAAAACAATAATTCTGTAGCCGGGAGGCCCTTCACAGACGTGGCCTATTTTCGAGACGGAACAAAGGGACACTGTATTCCGACAGAAACAGAGAGTGGAAAATTCCTTTACTCCACTAGAGCTTATTGGCCGAATATAGTGTACAACGCCATTACCTTTAGCCAATAGCGACGCGATCGTTGTAGGGAGCAAGAACATATGAGGAGAAAGGGTGGGGGTAAAAGTTAACTTCATGCATTTTTGAGAAACAAAATTTCAGTGGGCTGAAAACAGTTGGTAGAGAGAAACTTCTCTGGGGTGGGAGCTATTCGCGGGGAGAGGCGAGTGCGCCTGTCAATGTACTTAGTTGAAATCACTGGGGAGATAAATTGGAATTCTCAGTGAAAAATTTAGAGGAAGTGCAAAAGCACTTCGAAAGTAAATTGGCGAATCCTTAGTAATTGCGTATTCGCTACAGGATTTCGCGTACTTCTGAATTTATGTTTGAGAGGATTCGCGTAGTTCAAAGGGAGCCTTTGTAGTGTGCTCCGCACCTGCGATCGGGGGCGATATCCCCGGCTATCTACGAGCTCCGCCGAAGACGCCACCAGACAGTCCCCCCTGCTGATGTCACCAGACGCCGCCAGACGCTGCTAGACGCCCCGCCCTGTTGGAGAAGGTGCAGGCCATCCCGCATTCCAGAGAAGGTCGCACCGGCCGCACACAAGCTTCGCCGCGCCCGCCCGGGCACATTGAACTTTTGACACGGAAGCTCTTAGGCAATATAACTGGGGCCTATTAACCTCTTTAAAGTATTGTCAACGCGGTGCCGCGCCAAGGCACAAGAAAGGTCATTTATTATTGTAATTCTAGTTATAAAATAATTTTGTAGTCTTCTCTAGTTGTAAGCTTTCCTGTTAATTTTAATCTTTATTTTTTTGCTTTTTATTCAATCTTTTCGGTAACTTTTATTTTATTAATGTAACTTCCCTTGCACAGCTTCGTCCAGGAATAAAAGTTGTCTTTTACCAGTAACCAAATTGTTTATTTTGAATGCCCATGAGAATCTAATTAACAATTCCTTCCATCACCTAATTTTTAAACGTGTAAAGGGACAAGGACCGACTGAGCTATATCCGGCCCGCTAACCGCGCATTTTTCACATGCGCGGAGGTGTTACAATATAAAAAATCGAAAAATTAAAAAAATTAAAAAACATAAAATTGAAAAATATAAAAATAAAAAATAAAAAAATCGAAAAATATAAAAAATCAAAAATATAAAAAATCGAAAAATATGAAAAATCAAAAAATATAAAAATTCAAAAATATAAATTTTGAAAAAATGAAATTCAAAATTTTACAAATTTTACAAATTTTACAAATTTTACAAATTTTGAGGAACGAAAATCGACAAGGGACGAACGGCAAAAGAACGTCGAACAATGATCGATGAAACACGAAAGATGAAGGACGAAAAGATGACAAATGAAAGACGACACGAAAGAAAAAAGACGAGTGACGAGACACGAGCGTTTCAACACGAACGAAGAGGTACGAAAGACGAGTGACGAGAGTCGCAAGACAATACACGAAAGAGTCATCACGAAGAAAGAAGACAAAATTCGAAAACTTAAAAAATTATAAAAATATTGTAGCGGTACAGAATTATTAAGATAAATTAATTTAAGTAAAGTAACCCTAAGAAATTTTTTACTGAGGAAAAAACATACGGCGTCATGCGCGCAGCCCCCCTTCTTGCATCAGCCACGATCCCCTGACCCATTTCGTATGTTTATGACACCCCACCCAACGGCCGGCCAAAGGGTTAATTGAAAACCGCCCAGACGCAGCCACATCAGGAATATCTTTGAAACGCCTGTCACCGTGATCGGGGAAACCCAAAACAATAATTCTGTAGCCGGGAGGCCCTTCACAGACGTGGCCTATTTTCGAGACGGAACAAAGGGACACTGTATTCCGACAGAAACAGAGAGTGGAAAATTCCTTTACTCCACTAGAGCTTATTGGCCGAATATAGTGTACAACGCCATTACCTTTAGCCAATAGCGACGCGATCGTTGTAGGGAGCAAGAACATATGAGGAGAAAGGGTGGGGGGTAAAAGTTAACTTCATGCATTTTTGAGAAACAAAATTTCAGTGGGCTGAAAACAGTTGGTAGAGAGAAACTTCTCTGGGGTGGGAGCTATTCGCGGGGAGAGGCGAGTGCGCCTGTCAATGTACTTAGTTGAAATCACTGGGGAGATAAATTGGAATTCTCAGTGAAAAATTTAGAGGAAGTGCAAAAGCACTTCGAAAGTAAATTGGCGAATCCTTAGTAATTGCGTATTCGCTACAGGATTTCGCGTACTTCTGAATTTGTGTTTGAGAGGATTCGCGTAGTTCAAAGGGAGCCTTTGTTGTGTGCTCCGCACCTGCGATCGGGGGCGATATCCCCGGCTATCTACGAGCTCCGCCGAAGACGCCACCAGACAGTCCCCCCTGCTGATGTCACCAGACGCCGCCAGACGCTGCTAGACGCCCCGCCCTGTTGGAGAAGGTGCAGGCCATCCCGCATTCCAGAGAAGGTCGCACCGGCCGCACACAAGCTTCGCCGCGCCCGCCCGGGCACATTGAACTTTTGACACGGAAGCTCTTAGGCAATGTAACTGGGGGCTATTAACCTCTTTAAAGTATTGTCAACGCGGTGCCGCGCCAAGGCACAAGAAAGGTCATTTATTATTGTAATTCTAGTTATAAAATAATTTTGTAGTCTTCTCTAGTTGTAAGCTTTCCTGTTAATTTTAATCTTTATTTTTTTGCTTTTTATTCAATCTTTTCGGTAACTTATATTTTATTAATGTAACTTCCCTTGCACAGCTTCATCCAGGAATAAACGTTGTCTTTTACCAGTAACCAAATTGTTTATTTTGAATGCCCATGAGAATCTAATTACAATTCCTTCCAATACCTAATTTATAAACGAGTAAAGGGACAAGGACCAACTGAGCTATATCCGGCCCGCTAACCGCGCATTTTTCACATGCGCGGAGGTGTTACAATATAAAAAAATCGAAAAATTAAAAAAATTAAAAAACATAAAATTGAAAAATATAAAAAATAAAAAAATCGAAAAATATAACAAAATCAAAAATATAAAAAATCGAAAAATATAAAAATAATAAAATATAAAAATTCAAAAATATAAATTTTGAAAAATGAAATTCAAAATTTTACAAATTTTACAAATTTTGAGGAACGAAAATCGACAAGGGACGAACGGCAAAAGAACGTCGAACAATGATCGATAAAGCACGAAAGATAATGGACGATAAGATTACAGCACAGGAAAGACGACACGAAAGAGGAGAAACGAATGACGAGACACGAGCGTTTCAACGCCAACGAAGAGGTACGAAAGACGAGCGACGAGAGTCGAAAGACAACACACGAAAGTCATCACGATGAAAGAAGAGTAAAAACGAAAACTTTAAAAATTATAAAAATATAAAAATTCGGAAAATATAAAAAAAATCAAAAATATAAAAAATTGAAAAATATAAAACATCAAAAATTAAAAAAATCGAAAAATATAAAAAATCAAAAATTATAAAAATTCTAAAAATTTGAATTTTGAAAAAATGAAATTCAAAATTTTACAAAATTTACAAATATTACAAATTTTGAGGAACGAAAAACGACAAGTGACGAACGGCAAAAGAACGTCGAACAATAATCGATGAAACACCAAAGATAATGGTCGATAAGATGACAACACATGAAAGACGACACGAAATAGGAGAAACGAATGACGAGGCACGAGCGTTTCAACACGAACGAAGAGGTACGAAAGTGAGCGACGAGAGTCGAAAGACAATACACGAAAGAGTCATTACCAAGAAAGAAGAATAAATTTGAAAACTATAAAAATTTTAAAAATACAAGAAATTAAAATTACAAAAAAAACGAAAAATTTAAAAAACGAAAAATATAAGAATCGAAAATTATAAAAAATCCCAAAATTTAAAATTTAAAAAATATAAATTTTGGAAAATGAAATTCAAAATTTTACAAATTTTACAAATTTTTACAAATTTCACAAATTTTGAGGAACGAAAAACGACAAGGGACGAACGGCAAAAGAACGTCGAACAACGATCGATGAAAGACGAAAGATAATGGACGATAAGTTAAAAACACATTCAAGACGACACGAAAGAGGAGAAACGAATGACGAGACACGAGCGTTTCTACGCCAACGAAGAGGTACGAAAGACGAGCGACGAGAGTCGAAAGACATTACACGAAAGAGTCATCACGAAGAAAGAAGACTAAATTCGAAAACTTAAAAAAATAAAAAAATATAAAAAATCAAAAAATAAAAAATCGAAAAATATAAAAAAATCAAAAATATAAAAAATCGAAAAATATAAAAAATCTAAAAAATATAAAAATTGAAAAAATATAAATTTTGAAAAAATGAAATTCAAAATTTTACAAAATTTACAAATTTTACAAATTTTGAGGAGCGAAAAACCACAAGGGACGAACGGCAAAACAACGTCGAACAATGATTGATGAAACGAAAGATAATGGACGATAAGATGACAACACATGAAAGACGACAAGAAAGAAGAGAAACGAATGACGAAACACGAGCGTTTCAACACGAACGAAGAGGTACGACAGACGAGCGACGAGAGTCGAAAGACAATACACGAAAGAGTCATCACGAAGAAGGAACACAAAATTCGAAAACTTTAAAAATTATAAAATATAAAATATCGAAAAATATACGAAATCGAAGAATATAAAAAATCGAAAAATATAAAAATCCAAAAATATAGAAATTCAAAAAATATAAATTTTGAAAAAAAATTTCAAAATTTTACAAAGTTTGAGATACGAAAAATGACGAGGGACGAACGGCAAAAGAACGTCGAACAAAGATCGATAAAACACGAAAGATGAAGGACGAAAAGATGACAAATGAAAGACGACACGAAAGAGGAAAGACGAGTGACGAGACACGAGCGTTTCAACACGAATGAAGATGTACGAAAGACGAGTGACGAGAGTCGCAAGACAATACACGAAAGAGTCATCACGAAGAAAGAAGACAAAATTCGAAAACTTAAAAAATTATAAAAATATTGTAGCGGTACAGAATTATTAAGATAAATTAATTTAAGTAAAGTAACCCTAAGAAATTTTTTACTGAGGAAAAAACATACGGCGTCATGCGCGCAGCCCCCCTTCTTGCATCAGCCACGATCCCCTGACCCATTTCGTATGTTTATGACACCCCACCCAACGGCCGGCCAAAGGGTTAATTGAAAACCGCCCAGACGCAGCCACATCAGGAATATCTTTGAAACGCCTGTCACCGTGATCGGGGAAACCCAAAACAATAATTCTGTAGCCGGGAGGCCCTTCACAGACGTGGCCTATTTTCGAGACGGAACAAAGGGACACTGTATTCCGACAGAAACAGAGAGTGGAAAATTCCTTTACTCCACTAGAGCTTATTGGCCGAATATAGTGTACAACGCCATTACCTTTAGCCAATAGCGACGCGATCGTTGTAGGGAGCAAGAACATATGAGGAGAAAGGGTGGGGGTAAAAGTTAACTTCATGCATTTTTGAGAAACAAAATTTCAGTGGGCTGAAAACAGTTGGTAGAGAGAAACTTCTCTGGGGTGGGAGCTATTCGCGGGGAGAGGCGAGTGCGCCTGTCAATGTACTTAGTTGAAATCACTGGGGAGATAAATTGGAATTCTCAGTGAAAAATTTAGAGGAAGTGCAAAAGCACTTCGAAAGTAAATTGGCGAATCCTTAGTAATTGCGTATTCGCTACAGGATTTCGCGTACTTCTGAATTTATGTTTGAGAGGATTCGCGTAGTTCAAAGGGAGCCTTTGTAGTGTGCTCCGCACCTGCGATCGGGGGCGATATCCCCGGCTATCTACGAGCTCCGCCGAAGACGCCACCAGACAGTCCCCCCTGCTGATGTCACCAGACGCCGCCAGACGCTGCTAGACGCCCCGCCCTGTTGGAGAAGGTGCAGGCCATCCCGCATTCCAGAGAAGGTCGCACCGGCCGCACACAAGCTTCGCCGCGCCCGCCCGGGCACATTGAACTTTTGACACGGAAGCTCTTAGGCAATATAACTGGGGCCTATTAACCTCTTTAAAGTATTGTCAACGCGGTGCCGCGCCAAGGCACAAGAAAGGTCATTTATTATTGTAATTCTAGTTATAAAATAATTTTGTAGTCTTCTCTAGTTGTAAGCTTTCCTGTTAATTTTAATCTTTATTTTTTGCTTTTTATTCAATCTTTTCGGTAACTTTTATTTTATTAATGTAACTTCCCTTGCACAGCTTCGTCCAGGAATAAAAGTTGTCTTTTACCAGTAACCAAATTGTTTATTTTGAATGCCCATGAGAATCTAATTACAATTCCTTCCATCACCTAATTTTTAAACGTGTAAAGGGACAAGGACCGACTGAGCTATATCCGGCCCGCTAACCGCGCATTTTTCACATGCGCGGAGGTGTTACAATATAAAAAATCGAAAAATTAAAAAAATTAAAAAACATAAAATTGAAAAATATAAAAATAAAAAATAAAAAAATCGAAAAATATAAAAAATCAAAAATATAAAAAATCGAAAAATATGAAAAATCAAAAAATATAAAAATTCAAAAATATAAATTTTGAAAAAAT
Organism: Gryllus longicercus; assembly: GCA_038098605.1. Classification (NCBI taxonomy): domain Eukaryota; kingdom Metazoa; phylum Arthropoda; class Insecta; order Orthoptera; family Gryllidae; genus Gryllus; species Gryllus longicercus. The sequence continues at coordinate 179,624 of JAZDUA010000103.1, read as the reverse complement.
GAAATTCAAAATTTTACAAATTTTACAAATTTTACAAATTTTACAAATTTTGAGGAACGAAAATCGACAAGGGACGAACGGCAAAAGAACGTCGAACAATGATCGATGAAACACGAAAGATGAAGGACGAAAAGATGACAAATGAAAGACGACACGAAAGAAAAAAGACGAGTGACGAGACACGAGCGTTTCAACACGAACGAAGAGGTACGAAAGACGAGTGACGAGAGTCGCAAGACAATACACGAAAGAGTCATCACGAAGAAAGAAGACAAAATTCGAAAACTTAAAAAATTATAAAAATATTGTAGCGGTACAGAATTATTAAGATAAATTAATTTAAGTAAAGTAACCCTAAGAAATTTTTTACTGAGGAAAAAACATACGGCGTCATGCGCGCAGCCCCCCTTCTTGCATCAGCCACGATCCCCTGACCCATTTCGTATGTTTATGACACCCCACCCAACGGCCGGCCAAAGGGTTAATTGAAAACCGCCCAGACGCAGCCACATCAGGAATATCTTTGAAACGCCTGTCACCGTGATCGGGGAAACCCAAAACAATAATTCTGTAGCCGGGAGGCCCTTCACAGACGTGGCCTATTTTCGAGACGGAACAAAGGGACACTGTATTCCGACAGAAACAGAGAGTGGAAAATTCCTTTACTCCACTAGAGCTTATTGGCCGAATATAGTGTACAACGCCATTACCTTTAGCCAATAGCGACGCGATCGTTGTAGGGAGCAAGAACATATGAGGAGAAAGGGTGGGGGGTAAAAGTTAACTTCATGCATTTTTGAGAAACAAAATTTCAGTGGGCTGAAAACAGTTGGTAGAGAGAAACTTCTCTGGGGTGGGAGCTATTCGCGGGGAGAGGCGAGTGCGCCTGTCAATGTACTTAGTTGAAATCACTGGGGAGATAAATTGGAATTCTCAGTGAAAAATTTAGAGGAAGTGCAAAAGCACTTCGAAAGTAAATTGGCGAATCCTTAGTAATTGCGTATTCGCTACAGGATTTCGCGTACTTCTGAATTTATGTTTGAGAGGATTCGCGTAGTTCAAAGGGAGCCTTTGTAGTGTGCTCCGCACCTGCGATCGGGGGCGATATCCCCGGCTATCTACGAGCTCCGCCGAAGACGCCACCAGACAGTCCCCCCTGCTGATGTCACCAGACGCCGCCAGACGCTGCTAGACGCCCCGCCCTGTTGGAGAAGGTGCAGGCCATCCCGCATTCCAGAGAAGGTCGCACCGGCCGCACACAAGCTTCGCCGCGCCCGCCCGGGCACATTGAACTTTTGACACGGAAGCTCTTAGGCAATGTAACTGGGGGCTATTAACCTCTTTAAAGTATTGTCAACGCGGTGCCGCGCCAAGGCACAAGAAAGGTCATTTATTATTGTAATTCTAGTTATAAAATAATTTTGTAGTCTTCTCTAGTTGTAAGCTTTCCTGTTAATTTTAATCTTTATTTTTTTGCTTTTTATTCAATCTTTTCGGTAACTTTTATTTTATTAATGTAACTTCCCTTGCACAGCTTCGTCCAGGAATAAAAGTTGTCTTTTACCAGTAACCAAATTGTTTATTTTGAATGCCCATGAGAATCTAATTAACAATTCCTTCCATCACCTAATTTTTAAACGTGTAAAGGGACAAGGACCGACCTAGCTATATCCGGCCCGCTAACCGCGCATTTTTCACATGCGCGGAGGTGTTACAATATAAAAAGTCGAAAAATTAAAAAAATTAAAAAACATAAAATTGAAAAATATAAAAATAAAAAATAATAAAAATCGAAAAATATAAAAAATCAAAAATATAAAAAATCGAAAAATATGAAAAATCAAAAAATATAAAAATTCAAAAATATAAATTTTGAAAAAATGAAATTCAAAATTTTACAAATTTTACAAATTTTACAAATTTTACAAATTTTGAGGAACGAAAATCGACAAGGGACGAACGGCAAAAGAACGTCGAACAATGATCGATGAAACACGAAAGATAATGGACGATAAGATTACAACACAGGAAAGACGACACGAAAGAGGAGAAACGAATGACGAGACACGAGCGTTTCAATGCCAACGAAGAGGTACGAAAGACGAGCGACGAGAGTCGAAAGACAACACACGAAACAGTCATCAGGAAGAAGGAAGACTAAATTCGAAAACGTTAAAAATTATAAAAATATAAAAAAAATAAAAAAATAAAAAAGTATAAAAATCGAAAAATATAAATAATAAAAAATATAAAAAATCGAAAAATATAAAATTTCAAAAAATACAAATTTAAAAAAAATGAAATTCAATATTTTACAAATGTTACAAATTTTACAAATTTTACAAATTTTACAAATTTTGAGGAACGAAAAACGAGAAGGGACGAACGGCAAAAGAACGTCGAACAATGATCGATGAAACACGGACACGGAAGCTCTTAGGCAATGTAACTGGGGGCTATTAACCTCTTTAAAGTATTGTCAACGCGGTGCCGCGCCAAGGCACAAGAAAGGTCATTTATTATTGTAATTCTAGTTATAAAATAATTTTGTAGTCTTCTCTAGTTGTAAGCTTTCCTGTTAATTTTAATCTTTATTTTTTTGCTTTTTATTCAATCTTTTCGGTAACTTTTTTTTATTAATGTAACTTCCCTTGCACAGCTTCGTCCAGGAATAAAAGTTGTCTTTTACCAGTAACCAAATTGTTTATTTTGAATGCCCATGAGAATCTAATTAACAATTCCTTCCATCACCTAATTTTTAAACGTGTAAAGGGACAAGGACCGACCTAGCTATATCCGGCCCGCTAACCGCGCATTTTTCACATGCGCGGAGGTGTTACAATATAAAAAATCGAAAAATTAAAAAAATTAAAAAACATAAAATTGAAAAATATAAAAATAAAAAATAAAAAAAAATCGAAAAATATAAAAAATCAAAAATATAAAAAATCGAAAAATATGAAAAATCAAAAAATATAAAAATTCAAAAATATAAATTTAAAAAAATGAAATTCAAAATTTTAAAAATTTTACAAATTTTACAAATTTTACAAATTTTGAGGAACGAAAATCGACAAGGGACGAACGGCAAAAGAACGTCGAACAATGATCGATGAAACACGAAAGATAATGGACGATAAGATTACAACACAGGAAAGACGACACGAAAGAGGAGAAACGAATGACGAGACACGAGCGTTTCAACGCCAACGAAGAGGTACGAAAGACGAGCGACGAGAGTCGAAAGACAACACACGAAACAGTCATCAGGAAGAAGGAAGACTAAATTCGAAAACGTTAAAAATTATAAAAATATAAAAAATATAAAAAAATAAAAAAGTATAAAAATCGAAAAATATAAATAATAAAAAATATAAAAAATCGAAAAATATAAAAATTCAAAAAATACAAATTTAAAAAAAATGAAATTCGATATTTTACAAATGTTACAAATTTTACAAATTTTACAAATTTTACAAATTTTGAGGAACGAAAAACGACAAGGGACGAACGGCAAAAGAACGTCGAACAATGATCGATGAAACACGAAAGATAATGGACAATAAGACGACAACACATGAAAGACGACACGAAAGTGGAGAAACGATTGACGAGACACGAGCCTTTCAACACGAACGAAGAGGTACGTAAGACGAGCGACGAGAGTCGAAAGACAATACAAGAAAAAGTCATCACGAAGAAAGATGACTAAATTCGAAAACTTTAAAATTTATAAAAATATAAAAAATCAAAAAATATAAAAATTAAAAAAATTCAAAAAATCAAAAAATATAAAAAATCAAAAATATAAAAAATCGAAAAATATAAAAAATCAAAATTATAAAATTCGAAAAATATAAAAATTCAAAAAATATAAATTTTGAAAAAATGAAATTCAAAATTTTACAAATTTTACAAATTTTACAAATTTTTAGGAACGAAAAGCGACAAGGGACGAACGGTAAAGAACGTCGGACAATGATCGATGAAACACGAAAGATAATGGACGATAAGATGACAACACATGAAAGACGACACGAAAGTGGAGAAACGAATGACGAGACACGAGCGTTTCAACACGAACGAAGAGGTACGAAAGACGAGCGACGAGAGTCGAAAGACAGTACACGAACGATTCATCACGAAGAAGACTAAATTCGAAAACTTTAAAAATTATGAAATATAAAATATCGAAAAATATAAGAAATTGAAAGGTATAAAAATCGAAAAATAATAAAAATAGGACAATATAAAAAATCGAAAAATATAAAAATAAAAAAATATAAAAATTCAAAAAATATACATTTTGAAAAAAAGAATTTCAACATTTTACATAGTTTGAGGTACGAAAAACGACGAGGGAGGAACGACAAAAAATGTCGAACAAAGATCGATGAAACACGAAAGATGAAAGACGAAAAGATGACAAATGAAAGACGACACGAAAGAGGAAGGACGAATGCCAGGACACGTGCGTTTCAATACGGACAAAGATGTACGAAAGACGAACGACGAGAGTCGAAAGACAATACACGAAAGAGTCATCACGATAAATGAAGACTAAATTCGAAAACTTTAAAAATTATAAAAACATAAAAAATCGAAAAATATAAAAAATCAAAAATATAAAAAATCAAAAAATATAAAAAAATCAAAAATATAAAAAATCGAAAAATATAAAATATCAAAAAATATATAAATTAAAAAATATAAATTTAAAAAAATGAATTCAAAATTTTTCAAATTTTACAAATTTTGAGGAACGAAAAACGACAAGAAACGAACGGCAAAAGAACGTCGAACAATGATCGATGAAACGAAAGATAATTGATGATAAGATGACAACACATGAAAGACGACACGAAAGAGGAGAAACGAATGACGAGACACGAGCGTTTCAACACGAACGAAGAGGTACGAAAGACGAGCGACAAGAGTCGAAAGACAAAAGACGAAAGAGTCATCACGAAGAAAGAAGACTAAATTCGAAATCTTTAAATATTATAAAATTAAAAAAAGTCGAAAAATATACAAAATCAAAAATATAAAAAATTGAAAAATATAAAAAATCAAAAATTAAAAAAATCGAAAAATATAAAAAATCAAAAATTATAAAAATTCTAAAAATTTAAATTTTGAAAAAATGAAATTCAAAATTTTACAAATTTTACAAATTTTACAAATTTTGAGGAACGAAAAACGACAAGAAACGAACGGCAAAAGAACGTCGAACAATGATTGATGAAACGAAAGGTAATTGACGATAAGATGACAACACATGAAAGACGACACGAAAGAGGAGAAACGAATGACGAGACACGAGCAATTCAACACGAACGAAGAGGTACGAAAGACGAGCGATGAGAGTCGAAAGACAATACACGAAAGAGTCATCACGAAGAAAGAAGACTAAATTCGTAAACTTTAAAAATTATAAAAATATAAAAAATAAAAAATATAAAAATAAAAAAATCGAAAAATATAAAAAATCAAAAATTTAAAAAATCGAAAAATATAAAAATCAAAAAATATAAAAAAACAAAAGTATAAATTTTGAAAAAAAATTTCAAAATTTTACAAAGTTTGGAATACAAAAAACGACGACGGACGAACGGCAAAAGAACGTCGAACAAAGAGCTATGAAACACGAAAGATGAAGGACGATAAGTGGACAACACATGAGAGACGACACGAAAGAGGAGAAACGAATGACGAAACACCAGCGTTTCAACACGAAGAGGTACGAAAGACGAGCGACGAGAGTAGAAAGACAATACACGAAAGAGTCATCACGAAGAAAGAAGACTAAATTCGAAAACTTTGAAATTTATAAAAATATACAAAACCAAAAAAATATAAAAATCGAAAAAAATAAAAAATCGAAAAATATAAATATACAAATATATAAAAATCGAAAAAAAATAAAAATTCCAAAAATATAGGATTTGAAAAAAAGAATTTCAAAATTTTACAAAGTTTGAGGTAGGAAAAACGACGAGGGACCAACGGCAAAAGAACGTCGAAAAAAAATCGATGATACACGAAAGATGAAGGAGGAAGAGATGACAAATAAAAGACGACACGAAAGAGGAAAGACGAATGACGAGACACGAGCGTTTTAATAAGGACGAAAATGTACGAAAGACGAGCGACGAGAGTCGAAAGGCAAAAGAAAGAGAGTCAACACGAAAAAAGAAGACTAAATACGAAAACTAGAAAAATTATAAAAATTCAAAAAATCGAAAAATACGAAAAATATAAACATTCGAAAAATATAAAAATCGAAAAATATAAAAAATCAAAAAATATGAAAATCGAAAAATGAAAAAAGGAAAAATATAAAAAATCGGTAAAATAAAAAGAATAAAAATTCAAAAAAATATATTTTGAAAAAATGAAATTCAAAATTTTACAAATTTTACAAATTTTGAGGAACGGAAAACGACAAGGGCCGAACGGCAAAAGAACGTCGAACAATGATCGATGAAACACGAAAGATAATGGACGATAAGATGACAACACGTGACAGACGACACGAAAGAGGAGAAACGAATGACGAGATAGGAGCGTTTCAACACGAGCGAAGAAGTACGAAAGGCGAGCGACGAGAGTCGAAAGACAATACACGAAAGAGTCATCACGAAGAAATAAGACTAAATTCGAAAACTTTAAAAATTATAAAAATATAAAAAATCAAGAAATATAAAAATGAAACAATAAAAAAAATCGAAAAATAAAAATAATAAAAACATAAAAATTCAAAAAATATAAATTTCAAAAAAATATTTTAAAATTTTACAACTTTTCGTTTCAACCCGAACGAAGAGGTACGAAAGACGAGCGACGAGAGTCGAAAGACAATACACGAAAGAGTCATCACGAAGAAAGAAAACTAAATTCAAAAACCATAAAAATTGTAAAATATAAAATTTTGAAAAGTATAAGAAATCGGAGAATATAAAAAATAGAAAAATATTAAAAATCGGACAATATAAAAAATCGAAAAATATAAAAATATAAAAATATAAAAATTCAAAAAATATAAATTTTAAAAAAAAGAATTTCAACATTTTACAAAGTTTGAGGTACAAAAAAGACGAGGGACGAACGGCAAAAGATCGTCGAACAAAGATTGATGAAACACGAAAGATGAAAGACGAAAAGATGACAAATGAATGACGACACGAAAGAGGAAGGACGAATGACGAGACACGAGCGTTTCAACACGAACGAAGAGGTACGAAAGTGAGCGACGAGAGTCGAAAGACAATACACGAAAGAGTCATCACGAAGAAAGAAGACTAAATTCGAAAACTTTAAAAATTATAAAAATATAAAAAAATCGAAAAATATAAAGAATCAAAAATATAAAAAAATCGAAAATATAAAAAATCAAAAATATAAAAAACTGAAAAATATAAAAAATAAAACAATATAAAAATTCAAAATATATAAATTTTGAAAAAATGAAACCCAAATTTTTAAAATTTTACAAACTTTGAGGAACGAAAAACGACAAAGGACGAACGGCAAAAGAACGTCGAACAATGATCGATGAAACACGAAAGATAATGGACAATAAGGCCCGCTTCACACGGCGCGGCAGAAGCGCTCGGGACCCGCCGCAGAACACCCTCCGGCGACGACGGAGAAAGGAACCGAAGCAGGTACCTGCTGCGGCCCCTTTGTCCGTCGTCGCCGGAGGGTGTTCTGCGGCGGGTCCCGAGCGCTTCTGCCGCGCCGTGTGAAGCGGGCCTAAGACGACAACACATGAAAGACGACACGAAAGTGGAGAAACGATTGACGAGACACGAGCCTTTCAACACGAACGAAGAGGTACGTAAGACGAGCGACGAGAGTCGAAAGACAATACAAGAAAAAGTCATCACGAAGAAAGATGACTAAATTCGAAAACTTTAAAATTTATAAAAATATAAAAAATCAAAAAATATAAAAATTAAAAAAATTCAAAAAATCAAAAAATATAAAAAATCAAAAATATAAAAAATCGAAAAATATAAAAAATCAAAATTATAAAATTCGAAAAATATAAAAATTCAAAAAATATAAATTTTGAAAAAATGAAATTCAAAATTTTACAAATTTTACAAATTTTACAAATTTTACAAATTTTTAGGAACGAAAAGCGACAAGGGACGAACGGTAAAGAACGTCGGACAATGATCGATGAAACACGAAAGATAATGGACGATAAGATGACAACACATGAAAGACGACACGAAAGTGGAGAAACGAATGACGAGACACGAGCGTTTCAACACGAACGAAGAGGTACGAAAGACGAGCGACGAGAGTCGAAAGACAGTACACGAACGATTCATCACGAAGAAGACTAAATTCGAAAACTTTAAAAATTATGAAATATAAAATATCGAAAAATATAAGAAATTGAAAGGTATAAAAATCGAAAAATAATAAAAATAGGACAATATAAAAAATCGAAAAATATAAAAATAAAAAAATATAAAAATTCAAAAAATATACATTTTGAAAAAAAGAATTTCAACATTTTACATAGTTTGAGGTACGAAAAACGACGAGGGAGGAACGACAAAAAATGTCGAACAAAGATCGATGAAACACGAAAGATGAAAGACGAAAAGATGACAAATGAAAGACGACACGAAAGAGGAAGGACGAATGCCAGGACACGTGCGTTTCAATACGGACAAAGATGTACGAAAGACGAACGACGAGAGTCGAAAGACAATACACGAAAGAGTCATCACGATAAATGAAGACTAAATTCGAAAACTTTAAAAATTATAAAAACATAAAAAATCGAAAAATATAAAAAATCAAAAATATAAAAAATCAAAAAATATAAAAAAATCAAAAATATAAAAAATCGAAAAATATAAAATATCAAAAAATATATAAATTAAAAAAAATAAATTTAAAAAAATGAATTCAAAATCTTTCAAAATTTACAAATTTTGAGGAACGAAAAACGACAAGAAACGAACGGCAAAACAACGTCGAACAATGATCGATGAAACGAAAGATAATTGATGATAAGATGACAACACATGAAAGACGACACGAAAGAGGAGAAACGAATGACGAGACACGAGCGTTTCAACACGAACGAAGAGGTACGAAAGACGAGCGACAAGAGTCGAAAGACAAAACACGAAAGAGTCATCACGAAGAAAGAAGACTAAATTCGAAATCTTTAAATATTATAAAATTAAAAAAAGTCGAAAAATATACAAAATCAAAAATATAAAAAATTGAAAAATATAAAAAATCAAAAATTAAAAAAATCGAAAAATATAAAAAATCAAAAATTATAAAAATTCTAAAAATTTAAATTTTAAAAATAATGAAATTCAAAATTTTACAAATTTTACAAATTTTACAAATTTTGAGGAACGAAAAACGACAAGAAACGAACGGCAAAAGAACGTCGAACAATGATTGATGAAACGAAAGGTAATTGACGATAAGATGACAACACATGAAAGACGACACGAAAGAGGAGAAACGAATGACGAGACACGAGCAATTCAACACGAACGAAGAGGTACGAAAGACGAGCGATGAGAGTCGAAAGACAATACACGAAAGAGTCATCACGAAGAAAGAAGACTAAATTCGTAAACTTTAAAAATTATAAAAATATAAAAAATAAAAAATATAAAAATAAAAAAATCGAAAAATATATAAAATCAAAAACTTAAAAAATCGAAAAATATAAAAATCAAAAAATATAAAAAAACAAAAGTATAAATTTTGAAAAAAAATTTCAAAATTTTACAAAGTTTGGAATACAAAAAACGACGACGGACGAACGGCAAAAGAACGTCGAACAAAGAGCTATGAAACACGAAAGATGAAGGACGATAAGTGGACAACACATGAGAGACGACACGAAAGAGGAGAAACGAATGACGAAACACCAGCGTTTCAACACGAAGAGGTACGAAAGACGAGCGACGAGAGTAGAAAGACAATACACGAAAGAGTCATCACGAAGAAAGAAGACTAAATTCGAAAACTTTGAAATTTATAAAAATATACAAAACCAAAAAAATATAAAAATCGAAAAAAATAAAAAATCGAAAAATATAAATATACAAATATATAAAAATCGAAAAAAAATAAAAATTCCAAAAATATAGGATTTGAAAAAAAGAATTTCAAAATTTTACAAAGTTTGAGGTAGGAAAAACGACGAGGGACCAACGGCAAAAGAACGTCGAAAAAAAATCGATGATACACGAAAGATGAAGGAGGAAGAGATGACAAATAAAAGACGACACGAAAGAGGAAAGACGAATGACGAGACACGAGCGTTTTAATAAGGACGAAAATGTACGAAAGACGAGCGACGAGAGTCGAAAGGCAAAAGAAAGAGAGTCAACACGAAAAAAGAAGACTAAATACGAAAACTAGAAAAATTATAAAAATTCAAAAAATCGAAAAATACGAAAAATATAAACATTCGAAAAATATAAAAATCGAAAAATATAAAAAATCAAAAAATATGAAAATCGAAAAATGAAAAAAGGAAAAATATAAAAAATCGGTAAAATAAAAAGAATAAAAATTCAAAAAAATATATTTTGAAAAAATGAAATTCAAAATTTTACAAATTTTACAAATTTTGAGGAACGGAAAACGACAAGGGACGAACGGCAAAAGAACGTCGAACAATGATCGATGAAACACGAAAGATAATGGACGATAAGATGACAACACGTGACAGACGACACGAAAGAGGAGAAACGAATGACGAGACAGGAGCGTTTCAACACGAGCGAAGAAGTACGAAAGGCGAGCGACGAGAGTCGAAAGACAATACACGAAAGAGTCATCACGAAGAAATAAGACTAAATTCGAAAACTTTAAAAATTATAAAAATATAAAAAATCAAGAAATATAAAAATGAAACAATAAAAAAAATCGAAAAATAAAAATAATAAAAACATAAAAATTCAAAAAATATAAATTTCAAAAAAATATTTTAAAATTTTACAACTTTTCGTTTCAACCCGAACGAAGAGGTACGAAAGACGAGCGACGAGAGTCGAAAGACAATACACGAAAGAGTCATCACGAAGAAAGAAAACTAAATTCAAAAACCATAAAAATTGTAAAATATAAAATTTTGAAAAGTATAAGAAATCGGAGAATATAAAAAATAGAAAAATATTAAAAATCGGACAATATAAAAAATCGAAAAATATAAAAATATAAAAATATAAAAATTCAAAAAATATAAATTTTAAAAAAAAGAATTTCAACATTTTACAAAGTTTGAGGTACAAAAAAAGACGAGGGACGAACGGCAAAAGATCGTCGAACAAAGATTGATGAAACACGAAAGATGAAAGACGAAAAGATGACAAATGAATGACGACACGAAAGAGGAAGGACGAATGACGAGACACGAGCGTTTCAACACGAACGAAGAGGTACGAAAGTGAGCGACGAGAGTCGAAAGACAATACACGAAAGAGTCATCACGAAGAAAGAAGACTAAATTCGAAAACTTTAAAAATTATAAAAATATAAAAAAATCGAAAAATATAAAGAATCAAAAATATAAAAAAATCGAAAATATAAAAAATCAAAAATATAAAAAACTGAAAAATATAAAAAATAAAACAATATAAAAATTCAAAATATATAAATTTTGAAAAAATGAAACCCAAATTTTTAAAATTTTACAAACTTTGAGGAACGAAAAACGACAAAGGACGAACGGCAAAAGAACGTCGAGCAATGATCGATGAAACACGAAAGATAATGGACAATAAGGCCCGCTTCACACGGCGCGGCAGAAGCGCTCCGGACCCGCCGCAGAACACCCTCCGGCGACGACGGAGAAAGGAACCGAAGCAGGTACCTGCTGCGGCCCCTTTGTCCGTCGTCGCCGGAGGGTGTTCTGCGGCGGGTCCCGAGCGCTTCTGCCGCGCCGTGTGAAGCGGGCCTAAGACGACAACACATGAAAGACGACACGAAAGTGGAGAAACGATTGACGAGACACGAGCCTTTCAACACGAACGAAGAGGTACGTAAGACGAGCGACGAGAGTCGAAAGACAATACAAGAAAAAGTCATCACGAAGAAAGATGACTAAATTCGAAAACTTTAAAATTTATAAAAATATAAAAAATCAAAAAATATAAAAATTAAAAAAATTCAAAAAATCAAAAAATATAAAAAATCAAAAATATAAAAAATCGAAAAATATAAAAAATCAAAATTATAAAATTCGAAAAATATAAAAATTCAAAAAATATAAATTTTGAAAAAATGAAATTCAAAATTTTACAAATTTTACAAATTTTTAGGAACGAAAAGCGACAAGGGACGAACGGTAAAGAACGTCGGACAATGATCGATGAAACACGAAAGATAATGGACGATAAGATGACAACACATGAAAGACGACACGAAAGTGGAGAAACGAATGACGAGACACGAGCGTTTCAACACGAACGAAGAGGTACGAAAGACGAGCGACGAGAGTCGAAAGACAGTACACGAACGATTCATCACGAAGAAGACTAAATTCGAAAACTTTAAAAATTATGAAATATAAAATATCGAAAAATATAAGAAATTGAAAGGTATAAAAATCGAAAAATAATAAAAATAGGACAATATAAAAAATCGAAAAATATAAAAATAAAAAAATATAAAAATTCAAAAAATATACATTTTGAAAAAAAGAATTTCAACATTTTACATAGTTTGAGGTACGAAAAACGACGAGGGAGGAACGACAAAAAATGTCGAACAAAGATCGATGAAACACGAAAGATGAAAGACGAAAAGATGACAAATGAAAGACGACACGAAAGAGGAAGGACGAATGCCAGGACACGTGCGTTTCAATACGGACAAAGATGTACGAAAGACGAACGACGAGAGTCGAAAGACAATACACGAAAGAGTCATCACGATAAATGAAGACTAAATTCGAAAACTATAAAAATTATAAAAACATAAAAAATCGAAAAATATAAAAAATCAAAAATATAAAAAATCAAAAAATATAAAAAAATCAAAAATATAAAAAATCGAAAAATATAAAATATCAAAAAATATATAAATTAAAAAAAATAAATTTAAAAAAATGAATTCAAAATTTTTCAAATTTTACAAATTTTGAGGAACGAAAAACGACAAGAAACGAACGGCAAAAGAACGTCGAACAATGATCGATGAAACGAAAGATAATTGATGATAAGATGACAACACATGAAAGACGACACGAAAGAGGAGAAACGAATGACGAGACACGAGCGTTTCAACACGAACGAAGAGGTACGAAAGACGAGCGACAAGAGTCGAAAGACAAAACACGAAAGAGTCATCACGAAGAAAGAAGACTAAATTCGAAATCTTTAAATATTATAAAATTAAAAAAAGTCGAAAAATATACAAAATCAAAAATATAAAAAATTGAAATATATAAAAAATCAAAAATTATAAAAATTCTAAAAATTTAAATTTTAAAAAAATGAAATTCAAAATTTTACAAATTTTACAAATTTTACAAATTTTGAGGAACGAAAAACGACAAGAAACGAACGGCAAAAGAACGTCGAACAATGATTGATGAAACGAAAGGTAATTGACGATAAGATGACAACACATGAAAGACGACACGAAAGAGGAGAAACGAATGACGAGACACGAGCAATTCAACACGAACGAAGAGGTACGAAAGACGAGCGATGAGAGTCGAAAGACAATACACGAAAGAGTCATCACGAAGAAAGAAGACTAAATTCGTAAACTTTAAAAATTATAAAAATATAAAAAATAAAAAATATAAAAATAAAAAAATCGAAAAATATAAAAAATCAAAAACTTAAAAAATCGAAAAATATAAAAATCAAAAAATATAAAAAAACAAAAGTATAAATTTTGAAAAAAAATTTCAAAATTTTACAAAGTTTGGAATACAAAAAACGACGACGGACGAACGGCAAAAGAACGTCGAACAAAGAGCTATGAAACACGAAAGATGAAGGACGATAAGTGGACAACACATGAGAGACGACACGAAAGAGGAGAAACGAATGACGAAACACCAGCGTTTCAACACGAAGAGGTACGAAAGACGAGCGACGAGAGTAGAAAGACAATACACGAAAGAGTCATCACGAAGAAAGAAGACTAAATTCGAAAACTTTGAAATTTATAAAAATATACAAAACCAAAAAAATATAAAAATCGAAAAAAATAAAAAATCGAAAAATATAAATATACAAATATATAAAAATCGAAAAAAAATAAAAATTCCAAAAATATAGGATTTGAAAAAAAGAATTTCAAAATTTTACAAAGTTTGAGGTAGGAAAAACGACGAGGGACCAACGGCAAAAGAACGTCGAAAAAAAATCGATGATACACGAAAGATGAAGGAGGAAGAGATGACAAATAAAAGACGACACGAAAGAGGAAAGACGAATGACGAGACACGAGCGTTTTAATAAGGACAAAAATGTACGAAAGACGAGCGACGAGAGTCGAAAGGCAAAAGAAAGAGAGTCAACACGAAAAAAGAAGACTAAATACGAAAACTAGAAAAATTATAAAAATTCAAAAAATCGAAAAATACGAAAAATATAAACATTCGAAAAATATAAAAATCGAAAAATATAAAAAATCAAAAAATATGAAAATCGAAAAATGAAAAAAGGAAAAATATAAAAAATCGGTAAAATAAAAAGAATAAAAATTCAAAAAAATATATTTTGAAAAAATGAAATTCAAAATTTTACAAATTTTACAAATTTTGAGGAACGGAAAACGACAAGGGACGAACGGCAAAAGAACGTCGAACAATGATCGATGAAACACGAAAGATAATGGACGATAAGATGACAACACGTGACAGACGACACGAAAGAGGAGAAACGAATGACGAGACAGGAGCGTTTCAACACGAGCGAAGAAGTACGAAAGGCGAGCGACGAGAGTCGAAAGACAATACACGAAAGAGTCATCACGAAGAAATAAGACTAAATTCGAAAACTTTAAAAAATATAAAAATATAAAAAATCAAGAAATATAAAAATGAAACAATAAAAAAAATCGAAAAATAAAAATAATAAAAACATAAAAATTCAAAAAAATATAAATTTCAAAAAAATATTTTAAAATTTTACAACTTTTCGTTTCAACCCGAACGAAGAGGTACGAAAGACGAGCGACGAGAGTCGAAAGACAATACACGAAAGAGTCATCACGAAGAAAGAAAACTAAATTCAAAAACCATAAAAATTGTAAAATATAAAATTTTGAAAAGTATAAGAAATCGGAGAATATAAAAAATAGAAAAATATTAAAAATCGGACAATATAAAAAATCGAAAAATATAAAAATATAAAAATTCAAAAAATATAAATTTAAAAAAAAAGAATTTCAACATTTTACAAAGTTTGAGGTACAAAAAAAGACGAGGGACGAACGGCAAAAGATCGTCGAACAAAGATTGATGAAACACGAAAGATGAAGGACGAAAAGATGACAAATGAAAGACGACACGAAAGAAAAAAGACGAGTGACGAGACACGAGCGTTTCAACACGAACGAAGAGGTACGAAAGTGAGCGACGAGAGTCGAAAGACAATACACGAAAGAGTCATCACGAAGAAAGAAGACTAAATTCGAAAACTTTAAAAATTATAAAAATGTAAAAAAATCGAAAAATATAAAGAATCAAAAATATAAAAAAATCGAAAATATAAAAAATCAAAAATATAAAAAACTGAAAAATATAAAAAATAAAACAATATAAAAATTCAAAATATATAAATTTTGAAAAAATGAAACCCAAATTTTTAAAATTTTACAAACTTTGAGGAACGAAAAACGACAAAGGACGAACGGCAAAAGAACGTCGAACAATGATCGATGAAACACGAAAGATAATGGACGATAAGATGACAAAACATGACAGACGACACGAAAGAGGAGAAACGAATGACGAGACACGAGCGTTTCAACACGAACGAAGAGGTACGAAGGACGGGGGACGAGAGTCGAAAGACACGAAAGAGTCATCACCAAGAAAGAAGACTAAATTTGAAAACTTTAAAAATTATGAAAATATAAAGAATCGAAAAATATAAATATCAAAAATATAAAAAATCGAAAAATATAAAAAATGAAAAATATGAGAAATCAAAAATTCTAAAAATTCTAAAAATATAAGTTTTGAAAAAATGAAATTCAAAATTTTACAAATTTTAGGAATTTTACAAATTTTACAAATTTTACAAATTTTTGGGGTGTGAAAAACGACAAGGGACGAACGTCAAAGAACGTTGAACAATGATCGATAAATCACAAAAGATAATGGACAATAAGATGACAACACATGAAAGACGACACGAAAGAGGAGAAACGAATTAGACACGAGCGTTGCAACACGAACGAAGAGGTACGAAAGACGAGCGACGAGAGTCGAAAGACAATACACGAAAGAGTCATCACGAAGAAAGAACACTAAATTCGAAAACTTTAAAAAATATAAAATTATAAAAAATCGAAAAATATAAAAAATCAAACATATAAAAAATCGAAAAATATAAAAAAATATAAAAAATCGAAAAATAAAAAAATAAAAAATTATAAAAATTCTGAAAATATAAATTTTGAAAAAAAAAATTCAAAATTTTACAAATTTTACAATTTTTACAAATTTTAAGGAACGAAAAACGACAAGGGACGAACGGCAAAAGAACGTCGAACAATGATCGATGAAAAACGAAAGATAATGGACGATAAGATGACAACACATGAAAGACGACACGAAAGAGGAGAAACGAATGACGAGACACGAGCGTTTCAACACGAACGAAGAGGTACGAAAGACGAGCGACGAGAGTCGAAAGACAATACACAAAAGAATCATCACGAAGAAAGAAGACTAAATTCGAAAACTTTAAGAATTATAAAATTATAAAAAATTGAAAAATATAAAAAATCAAAAATATAAAAAATCGAAAAATATAAAAAATCAAAAATATAAAAAATCGAAAAATATTAAAAATAAAAACTATAAAAATTCTAAAAATATAAATTTTGAAACAATGAAATTCAAAATTTTACAAATTTTACAAATTTCACAAATTTTGAGGAACGAAAAACGACAAGGGACGAACAGCAAAAGAACGTCGAACAATAATCGATGAAACACCTAAGATAATGGTCGATAAGATGACAACACATGAAAGACGACAAGAAAGAGGAGAAACGAATTAGACACGAGCATTGCAACACGAACGAAGAGGTACGAAAGACGAGCGACGAGAGTCGAAAGACAATACACGAAAGAGTCATCACGAAGAAAGAACACTCAATTCGAAAACTTTAAAAATTATAAAATTAAAAAAAATCGAAAAATATAAAAAAATATAAAAAATCGAAAAATAAAAAAATCAAAAATTATAAAAATTCTGAAAATATAAATTTTGAAAAAATGAAATTCAAAATTTTACAAATTTTACAAATTTTACAAATTTTAAGGAACGAAAAACGACAAGGGACGAACGGCAAAAGAACGTCGAACAATGATCGATGAAAAACGAAAGATAATGGACGATAAGATGACAACACATGAAAGACGACACGAAAGAAGAGTAACGAATGACGAGACACGAGCGTTTCAACACGAACGAAGAGGTACGAAAGACGAGCGACGAGAGTCGAAAGACAATACACAAAAGAAACATCACGAAGAAAGAAGACTAAATTCGAAAACTTTAAAAATTATAAAATTATAAAAAATTGAAAAATATAAAAAATCAAAAATATAAAAAATCGAAAAATATAAAAAATCAAAAATATAAAAAATCGAAAAATATTGAAAATAAAAACTATAAAAATTCTAAAAATATAAATTTTGAAACAATGAAATTCAAAATTTTACAAATTTTACAAATTTCACAAATTTTGAGGAACGAAAAACGACAAGGGACGAACGGCAAAAGAACGTCGAACAATGATCGATGAAAAACGAAAGATAATGGACGATAAGATGACAACACATGAAAGACGACACGAATGAGGAGAAACGAATGACGAGACACGAGCGTTTCAACACTAACGAAGAGGTACGAAAGACGAGCGACGAGAGTCGAAAGAAAATACACAAAAGAAACATCACGAAGAAAGAAGACTAAATTCGAAAACTTTGAAAATTATAAAATTATAAAAAATTGAAAAATATAAAAAATCAAAAATATAAAAAATCGAAAAATATAATAAATCAAAAATATAAAAAATCGAAAAATATTGAAAATAAAAACTATAAAAATTCTAAAAATATAAATTTTGAAACAATGAAATTCAAAATTTTACAAATTTTACAAATTTCACAAATTTTGAGGAACGAAAAACGACAAGGGACGAACGGCAAAAGAACGTCGAACAATAATCGATGAAACACCTAAGATAATGGTCGATAAGATGACAACACATGAAAGACGACAAGAAAGAGGAGAAACGAATTAGACACGAGCGTTGCAACACGAACGAAGAGGTACGAAAGACGAGCGACGAGAGTCGAAAGACAATACACGAAAGAGTCATCACGAAGAAAGAAAACTAAATTCAAAAACCATAAAAATTGTAAAATATAAAATTTTGAAAAGTATATGAAATCGGAGAATATAAAAAATAGAAAAATATTAAAAATCGGACAATACAAAAAATCGAAAAATATAAAAATATAAAAATATAAAAATTCAAAAAATATAAATTTAAAAAAAAAGAATTTCAACATTTTACAAAGTTTGAGGTACAAAAAAAGACGAGGGACGAACGGCAAAAGATCGTCGAACAAAGATTGATGAAACACGAAAGATGAAAGACGAAAAGATGACAAATGAATGACGACACGAAAGAGGAAGGACGAATGACGAGACACGAGCGTTTCAACACGAACGAAGAGGTACGAAAGTGAGCGACGAGAGTCGAAAGACAATACACGAAAGAGTCATCACGAAGAAAGAAGACTAAATTCGAAAACTTTAAAAATTATAAAAATATAAAAAAATCGAAAAATATAAAGAATCAAAAATATAAAAAAATCGAAAATATAAAAAATCAAAAATATAAAAAACTGAAAAATATAAAAAATAAAACAGTATAAAAATTCAAAATATATAAATTTTGAAAAAATGAAACCCGAATTTTTAAAATTTTACAAACTTTGAGGAACGAAAAACGACAAAGGACGAACGGCAAAAGAACGTCGAACAATGATCGATGAAACATGAAAGATAATGGACGATAAGATGACAACACATGACAGACGACACGAAAGAGGAGAAACGAATGACGAGACACGAGCCTTTCAACACGAACGAAGAGGTACGAAGGACGGGGGACGAGAGTCGAAAGACACGAAAGAGTCATCACCAAGAAAGAAGACTAAATTTGAAAACTTTAAAAATTATGAAAATATAAAAAATCGAAAAATATAAAAAATGAAAAATATGAGAAATCAAAAATTCTAAAAATTCTAAAAATATAAGTTTTGAAAAAATGAAATTCAAAATTTTACAAATTTTAGGAATTTTACAAATTTTACAAATTTTACAAATTTTTGGGGTGTGAAAAACGACAAGGGACGAACGTCAAAGAACGTTGAACAATGATCGATAAATCACAAAAGATAATGGACAATAAGATGACAACACATGAAAGACGACACGAAAGAGGAGAAACGAATTAGACACGAGCGTTGCAACACGAACGAAGAGGTACGAAAGACGAGCGACGAGAGTCGAAAGACAATACACGAAAGAGTCATCACGAAGAAAGAACACTAAATTCGAAAACTTTAAAAATTATAAAATTATAAAAAATCGAAAAATATAAAAAATCAAACATATAAAAAATCGAAAAATATAAAAAAATATAAAAAATCGAAAAATAAAAAAATCAAAAATTATAAAAATTCTGAAAATATAAATTTTGAAAAAATGAAATTCAAAATTTTACAAATTTTACAAATTTTACAAATTTCAAGGAACGAAAAACGACAAGGGACGAACGGCAAAAGAACGTCGAACAATGATCGATGAAAAACGAAAGATAAAGGACGATAAGATGACAACACATGAAAGACGACACGAAAGAGGAGAAACGAATGACGAGACACGAGCATTTCAACACGAACGAAGAGGTACGAAAGACGAGCGACGAGAGGCGAAAGACAATACACAAAAGAATCATCACGAAGAAAGAAGACTAAATTCGAAAACTTTAAAAATTATAAAATTATAAAAAATTGAAAAATATAAAAAATCAAAAATATAAAAAATCGAAAAATATAAAAAATCAAAAATATAAAAAATCGAAAAATATTAAAAATAAAAACTATAAAAATTCTAAAAATATAAATTTTGAAACAATGAAATTCAAAATTTTACAAATTTTACAAATTTCACAAATTTTGAGGAACGAAAAACGACAAGGGACGAACGGCAAAAGAACGTCGAACAATAATCGATGAAACACCTAAGATAATGGTCGATAAGATGACAACACATGAAAGACGACAAGAAAGAGGAGAAACGAATTAGACACGAGCGTTGCAACACGAACGAAGAGGTACGAAAGGCGAGCGACGAGAGTCGAAAGACAATACACGAAAGAGTCATCACGAAGAAAGAACACTAAATTCGAAAACTTTAAAAATTATAAAATTATAAAAAATCGAAAAATATAAAAAATCAAACATAAAAAATCGAAAAATATAAAAAAATATTAAAAATCAAAAAATAAAAAAAACAAAAATTATAAAAATTCTGAAAATATAAATTTTGAAAAAATGAAATTCAAAATTTTACAAATTTTACAAATTTTACAAATTTTAAGGAACGAAAAACGACAAGGGACGAACGGCAAAAGAACGTCGAACAATGATCGATGAAAAACGAAAGATAATGGACGATAAGATGACAACACATGAAAGACGACACGAAAGAAGAGTAACGAATGACGAGACACGAGCGTTTCAACACGAACGAAGAGGTACGAAAGACGAGCGACGAGAGTCGAAAGACAATACACAAAAGAAACATCACGAAGAAAGAAGACTAAATTCGAAAACTTTAAAAATTATAAAATTATAAAAAATTGAAAAATATAAAAAATCAAAAATATAAAAAATCGAAAAATATAAAAAATCAAAAATATAAAAAATCGAATAATATTAAAAATAAAAACTATGAAAATTCTAAAAATATAAATTTTGAAACAATGAAATTCAAAATTTTACAAATTTTACAAATTTCACAAATTTTGAGGAACGAAAAACGACAAGGGACGAACGGCAAAAGAACGTCGAACAATGATCGATGAAAAACGAAAGATAATGGACGATAAGATGACAACACATGAAAGACGACACGAATGAGGAGAAACGAATGACGAGACACGAGCGTTTCAACACGAACGAAGAGGTACGAAAGACGAGCGACGAGAGTCGAAAGAAAATACACAAAAGAAACATCACGAAGAAAGAAGACTAAATTCGAAAACTTTAAAAATTATAAAATTATAAAAAATTGAAAAATATAAAAAATCAAAAATATAAAAAATCGAAAAATATAAAAAATCAAAAATATAAAAAATCGAAAAATATTAAAAATAAAAACTATAAAAATTCTAAAAATATAAATTTTGAAACAATGAAATTCAAAATTTTACAAATTTTACAAATTTCACAAATTTTGAGGAACGAAAAACGACAAGGGACGAACGGCAAAAGAACGTCGAACAATAATCGATGAAACACCTAAGATAATGGTCGATAAGATGACAACACATGAAAGACGACAAGAAAGAGGAGAAACGAATTAGACACGAGCGTTGCAACACGAACGAAGAGGTACGAAAGACGAGCGACGAGAGTCGAAAGACAATACACGAAAGAGTCATCACGAAGAAAGAACACTAAATTCGAAAACTTTAAAAATTATAAAATTATAAAAAATCGAAAAATATAAAAAATCAAACATATAAAAAATCGAAAAATATAAAAAAATATAAAAAATCGAAAAATAAAAAAATCAAAAATTATAAAAATTCTGAAAATATAAATTTTGAAAGAATGAAATTCAAAATTTTACAAATATTACAAATTTTACAAATTTTAAGGAACGAAAAACGACAAGGGACGAACGGCAAAAGAACGTCGAACAATGATCGATGAAAAACGAAAGATAATGGACGATAAGATGACAACACATGAAAGACGACGCGACGAGAGTCGAAAGACAATACACAAAAGAAACATCACGAAGAAAGAAGACTAAATTCGAAAACTTTAAAAAATATAAAATTATAAAAAATTGAAAAATATAAAAAATCAAAAATATAAAAAATCGAAAAATATAAAAAATCAAAAATATAAAAAATCGAAAAATATTAAAAATAAAAACTATAAAAATTCTAAAAATATAAATTTTGAAACAATGAAATTCAAAATTTTACAAATTTTACAAATTTCACAAATTTTGAGGAACGAAAAACGACAAGGGACGAACGGCAAAAGAACGTCGAACAATGATCGATGAAAAACGAAAGATAATGGACGATAAGATGACAACACATGAAAGACGACACGAATGAGGAGAAACGAATGTCGAGACACGAGCGTTTCAACACGAACGAAGAGGTACGAAAGACGAGCGACGAGAGTCGAAAGACAATACACAAAAGAAACATCACGAAGAAAGAAGACTTAATTCGAAAACTTTAAAAATTATAAAATTATAAAAAATTGAAAAATATAAAAAATCAAAAATATAAAAAATCGAAAAATATAAAAAATCAAAAATATAAAAAATCGAAAAATATTAAAAATAAAAACTATAAAAATTCTAAAAATATAAATTTTGAAACAATGAAATTCAAAATTTTACAAATTTTACAAATTTCACAAATTTTGAGGAAAGAAAAACGACAAGGGACGAACGGCAAAAGAACGTCGAACAATGATCGATGAATAACGAAAGATAATGGACGATAAGATGACAACACATGAAAGACGACACGAATGAGGAGAAACGAATGACGAGACACGAGCGTTTCAACACGAACGAAGAGGTACGAAAGGCGAGCGACGAGAGTCGAAAGACAATACACAAAAGAAACATCACGAAGAAAGAAGACTAAATTCGAAAACTTTAAAAATTATAAAATTATAAAAAATTGAAAAATATAAAAAATCAAAAATATAAAAAATCGAAAGATATAAAAAATCAAAAATATAAAAAAATCGAAAAATATTAAAAATAAAAACTATAAAAATTCTAAAAATACAAATTTTGAAACAATGAAATTCAAAATTTTACAAATTTTACAAATTTCACAAATTTTGAGGAAAGAAAAACGACAAGGGACGAACGGCAAAAGAACGTCGAACAATAATCGATGAAACACCAAAGATAATGGTCGATAAGATGACAACACATGAAAGACGACAAGAAAGAGGAGAAACGAATGACGAGACACGAGCGTTTCAACCTGAACGAAGAGGTACGACAGACGAGCGACGAGAGTTGAAAGACAATACACGAAAGTCATCACGAAGAAGGAACACAAAATTCGAAAACTTTAAAAATTATAAAATATAAAATATCGAAAAATATAAGAAATCGAAGAATATAAAAAATCGAAAAATATAAAAATCCAAAAATATAGAAATTCAAAAAATATAAATTTTGAAAAAAAGAATTTCAAAATTTTACAAAGTTTGAGATACGAAAAATGACGAGGGACGAACGGCAAAAGAACGTCGAACAAAAATCGATGAAACACGAAAGATGAAGGACGAAAAGATGACAAATGAAAGACGACACGAAAGAAAAAAGACGAGTGACGAGACACGAGCGTTTCAACACGAACGAAGAGGTACGAAAGACGAGCGACGAGAGTCGCAAGACAATACACGAAAGAGTCATCACGAAGAAAGAAGACAAAATTCGTAAACTTTAAAAATTATAAAAATATTGTAGCGGTACAGAATTATTAAGATAAATTAATTTAAGTAAAGTAACCCTAAGAAATTTTTTACTGAGGAAAAAACATACGGCGTCACGCGCGCAGCCCCCCTTCGTGCAACAGCCACGATCCCCTGACCCATTTCGTATGTTTATGACACCCCACCCAACGGCCGGCCAAAGGGTTAATTGAAAACCGCCCAGACGCAGCCCCATCAGGAATATCTTTGAAACGCCTGTCACCGTGATCGGGGAAACCCAAAACAATAATTCTGTAGCCGGGAGGCCCTTCACAGACGTGGCCTATTTTCGAGACGGAACAAAGGGACACTGTATTCCGACAGAAACAGAGAGTGGAAAATTCCTTTACTCCACTAGAGCTTATTGGCCGAATATAGTGTACAACGCCATTACCTTTAGCCAATAGCGACGCGATCGTTGTAGGGAGCAAGAACATATGAGGAGAAAGGGTGGGGGTAAAAGTTAACTTCATGCATTTTTGAGAAACAAAATTTCAGTGGGCTGAAAACAGTTGGTAGAGAGAAACTTCTCTGGGGTGGGAGCTATTCGCGGGGAGAGGCGAGTGCGCCTGTCAATGTACTTAGTTGAAATCACTGGGGAGATAAATTGGAATTCTCAGTGAAAAATTTAGAGGAAGTGCAAAAGCACTTCGAAAGTAAATTGGCGAATCCTTAGTAATTGCGTATTCGCTACAGGATTTCGCGTACTTCTGAATTTGTATTTGAGAGGATTCGCGTAGTTCAAAGGGAGCCTTTGTTGTGTGCTCCGCAACTGCGATCGGGGGCGATATCCCCGGCTATCTACGAGCTCCGCCGAAGACGCCACCAGACAGTCCCCCCTGCTGATGTCACCAGACGCCGCTAGACGCTGCTAGACGCCCCGCCCTGTTGGAGAAGGTGCAGGCCATCCCGCATTCCAGAGAAGGTCGCACCGGCCGCACACAAGCTTCGCCGCGCCCGCCCGGGCACATTGAACTTTTGACACGGAAGCTCTTAGTCAATGTAACTGGGGGCTATTAACCTCTTTAAAGTATTGTCAACGTGGTGCCGCGCCTAGGCACAAGAAAGGTCATTTATTATTGTAATTCTAGTTATAAAATAATTTTGTAGTCTTCTCTAGTTGTAAGCTTTCCTGTTAATTTTAATCTTTATTTTTTTGCTTTTTATTCAATCTTTTCGGTAACTTTTATTTTATTAATGTAACTTCCCTTGCACAGCTTCGTCCAGGAATAAAAGTTGTCTTTTACCAGTAACCAAATTGTTTATTTTGAATGCCCATGAGAATCTAATTAACAATTCCTTCCATCACCTAATTTTTAAACGAGTAAAGGAACAAGGACCGACTGAGCTATATCCCGCCCGCTACCGCGTACTTTTCACATGCGCGGAGGTGTTACAATATAAAAAGTCGAAAAATTAAAAAAAATAAAAAACATAAAATTGAAAAATATAAAAATAAAAAATAAAAAAAATCGAAAAATATAAAAAATCAAAAAAATATAAAAATTCAAAAATATAAATTTTGAAAAAATGAAATTCAAAATTTTACAAATTTTACAAATTTTACACAAATTTTGAGGAACGAAAATCGACAAGGGACGAACGGCAAAAGAACGTCGAACAATGATCGATGAAACACGAAAGATAATGGACGATAAGATGACAACACATGAAAGACGACACGAATGAGGAGAAACGAATGACGAGACACGAGCGTTGCAACACGAACGAAGAGGTACGAAAGACGAGCGACGAGAGTCGAAAGACAATACACGAAACAGTCATCAGGAAGAAAGAAGACTAAATTCGAAGACTTTAAAAATTATAAAAATATAAAAAAATAAAAAAAATAAAAAAGTATAAAAAATCGAAAAATATAAATAATAAAAAATATAAAAATTAAAAAAATATAAATTTCGAAAAAATGAATTTTAAAATTTTACAAAAGTTTGGTTCAACACGAACGAAGAGGTACGAAAGACGAGCGACGATAGTCGAAAGACAATACACGAAAGAGTCATCACGAAGAAAGAAGACTAAATTCGAAAACTTTAAAAATTATAAGATATAAAATATCGAAAAATAGAAGAAATCGAAAAATATAAAAAAATCGAAAAATAATAAAAATCGGACAATATAAAAAATCGAAAAATATAAAAATCAAAAAATATAAAAATTCAAAAAATATAAATTTAAAAAAAAAGGAATTTCAAAATTTTACAAAGTTTGAGATACGAAAAACGACAAGGGACGAACGGCAAAAGAAAGTCGTACAAAGATCGATGAAACACGAAAGATGAAAGACGAAAAGATGTCAAATGAAAGACGACACGAAAGAGGAAAGACGAATGACGAGACACGAGCGTTTCAACACGAAGGATGAGGTACGAAAGACGAGTGACGAGCGTCGAAAGACAATACACGAAAGAGTCATCACGAAGAAAGAAGACTAAATTCGAAAACTTTAAAAATTGTAAAACATAAAATATCGAAAAATAGAAGAAATCGAAAAATATAAAAAATCGAAAAATATTAAAAATCGGACAATATGAAAAATCGAAAAATATAAAAATCAAAAAATATAAAAAAACAAAAATATAAATTTTGAAAAAAAATTTCAAAATTTTACAAAGTTTGAAATACAAAAAACGACGACGGACGAACGGCAAAAGAACGTCGAACAAAGATCTAATTAAAAATTAGAAACGCAAAAATTCGATATTATCATGATGTCTTTAAAGTAAATACAAACACAAAAGACGTTTGGAACAAACTGAGAGACCTCGGAATCACGAAAGCAAATTCTTCTGAAATTTCTATCGATATGCCCTTGAATGATATTAATGACTACTTTGTAAATGTTTCAAAACCAATACCACCTTCTGTCAAGCGTAATACATTACAGAGACTTTCGAGCAACTCACCTGCTATCAGGGATAAATTTTATTTCCATAACGTTGATCATCAAGAAGTTAGTAAAATTGTTCTTTCACTAAAATCAAATGCAAATGGCTCCGATGGTATCACAGCCAAACAATTGAAATTTGTTTTACCATTTGCCCTTCCGGCACTCACGCATTTAATTAATTTCTCATTAACAACGGGAACCTTTCCTCAAGCGTGGAAGCTTGCACATGTTCGCCCCCTGCCAAAATCTGAACTGGCCTCGGCGTCTTGCAATTATCGCCCAATTAGCATATTGCCGACAGTGTCTAAAGTTCTGGAAAAAATTGTTCGAAAACAGATTGTAAAACACGTATCCGACTCAGATCTGCTCGATAACTTTCAATCCGGCTTTAGAGAAGGTAGAAGCACACAAACCGCTTTATTGAAGGTAGAAGCACACAAACCGCTAACTGAAGACATACGAAAAGCGCTAGATGATGGCCTCGTAACTGTATTAACTCTTTTAGATTTTAGTAAAGCATTCGACTCTGTAGATTACGACATCCTAATAGCGAAGTGCAAAAATCTAAGTTTTTCTGATTCCACCATCTCTTGGATTGCAAGCTATCTCTACAATAGGCAACAAATTGTAGTAGTTGACGATCTGCACTCCAATCCAAAACCTCTCCAACGAGGAGTACCTCAGGGATCCGTGTTAGGTCCACTGTTCTTCTTAATTTACATGAATGACCTATCAAACGAACTTACGGAATGTAGTCATCATATGTACGCGGATGACCTGCAAATTTATATCTCCGGGAAACCATCACAGGTAGAAATGCTAATAAATAAATTAAATAATGAACTCTCATCTGTAGTCAAATGGTCAATGAGAAACGGACTCAATTTAAATCCTACAAAATCACAAACCATCATAATTGGCTCTTCTCAAATGCATAAGAAACTTGAAGGTTCATATGTTCCTGATGTGCTTATAGACAATGTTGTAGTACCTCGTCATACACAAGTCAAAAACTTGGGCTTAATTCTTGATGATCATTTAAGTTGGGAATATCAGATCCGAAATGTCTGTCGGAAAGTTTATGCTTCTTTGCAATCCCTTAGATATATCGATAAATGTCTCCCTACTAATACGAAGGAAATGTTGGTAAAAACCCTGCTGTGTCCTCATTTCGACTACGGGGATATTGTGTATAACAATTTAAAAGATTCACTCGCTCAAACTCTACAGAGGGCTCAAAATTCCTGTATTCGTTTCATTTATAACATAAAAAAATACGATCACATCTCTGGAGTTTATAAACAGCACAAAATATTAACACTAAAGGATAGGCGCTTGTATCACAGCCTTTGTCTTTTATTTAAGATGCTAAAAATGGGTTCCCCGACATACTTAACAAATTATTTTGTACACCTTAAATCATCTAGATTTCAAAAATCCCAGTTACTCTGCATTCCAAAAAGCAAAACCAGCTACTACAATAAATCGTTCGCAATTACTGTAGCCCGCGAATGGAATAAATTGCCTCCCAATATTAAAAACTCCTCTTCATTAACATCTTTTAAGAAGCACCTGCATGACTTTTTTACAAAGTAAAATACACAATTTTGCTATTTAAATCACTGTAGATTACGGGTCAAATAAAAGCTATTTCTTAGGATTGTTAAGATTAATATGTTTTAGAAATAACATTAATGTTTCTTTTGTAAATGTTACTTTCTTTCGACCTGTTTGATACTGCCGGAACTGTACTTTCATCCGTAGGAGCAGAGGCGGTTTTAAACAAGAAAACCACCCTTTGCAGCATGGACCGCAGCTGAGGATACCATCCCAAAGACCCGTTACTTCATGTTAGCTTAGTTTCCATTGTATTAGGACACAGTCTGCCTGGTGGGTTTTCCCCGACTAGCGGGTTTTCCTCCAGGATCGAGCGACGTGTGATGGTGTCTTTCTGTATTAATAGATCACAGTCGCTCGGGGTGAATACCAGGCTGTCGCGTAGCGCGCAGATATTTAAAGCACATAATCTTATTTAATTCAAATTGTATTTTCAATCTCAGACTTGATTTTAAAATTATTTCAAAATTATTATTGTAACATTTTATCCATTTAACCTCTGATGTTGTCTATTTATAAGTTGCTTTAAATGACGTTTGCTTTCCACTAACTACTTACAACTTGTAGATTATATTACTTTTAAATTTTTAGATAACATTACTTTTTAGTAATTTTACTATTTAATACATTACTCTGTATACTTGTGACATGTGGTCAGGCGGAAGAGCGGGCCTGATGGCCCGAGCCTCGCCATATTAATAAAGGCATATTATTATTATTATTATTATTATTATTATTATTATATCTATGAAACACGAAAGATGAAGGACGATAAGATAACAACACATGAGAGACGACACGAAAGAGGAGAAACGAATGACGAAACACCAGCGTTTCAACACGAAGAGGTACGAAAGACGAGCGACGAGAGTAGAAAGACAATACACGAAAGAGTCATCACGAAGAAAAAAGACTGGGAGCGAACGGGAAAAGAACGTCGAACAATGATCGAAGAAACACGAAAGATAATAGAAGATAAGATGACAACACATGAAAGACGACACGAAAGAGAAGAAACGAATGAAGAGACACGAGCGTTTCAGCACGAACGAAGAGGTACGAAAGACGAGCGACGAGAGTCGAAATCAATACACGAAAGAGTCATCACGAAGAAAGAAGACTAAATTCGAAAACTTTAAAATTTATAAAAGTATAAAAAATCGAAAAATAAAAAAAATCAAAAATATAAAAAATCGATAAATCTAAAAAATCAAAAATATAAAAAATCGAAAAATATAAAAATCAGAAAATATAAAAATTCGAAAAATATATTTTGAAAAATTGGAAGTCAAAATTTTACAAAATTTACAAATTTTACTAACTTTGAGGAACTAAAAACGACAAGGGACGAACGGCAAAAGAACGTCGAACAATGATTGATGAAACACGAAAGATAATGGACGTTAAGACAACACATGACAGACGACACGAAAGAGGAGAAACGAATGACGAGACACGAGCGTTTCAACACGAACGCAGTGGTACGAAAGACGAGTGACTTGAGTCGAAAGACAATACACGAAAGAGTCATCACGAAGAAAGAAGACTAAATTCGAAAACTTTAAAAATTATAAAAATATAAAAAATCAAAAAATATAAAAATCAAAAATTAAAAAAATTTGAAAAAATGAAATTCAAAATTTTACAAATTTTACAAATTTTACAAATTTTGAGGAACGACAAGGGACGAACGGCAAAAAATGTCGAACAATGATCGATTAAACACGAAAGATAATGGACGATAAGATGACAACACATGAAAGACGACACGAAAGAGGAGAAACGATTGACGAGACACGAGCTTTTCAACACAAACGAAGAGGTACGAAAGACAAGCGACGAGAGTCGAAAGACAATACACGAAAGGGTCATCAGGAGGAATGAAGACTAAATTCAAAAACTTTAAAAATATAAGGATATAAAAAATCGAAAAATATAAAAAATCAAAAATATAAATAATCAAAAAATATAAAAAATCAAAAATATAAAAAATCGAAAAATACAAAAAATCAAAAAATCAAAAAATTCAAAAAATATAAAGATTGAAAAAATGAAATTCAAAGTTTTACAAATTTTACAAATTTTACAAATTTTACAAATTTTACAAATTTTACAAATTTTGAGGGACGAAAAACGACAAGTGACGAACGGCGAAAGAACGTCGAACAATGATCGTTGAAACACGAATGATAATGGACGATAAGATGACATCACATGAAAGACGACACGAAAGAGGAGATACGATTGACAAGACGAGCGTTTCAACACGAACGAAGAGGTACCAAAGTCGAGCGACGAGAGTCGAAAGACAATACACGAAAGAGTCATCACGAAGAAAGAAGACTAAATTCAAAAACTTTAAAAATTATAAAAATATAAAAAATCAAGAAATATAAAAATCAAACAATATAAAAAATCGAAAAATAAAAATAATAAAAACATAAAAATTCAAAAAATATAAATTTCAAAAAAATATTTTAAAATTTTACAACTTTTCGTTTCAACCCGAACGAAGAGGTACGAAAGACGAGCGACAAGAGTCGAAAGACAATACACGAAAGAGTCATCACGAAGAAAGAAAACTAAATTCAAAAACCATAAAAATTGTAAAATATAAATTTTTGAAAAGTATAAGAAATCAAAGAATATAAAAAATCGAAAAATATTAAAAATCGGACAATATAAAAAATCGAAAAATATAAAAATATAAAAATATAAAAATTCAAAAAATAAAATTTTGAAAAAAATAATTTCAACATTTTACAAAGTTTGAGGTACAAAAAACGACGAGGGACTAACGGCAAAAGATCGTCGAACAAAGATTGATGAAACACGAAAGATGAAAGACGAAAAGATGACAAATGAATGACGACACGAAAGAGGAAGGACGAATGAAGAGACACGAGCGTTTCAACACGAACGAAGAGGTACGAAAGTGAGCGACGAGAGTCGAAAGACAATACACGAAAGAGTCATCACGAAGAAAGAAGACTAAATTCGAAAACTTTAAAAATTATAAAAATATAAAAAATCAAAAAATATAAAAATAAATAAATATAAATTTTGAATAAATGAAATTCAAAATTTTCCAAATTTTACAAATTTTACAAATTTTCAGGAACGAAAAACGACAAGGGTCGAACGGATAAAGAACGTCGAACAATGATCGATGAAACACGAAAGATAATGGACGATAAGATGACAACACATGACAGACGACACGAAAGAGGAGAAATGAATGACGAGACAGGAGCGTTTCAACACGAACGAAGAGTTTTCTCGTCACTCGAGAAAGACGAGCGACGAGAGTCGAAAGACAATACACGAAAGATTCAATAGAGAGAAAGACTAAATTCGAAAACTTTAAAAATTATAAATATATAAAAAATCGAAAAATATAAAAAAATAAAAAAATATTTAAAAATTAAAAAAATATAAAAAATCAAAAATATAAAAAATCGAAAAATATAAAAAATCAAAAATATGTAAAAATTAAAAAATAAACAAAATCAAAAATATAAAAATCAAAAGATATAAAAATTCAAAAAATATATTTTGAAAAATGAAATTTAAAATTTTACAAATTTTACAAATTTTGAGGAACGAAAACCAACAAGGGACGATCGGCAAAAGAACGTCGAACAATGATCGATGAAACACGAAAGATAATGGACGATAAGATGACAACACATGAAAGACGACACGAAAGAGGACAAACGAATGACGAGACACGAGCGTTTCAACACGAACGAAGAGGTACGAAAGAAGAGCGACGAGAGTCGAAAGACAATACACGAAAGAGTCATCACGAAGAAAGAAGACTAAATTCGTAAACTTTAAAAATTATAAAAATATAAAAAATCAAAAAATATAAAAATCAAAAAATATAAAAAATCGAAAGATATAAAACAATCGGAAATATAAAAAAATCGGAAAATATAAAAAATCAAAAATATGTAAAAATTAAAAAATATAAGAAATCAAAAATATAAAAATCAAAAAATATAAAAATTCAAAAAATATAAATTTTGAAAAAATGAAATTTTAAATTTTTACAAATTTTAGAAAATTTACAAATTTTGAGGAACGAAAAACGACAAGGGATGAACGGCAAATGAACGTCTAACAATGGTCGATGAAACACGAAAGATAATGGACGATAAGATGACAACACATGACAGACGACACGAAAGAGGAGAAACGAATAACGAGACAGGAGCGTTTCAACACGAACGAAGAAGTACGAAAGACGAGCGACGAGAGTCGAAAGACAATACACGAAAGAGTCATCACGAAGAAAGAAGAATAAATTCGAAAACTTTAAAAATTATAAAAATATAAAAAATCAAAAAATATAAAAATCAAAAATATAAAAAATCGATAAATCTAAAAAATCAAAAATATAAAAAATCGAAAAATATAAAAAATAAAAAAAATATAAAATAAAAAAATATAAATTTTGAACAAATGGAAGTCAAAATTTTACAAATTTTACAAATTTTACAAACTTTGAGGAACTAAAAACAAGGGACGACGACAAAAGAACGTCGAACAATGATCGATGAAACACGAAAGATAATGGACGTTAAGACTATACATGACAGACGACACGAAAAAGGAGAAACGATTGACGAGACACGAGAGTTTCAACACGAACGCAGAGGTACGAAAGACGAGTGACGTGAGTCGAAACACAATACACGAATGAGTCATCACGAACAAAGTAGACTAAATTCGAAAACATTAAAAATTATAAAAATATAAAAAATCAAAAAATATAAAAATCAAAAAATATAAATTTTGAAAAAATGAAATTCAAAATTTTACAAAATTTACATATTTTACAAATTTTCAGGAACGAAAAACGACAAGGGAAGAACGGCAAAAGAACGTCGAACAATGATCGATGAAACACGAAAGATAATGGACAATAAGATGACCACATGAAAGACGACACGAAGGAGGAGAAACGAATGACGAGACACGAGCGTTTCAACACGAACGAAGAAGTACGAAAGACGAGCGACGAGATTCGAAATACAATACACGAAAAGTGTCATCACGAAGAAAGAAGACTAAATTCGTAAACTTTAAAAATATAAAAATATAAAAAATCGAAAAATTTAAAAATAAAAAAATATAAAAAATCGAAAAATATAAAAAAATAAAAAATATAAAAAATCGTAAAATAAAAAAATCAAAAAATATAAAAATTCAAAAAATATAAATTTTGAAAAAATGAAATTCATAATTTTACAAATTTTAGAACTTTTACAAATTTGAGGAACGAAAAACGACAAGGGATGAACGGCAAAAGAACGTCGAACAATGATCGATGTACACGAAAGATAATGGACGATAAGATGACAACACATGACAGACGACACGAATGAGGAGAAACGAATGACGAGACAGGAGCGTTTCAATACGAACGAAGAAGTACGAAAGACGAGCGACGAGTGTCGAAAGACAATACATTAAAAGTCATCACGAAGTAAGGAGACTAAATTCCAAAACTTTAAAAATTATAAAATATAAAAAATCAAAATATATAAAAATCAAAAATATAAAAAATCGATAAATCTAAAAAATCAAAAATATAAAAAATCGAAAAATATAAAAAATCAAAAAATATAAAAATTCAAAAAATATTAATTTTGAAAAAATGGAAGTCAAAATTTTACAAATTTTACAAATTTTACAAACTTTGAGGAATTAAAAACAAGGGACTAACGGCAAAAGAACGTCGAACAATGATCGATGAAACACGAAAGATAATGGACGTTAAGACAACACATGACAGACGACACGAAAAAGGAGAAACGATTGACGAGACACGAGAGTTTCAACACGAACGCAGAGGTACGAAAGGCGAGTGACGTGGGTCGAAACACAATACACGAAAGAGTCATCACGAACAAAGTAGACTAAATTCGAAAACTTTAAAAATTATAAAAATATAAAAAATCAAAAAATATAAAAATCAAAAAATATAAATTTTGAAAAAATGAAATTCAAAATTTTACAAATTTTGCAAGTTTTACAAATTTTCAGGAACGAAAAACGACAAGGGACGAACGGCAAAAGAACGTCGAACAATGATCTATGAAACACGAAAGATAATGGCCGATAAGTTGACCACATGAAAGACGACACGAAGGAGGAGAAACGAATGACGAGACACGAGCGTTTCAACACGAACGAAGATGTACGAAAGACAAGCGACGAGAGTCGAAAGACAATACACGAAAGAGTCATAACGAAGAAAGAAGACTAAATTCGAAAACTTTAAAAATTATAAAATATAAAATATCGAAAAATATAAGAAATCAAAGAATATAAAAATTCACAAAATATAAATTTTGAAAAAAAGAATTTCAAAATTTTACAAAGTTTGAGATACGAAAAACGACGAAGGACGAGCGGCAAAAGAACGTCGAAAAAAAATCGGTGAAACACGAAAGATGAAGGACGAATAGATGACAAATGAAAGACGACACGAAAGAGAAAAGACGAGTGACGAGACACGTGCGTTTCAACACGAACGAAGAGGTACGAAAGACGAGCGACGAGAGTTTCGACTCATTGACAAAACACCAAAGAATCATCACGAATAAAGGACACTAAATTCGAAAACTTTAAAAATTATAAAACTATAAAAAATCGAAAAATATAAAAAATCAAAAATATAAAATATCGAAAAATATAAAAAATCAAAAATAAAAAAACGAAAATATAAAAAAATTAAAAATATAAAAATTCAAAAAATATAAATTTTAAAAAAATGAAAAACAAAATTTTACATATTTTACAAATTTTACAAATATTACGAATTTTGAGGAACGAAAACGACATGGGACGAACGGCAAATGAACGTGGAACAAAGATCGATGAAACACGAAAGATGAAGAACGAAAAGATGACAAATGGAAGACGACACGAAAGAGGAGAAACGAATGACGAGACACGAGCGTTGCAACACGAACGAAGAGGTACGAAAGACGAGCGACGAGAGTCCAAAGACAATACACGAAACAGTCATCAGGAAGAAGGAAGACTAAATTCGAAAACGTTAAAAATTATAAAAATATAAAAAAATATAAAAAAATAAAAAAGTATAAAAATCGAAAAATATAAAGGGATCAGGAGGAAAGAAGACTAAATTCAAAAACTTTAAAAATATAAGGATATAAAAAATCGAAAAATATAAAAAATCAAAAATATAAATAATCGAAAAATATAAAAATTCAAAAAATTAAAAAATCGAAAAATATAAAAATTCAAAAAATACTAATTTAAAAAAAATGAAATTCAATATTTTACAAATGTTACAAATTTTACAAATTTTACAAATTTTACAAATTTTGAGGAACGAAAAACGACAAGGGTCGAACGGCAAAAGAACGTCGAACAATGATCGATGAAACACGAAAGATAATGGACAATAAGACGACAACACATGAAAGACGACACGAAAGTGGAGAAACGATTGACGAGACACGAGCCTTTCAACACGAACGAAGAGGTACGTAAGACGATCGACGAGAGTCGAAAGACAATACAAGAAAGAGTCATCACGAAGAAAGATGACTAAATTCGAAAACTTTAAAAATTATAAAAATATAAAAAAATCGAAAAATATAAAGAATCAAAAATATAAAAAAATCGAAAATATAAAAAATCAAAAATATAAAAAACTGAAAAATATAAAAAATAAAACAATATAAAAATTCAAAAAATATAAATTTTGAAAAAATTAAATTCAAAATTTTACAAATTTTACAAATTTTACAAATTTTACAAATTTTACAAATTTTACAAATTTTACAAATTTTACAAATTTTACAAATTTTTTGGAACGAAAAGCGACAAGGGACGAACGGTAAAGAACGTCGGACAATGATCGATGAAACACGAAAGATAATGGACGATAAGATGACAACACATGAAAGACGACACGAAAGTGGAGAAACGAATGACGAGACACGAGCGTTTCAACACGAACGAAGAGGTACGAAAGACGAGCGACGAGAGTCGAAAGACAGTACACGAATGATTCATCACGAAGAAGACTAAATTCGAAAACTTTAAAATTTATGAAATATAAAATATCGAAAAATATAAGAAATCGAAGAATAAATAAATCGAAAAATAATAAAAATAGGACAATATAAAAAATCGAAAAATATAAAAATCAAAAAATATAAAAATTCAAAAAATATACATTTTGAAAAAAAGAATTTCAACATTTTACAAAGTTTGAGGTACAAAAAACCACGAGGGAGGAACGACAAAAAATGTCGAACAAAGATCGATGAAACACGAAAGATGAAAGACGAAAAGATGACAAATGAAAGACGACACGAAAAGGAAGGACGAATGCCAGGACACGTGCGTTTCAATACGGACAAATATGTACGAAAGACGAACGACGAGAGTCGAAAGACAATACACGAAAGAGTCATCACGATAAATGAAGACTAAATTCGAAAACTTTAAAAATTATAAAAACATAAAAAATCGAAAAATATAAAAAATCAAAAATATAAAAAATCAAAAAATATAAAAAAATCAAAAATATAAAAAATCGAAAAAATATAAAATATCAAAAAATATATAAATTAAAAAATATAAATTTAAAAAAAATGAATTCAAAATTTTTCAAATTTTACAAATTTTGAGGAACGAAAAACGACAAGAACGAACGGCAAAAGAACGTCGAACAATGATCCATGAAACACGAAAGATAATGGAGGATAAGATGACAACACATGAAAGACGACACGAAAGAGGAGAAACGAATGACGAGACACGAGCAATTTAACACGAACGAAGAGGTACGAAAGACGAGCGATGAGAGTCGAAAGACAATACACGAAAGAGTCATCACGAAGAAAGAAGACTAAATTCGTAAACTTTAAAAATTATAAAAATATAAAAAAATAAAAAATATAAAAATCAAAAAATATAAAAAATCGAAAAATATAAAAAATCAAAAAGATAAATTTTGAAAAAATGAACTTCAAAATTTTAAAAAAATTTACAAATTTTACAAATTTTGAGGAACGAAAAACGACAAGGGACGAACGGCAAAAGAACGTCGAACAATGATCGAAGAAACACGAAAGATAATAGACGATAAGATGACAACACATGAAAGACGACACGAAAGAGGAGAAACGAATGAAGAGACACGAGCGTTTCAACACGAACGAAGAGGTACGAAAGACGAGCGACGAGAGTCGAAATCAATACACGAAAGAGTCATCACGAAGAAAGAAGACTAAATTCGAAAACTTTAAAATTTATAAAAGTATAAAAAATCGAAAAATAAAAAAAATCAAAAATATAAAAAATCGATAAATCTAAAAAATCAAAAATATAAAAAATCGAAAAATATAAAAAATCAGAAAATATAAAAATTCGAAAAATATATTTTGAAAAATTGGAAGTCAAAATTTTACAAAATTTACATATTTTACTAACTTTGAGGAACTAAAAACGACAAGGGACGAACGGCATAAGAACGTCGAACAATGATCGATGAAACACGAAAGATAATGGACGTTAAGACAACACATGACAGACGACACGAAAGAGGAGAAACGAATGACGAGACACGAGCGTTTCAACACGAACGCAGTGGTACGAAAGACTCGACTTGAGTCGAAAGACAATACACGAAAGAGTCATCACGAAGAAAGAAGACTAAATTCGAAAACTTTAAAAATTATAAAAATATAAAAAATCAAAAAATATAAAAATCAAAAATTAAAAATTTTGAAAAAATGAAATTCAAAATTTTACAAATTTTACAAATTTTACAAATTTTGAGGAACGACAAGGGACGAACGGCAAAAAATGTCGAACAATGATCGATTAAACACGAAAGATAATGGACGATAAGATGACAACACATGAAAGACGACACGAAAGAGGAGAAACGATTGACAAGACACGAGCTTTTCAACACAAACGAAGAGGTACGAAAGACAAGCGACGAGAGTCGAAAGACAATACACAAAAGGGTCATCAGGAGGAAAGAAGACTAAATTCAAAAACTTTAAAAATATAAGGATATAAAAAATCGAAAAATATAAAAAATCAAAAATATAAATAATCGAAAAAGATAAAAACTCAAAAATATAAAAAATCGAAAAATACAAAAAATCAAAAAATCAAAAAATCAAAAAATTCAAAAAATATAAAGATTGAAAAAATGAAATTCAAAGTTTTACAAATTTTACAAATTTTACAAATTTTACAAATTATACAAATTTTACAAATTTTGAGGGACGAAAAACGACAAGTGACGAACGGCGAAAGAACGTCGAACAATGATCGATGAAACACGAATGATAATGGACGATAAGATGACATCACATGAAAGACGACACAAAAGAGGAGATACGATTGACAAGACGAGCGTTTCAACACGAACGAAGAGGTACCAAAGTCGAGCGACGAGTGTCGAAAGACAATACACGAAAGAGTCATCACGAAGAAAGAAGACTAAATTCAAAAAGTTTAAAAATTATAAAAATTAAAAAAATCGAAAAAAATAAAATCAAAAATAGAAAAAATCGAAAAATATAAAAAATCAAAACTATCAAAAATCGAAAAATTAAAAATCTAAAAATATAATTAAAAAAATATAAATTTTGAAAAAATGAAATTCAAAATTTTACAAATTTTACCAATTTTGAGGAACGAAAAACGACAAGGGACGAACGGCAAAAGAACGTCGAACAATGATCGATGAAACACGAAAGATAATGGACGATAAGATGACAACACATAAAAGACGACACGAAAGAGGAGAAACGAAAAACGCTACACGTGCGTCTCAATACGGACGATGATGTACGAAAGACGAGCGACGAGAGTAGAAAGACAATGCACGAAAGAATCTTCACGAAGAAAGAAGACTAAATTCGAAAACTTTAAAAATTATAAATATATAAAAAAATCGAAAAATATAAAGAATCAAAAATATAAAAAACTGAAAAATATAAAAAATAAAACAATATAAAAATTCAAAAAATTTAAATTTTGAAAAAATGAAATTCAAAATTTAAAAATTTTACAAACTTTGAGGAACGAAAAACGACAAGGGACGAACGGCAAAAGAACGTCGAACAATGATCGATGAAACACGAAAGATAATGGACGATAAGATGACAACACATGAAACACGACACCAAAGAGGAGAAACGAATGACGAGACACGAGCGTTTCAACACGAACGAAGAAGTACGAAAGACGAGCGACGAGAGTCGAAATACAATACACGAAAGAGTCGTCACGAAGAAAGAAGACTAAATTCGAAAACTTTAAAAATTATAAAAATATAAAAAATCAAAAAATATAAATATCAAAAATTATAAATTTTGAAAAATGATATTCAAAATTTTACAAATTTTACAAATTTTACAAATTTTGAGGAACGACAAGGGACGAACGGCAAAAAATGTCGAACTATGATCGATTAAACACGAAAGATAATGGACGATAAGATGACAACACATGAAAGACGACACGAAAGAGGAGAAACGATTGACGAGACACGAGCTTTTCAACACAAACGAAGAGGTACGAAAGACAAGCGACGAGAGTCGAAAGATAATACACGAAAGGGTCATCAGGAGGAAAGAAGACTAAATTCAAAAACTTTAAAAATATAAGGATATAAAAAATCGAAAAATATAAAAAATCAAAAATATAAGTAATCGAAAACTATAAAAATTCAAAAATATAAAAAATCGAAAAATACAAAAAATCAAAAAATCAAAGAATTTAAAAAATATAAAGATTGAAAAAATGAAATTCAAAGTTTTACAAATACAAATTTTACAAATTTTACAAATTTTACAAATTTTACAAATTTTACAAATTTTACAAATTTTACAAATTTTACAAATTTTGAGGAACGAAAAACGACAAGTGACGAACGGCGAAAGAACGTCGAACAATGATCGTTGAAACACGAATGATAATGGACGATAAGATGACATCACATGAAAAACGACACGAAAGAGGAGATACGATTGACAAGACGAGCGTTTCAACGCGAACGAAGAGGTACCAAAGTCGAGCGACGAGAGTCGAAAGACAATACACGAAAGAGTCATCACGAAGAAAGAAGACTAAATTCAAAAACTTTAAAAATTATAAAAATTAAAAAAATCGAAAAAAAAATCAAAAATAGAAAAAATCGAAAAATATAAAAAATCAAAACTATAAAAAATCGAAAAATTAAAAATCTAAAAATATAATTCAAAAAATACAAATTTTGAAAAAATGAAATTCAAATTTTTACAAATTTTACGAATTTTGAGGAACGAAAAACGACAAAGGATGATCGGCAAAAAGAACGTCGAACAATGATCGATGAAACACGAAAGATAATGCACGATAAGATGACAACACATGTAAGACGACACGAAAGAGGAGAAACGAATGACGAGACACGAGCGTTTCAACTCGAACGAAGAGGTACGAAGGACGAGCGACGAGAGTCTAAAGACAATACACGAAAGTCATCACGAAGAAAGAAGACTAACTTCGAAAACTTTAAAAATTATAAAAATATAAAAAATCAAAAAATATAAAAACCAAAATTAAAAAAAATCGAAAATTGTAAATAATAAAAAATAGAAAAATTAAAAAAATATAAATTTTGAAAAAACGCATTTCAAAATTTTACATATTTTCGTTCAACACGAACGAAGAGGTACGATAGACGAGCGACGATAGTCGAAAGACAATACACGAAAGAGTCATCACGAAGAAAGAAGACTAAATTCGAAAACTTTAAAAATTATAAAATATAAAATATCGAAAAATAGAAGAAATCGAAAAATATAAAAAAATCGAAAAATATTAAAAATCGGACAATATAAAAAATCGAAAAATATAAAAATCAAAAAATATAAAAATTCAAAAAATATAAATTTTGAAAAAAATAATTTCAATATTTTACAAAGTTTAAGATACGAAAAACGACAAGGGACGATCGGAAAAAGTACGTCGAACAAAGATCGATCAAGCACGAAAGATGAAAGACGAAAAGATGACAAATGAAAGACGACACGAAAGAGGAAAGACGAATGACGAGACACGAACGTTTCAACACGAAGGAAGGGGTACGAAAGACGAGCGACGAGCGTCGAAAGACAATACACGAAAGAGTCATCATGATGAAAGAAGACTAAATTCGAAAACTTTAAAAATTATAAAATATAAAATATCGAATAATATAAGTAATCAAAGAATATAACAAATCGAAAAATATTAAAAATCGGACAATAAAAAAATCGAAAAATTTAAAAAAATATACAAAATTTCAAAAAATATAAATTTTGAAAAAAAGAATTTCAAAATTTTACAATGTTCGAAATACAAAAAACGTCGAGGGACGAACGGCAAAAGAACGTCGAACAATGATCGATGAAACACGAAAGAAAATGGACAATAAGACGACAACACATGAAAGACGACACGAAAGTGGAGAAACGATTTACGAGACACGAGCCTTTCAACACGAACGAAGAGGTACGTAAGACGAGCGAAGAGAGTCGAAAGACAATACACGAAAGAGTCATCACGAAGAAAGAAGACTAAATTCGTAAACTTTAAAAATTATAAAAATATAAAAAATAAAAAAATATAAAAATCAAAAAATATAAAAAAAACGATAAATATAAAAAAATCAAAAATATAAAAATTAGAAAAATATAAAAAATCAAAAAATATAAATTTTGAAAAAATGAAATTCAAAATTTTAAAAATTTTTACAATTTTACAAACTTTGAGGAACGAAAAACGACAAGGGACGAACGGCAAAAGAACATCGAACAATGATCGATGAAACACGAAAGATAATGGACGATAAGATGACAACACATGAAAGACGACACGAAAGAGGAGAAACGAATGACGAGACACGAGCGTTTCAACACGAACGAAGAGGTACGAAAGACGAGCGACGAGAGTCGAAAGACAATACACGAAAGAGTCATCACGAAAAAAGAAGACTAAATTCGAAAACTTTAAAATTTATAAAAATATGAAAAATCGAAAAATATAAAAAATCAGAAAAATAAAAATTCAAAAAATATATTTTGAAAAATTGGAAGTCAAAATTTTACAAAATTTACAAATTTTACTAACTTTGAGGAACTAAAAACGACAAGGGACGAACGGCAAAAGAACGTCGAACAATGATCGATGAAACACGAAAGATAATGGACGGTAAGACAACACATGACAGACGACACGAAAGAGGAGAAACGAATGACGAGACACGAGCGTTTCAACACGTACGCAGAGGTACGAAAGACGAGCGATGAGAGTCTAAAGACAATACACGAAAGAGTCATCACGAAGAAAGGAGACTAAATTCTTAAACTTTAAAAATTATAAAAATATAAAAAATAAAACAATATAAAAATCAAAAATATAAAAAATCGAAAAATATAAAAACCAAAAAATATAAATTTTGAAAAATGAAATTTAAAATTTTAAAAAATTTTACAAATTTTACAAATTTTGAGGAACGAAAAACGACAAGGGACGAACGGCAAAAGAACGCCGAACAATGATCGATGAAACACGAAAGATAATGGACGATAAGATGACAACACATGAAAGACGACACGAAAGAGGAGAAACGAATCACGAGACACGAGCGTTTCAACACGAACGAAGAAGTACGAAAGACGAGCGATGAGAGTCTAAAGACAATACACGAAAGAGTCATCACGAAGAAAGGAGACTAAATTCTTAATCTTTAAAAATTATAAAAATATAAAAAATAAAACAATATAAAAATCAAAAATATAAAAATCAAAAAATATAAAAATCAAAAATTATAAATTTTGAAAAAATGAAAATCAAAATTTTACAAATTTTACAAATTTTACAAATTTTGAGGAACGACAAGGGACGAACGCCAAAAAATGTCGAACAATGATCGATCAAACACGAAAGATAATGGACGATAAGATTACAGCACATGAAAGACGACACGAAAGAGGAGAAACGATTGACGAGACACGAGCTTTTCAACACAAACGAAGAGATACGAAAGACAAGCGACGAGAGTCGAAAGACAATACACGAAAGGGTCATCAGGAGGAAAGAAGACTAAATTCAAAAACTTTAAAAATATAAGGATATAAAAAATCGAAAAATATAAAAAATCAAAGATATAAATAATCGAAAAATATAAAAATTCAAAAATATAAAAAATCGAAAAATACAAAAAATCAAAAAATCAAAAAATTCAAAAAATATAAAGATTGAAAAAATGAAATTCAAAGTTTTACAAATTTTAATAATTTTACAAATTTTACAAATTTTACAAATTTTGAGGAACGAAAAACGACAAGTGACGAACGGCGAAAGAACGTCGAACAGTGATCGTTGAAACACGAATGATAATGGACGATAAGATGACATCACATGAAAAACGACACGAAAGAGGAGATACGATTTACAAGACGAGCGTTTCAACACGAACGAAGAGGTACCAAAGTCGAGCGACGAGAGTCGAAAGACAATACACGAAAGAGTCATCACGAAGAAAGAAGATTAAATTCAAAAACTTTAAAAATTATAAAAATTAAAAAAATCGAAAAAAAATCAAAAATAGAAAAAATCGAAAAATATAAAAAATCAAAACTATAAAAAATCGAAAAATTAAAAATCTTAAAATATAAATCAAAAAATATAAATTTTGAAAAAATGAAATTCAAAATTTTACAAATTTTACGAATTTTGAGGAACGAAAAACGACAAAGGATGATCGGCAAAAAGAACGTCGAACAATGATCGATGAAACACGAAAGATAATGCACGATAAGATGACAACACATGTAAGACGACACGAAAGAGGAGAAACGAATGACGAGACACGAGCGTTTCAACTCGAACGAAGAGGTACGATGGACGAGCGACGAGAGTCTAAAGACAATACACGAAAGAGTCATCACGAAGAAAGAAGACAAACTTCGAAAACTTTAAAAATTATAAAAATATAAAAAATCAAAAAATATAAAAACCAAAAATTAAAAAAATCGAAAATTGTAAATAATAAAAAATAGAAAAATTAAAAAAATATAAATTTTGAAAAAACGCATTTCAAAATTTTACATATTTTTTTTTCAACACGAACGAAGAGGTTCGAAAGACGAGCGACGCGAGTCGAAAGACAATACATGAAAGAGTCATCACGAAGAAAGAAGACTAAATTAGAAATCTTAAAAAATTATAAAAATATAAAAAAATCAAAAAAATATAAAAAATCGAAAAATATAAATATTAAAAAATATAAAAATTCAAAATATATAAATTTCGAAAAAATGAATTTCAAAATTTTACAAATTTTCGTTCAACACGAACGAAGAGGTACGATAGACGAGCGA
Source organism: Gryllus longicercus (assembly GCA_038098605.1). Classification (NCBI taxonomy): domain Eukaryota; kingdom Metazoa; phylum Arthropoda; class Insecta; order Orthoptera; family Gryllidae; genus Gryllus; species Gryllus longicercus. The sequence continues at coordinate 134,641 of JAZDUA010000103.1, read as the reverse complement.
CGATAGTCGAAAGACAATACACGAAAGAGTCATCACGAAGAAAGAAGACTAAATTCGAAAACTTTAAAAATTATAAAATATAAAATATCGAAAAATAGAAGAAATCGAAAAATATAAAAAATCGAAAAATATTAAAAATCGGACAATATAAAAAATCGAAAAATATAAAAATCAAAAAATATAAAAATTCAAAAAATATAAATTTTGAAAAAAATAATTTCAATATTTTACAAAGTTTAAGATACGAAAAACGACAAGGGACGATCGGAAAAAGTACGTCGAACAAAGATCGATCAAGCACGAAAGATGAAAGACGAAAAGATGACAAATGAAAGACGACACGAAAGAGGAAAGACGAATGACGAGACACGAACGTTTCAACACGAAGGAAGGGGTACGAAAGACGAGCGACGAGCGTCGAAAGACAATACACGAAAGAGTCATCATGATGAAAGAAGACGAAATTCGAAAACTTTAAAAATTATAAAATAAAAAATATCGAATAATATAAGTAATCAAAGAATATAACAAATCGAAAAATATTAAAAATCGGACAATAAAAAAATCGAAAAATTTAAAAAAAATATACAAAATTTCAAAAAATATAAATTTTGAAAAAAAGAATTTCAAAATTTTACAATGTTCGAAATACAAAAAACGACGAGGGACGAACGGCAAAAGAACGTCGAACAATGATCGATGAAACACGAAAGAAAATGTACAATAAGACGACAACACATGAAAGACGAAACGAAAGTGGAGAAACGATTTACGAGACACGAGCCTTTCAACACGAACGAAGAGGTACGTAAGACGAGCGAAGAGAGTCGAAAGACAATACACGAAAGAGTCATCACGAAGAAAGAAGACTAAATTCGTAAACTTTAAAAATTATAAAAACATAAAAAATAAAAAAATATAAAAATCAAAAAATATAAAAAAGCGATAAATATAAAAAAATCAAAAATATAAAAATTAGAAAAATATAAAAAATCAAAAAATATAAATTTTGAAAAAATGAAATTCAAAATTTTAAAAAATTTTACAGTTTTACAAATTTTGAGGAACGAAAAACGACAAGGGACGAACGGCAAAAGAACATCGAACAATGATCGATGAAACACGAAAGATAATGGACGATAAGATGACAACACATGAAAGACGACACGAAAGAGGAGAAACGAATGATGAGACACGAGCGTTTCAACACGAACGAAGAGGAACGAAAGACGAGCGAAGAGAGTCGAAAGACAATACACGAAAGAGTCATCACGAAAAAAGAAGACTAAATTCGAAAACTTTAAAATTTATAAAAATATGAAAAATCGAAAAATATAAAAAATCAGAAAAATAAAAATTCAAAGAATATATTTTGAAAAATTGGAAGTCAAAATTTTACAAAATTTACAAATTTTACTAACTTTGAGGAACTAAAAACGACAAGGGACGAACGGCAAAAGAACGTCGAACAATGATCGATGAAACACGAAAGATAATGGACGGTAAGACAACACATGACAGACGACACGAAAGAGGAGAAACGAATGACGAGACACGAGCGTTTCAACACGTACGCAGAGGTACGAAAGACGAGCGATGAGAGTCTAAAGACAATACACGAAAGAGTCATCACGAAGAAAGGAGACTAAATTCTTAAACTTTAAAAATTATAAAAATATAAAAAATAAAACAATATAAAAATCAAAAATATAAAAAATCGAAAAATATAAAAAATCAAAAAATATAAATTTTGAAAAAATGAAATTTAAAATTTTAAAAAATTTTACAAATTTTACAAATTTTGAGGAACGAAAAACGACAAGGGACGAACGGCAAAAGAACGCCGAACAATGATCGATGAAACACGAAAGATAATGGACGATAAGATGACAACACATGAAAGACGACACGAAAGAGGAGAAACGAATCACGAGACACGAGCGTTTCAACACGCACGAAGAAGTACGAAAGACGAGCGACGAGAGTCGAAATACAATACACGAAAGAGTCATGACGAAGAAAGATAACTAAATTCGAAAACTTTAAAAATTATAAAAATATAAAAAATCAAAAAATATAAAAATCAAAAATTATAAATTTTGAAAAAATGAAAATCAAAATTTTACAAATTTTACAAATTTTACAAATTTTGAGGAACGACAAGGGACGAACGCCAAAAAATGTCGAACAATGATCGATCAAACACGAAAGATAATGGACGATAAGATTACAACACATGAAAGACGACACGAAAGAGGAGAAACGATTGACGAGACACGAGCTTTTCAACACAAACGAAGAGGTACGAAAGACAAGCGACGAGAGTCGAAAGACAATACACGAAAGGGTCATCAGGAGGAAAGAAGACTAAATTCAAAAACTTTAAAAATATAAGGATATAAAAAATCGAAAAATATAAAAAATCAAAAATATAAATAATCGAAAAATATAAAAATTCAAAAATATAAAAAATCGAAAAATACAAAAAATCAAAAAATCAAAAAATTAAAAAAATATAAAAATTGAAAAAATGAAATTCAAAGTTTTACAAATTTTAAAAATTTTACAAATTTTACAAATTTTACAAATTTTACAAATTTTGAGGAACGAAAAACGACAAGTGACGAACGGCGAAAGAACGTCGAACAATGATCGAAGAAACACGAAAGATAATAGACGATAAGATGACATCACATGAAAAACGACACAAAAGAGGAGATACGATTGACAAGACGAGCGTTTCAACACGAACGAAGAGGTACCAAAGTCGAGCGACGAGAGTCGAAAGACAATACACGAGTCATCACGAAGAAAGAAGACTAAATTCAAAAACTTTAAAAATTATAAAAATTAAAAAAATCGAAAAAAATAAAATCAAAAATAGAAAAAATCGAAAAATATAAAAAATCAAAACTATAAAAAATCGAAAAATTAAAAATCTAAAAATATAATTCAAAAAATATAAATTTTGAAAAAATGAAATTCAAAATTTTAGAAATTTTACGAATTTTGAGGAACGAAAAACGACAAAGGATGATCGGCAAAAAGAACGTCGAACAATGATCGATGAAACACGAAAGATAATGCACGATAAGATGACAACACATGTAAGACGACACGAAAGATGAGAAACGAATGACGAGACACGAGCGTTTCAACTCGAACGAAGAGGTACGAAGGACGAGCGACGAGAGTCTAAAGACAATACACGAAGGAGTCATCACGAAGAAAGAAGACAAACTTCGAAAACTTTAAAAATTATAAAAATATAAAAAATCAAAAAATATAAAAACCACAAATTAAAAAAATTGAAAATTGTAAATAATAAAAAATAGAAAAATTAAAAAAGTATAAATTTTGAAAAAACGCATTTCAAAATTTTACATATTTTTTTTTCAACACGAACGAAGAGGTTCGAAAGACGAGCGACGCGAGTCGAAAGACAATACATGAAAGAGTCATCACGAAGAAAGAAGACTAAATTCGAAAACTTTATAAATTATAAAAATATAAAAAATCAAATTTATAAAAATCGAAAAATATAAAAAATCAAAAATATTTAAAAATTAAAAAATATAAAAAATCAAAAATAAAAATAATCGAAAAATATATAAATTCTAAAAAATATAAATTTTGAAAAATTATATTCAGAATTTTAAATTTTACAAATTTTTCAAATTTTGAGGAACAGGAAACGACAAGGGACGAACGGAAAATGTACGTCGAACAATGATCGATGAAACACGAAAGATAATGGACGATAAGATGACAACACATGAAAGACGTCACGAAAGAGGAGAAATGAATGACGAGACACGAGCGTTTCAACACGAACGAAGATGTACGAAAGACAAGCGACGATAGTCGAAAGACAATACACGAAAGAGTCATCACGAAGAAAGAAGACTAAATTCGAAAACTTTAAAAATTATAAAATATAAAATATCGAAAAATAGAAGAAATCGAAAAATATAAAAAATCGAAAAATATTAAAAATCGGACAATATAAAAAATCAAAAAATATAAAAATCAAAAAATATAAAAATTCAAAAAATATAAATTTTGAAAAAAATAATTTCAATATTTTACAAAGTTTAAGATACGAAAAACGACAAGGGACGATCGGAAAAAGTACGTCGAACAAAGATCGATCAAGCACGAAAGATGAAAGACGAAAAGATGACAAATGAAAGACGACACGAAAGAGGAAAGACGAATGACGAGACACGAACGTTTCAACACGAAGGAAGGGGTACGAAAGACGAGCGACGAGCGTCGAAAGACAATACACGAAAGAGTCATCATGATGAAAGAAGACGAAATTCGAAAACTTTAAAAATTATAAAATATAAAATATCGAATAATATAAGTAATCAAAGAATATAACAAATCGAAAAATACTAAAAATCGGACAATAAAAAAATCGAAAAATTTAAAAAAAATATACAAAATTTCAAAAAATATAAATTTTGAAAAAAAGAATTTCAAAATTTTACAATGTTTGAAATACAAAAAACGACGAGGGACGAACGACAAAAGAACGTCGAACAATGATCGATGAAACACGAAAGAAAATGGACAATAAGACGACAACACATGAAAGACGACACGAAAGTGGAGAAACGATTTACGAGACACGAGCCTTTCAACACGAACGAAGAGGTACGTAAGACGAGCGACGAGTGTCGAAAGACAGTACACGAAAGAGTCATCACGAAGAAAGAAGACTAAATTCGTAAACTTTAAATTTATAAAAATATAAAAAATAAAAAAATATAAAAATCAAAAAATATAAAAAAAGATAAATATAAAAAAATCAAAAATATAAAAATTAGAAAAATATAAAAAATCAAAAAATATAAATTTTGAAAAAATGAAATTCAAAATTTTAAAAATTTTTACAATTTTACAAATTTTGAGGAACGAAAAACGACAAGGGACGAACGGCAAAAGAACATCGAACAATGATCGATGAAACACGAAAGATAATGGACGATAAGATGACAACACATTAAAGACGACACGAAAGAGGAGAAACGAATGACGAGACACGAGCGTTTCAACACGAACGAAGAGGTACGAAAGACGAGCGACGAGAGTCGAAAGACAATACACGAAAGAGTCATCACGAAAAAAGAAGACTAAATTCGAAAACTTTAAAATTTATAAAAATATGAAAAATTGAAAAATATAAAAAATCAGAAAAATAAAAATTCAAAAAATTTATTTTGAAAAATTGGAAGTCAAAATTTTACAAAATTTACAAATTTTACTAACTTTGAGGAACTAAAAGCGACAAGGGACGAACGGTAAAGAACGTCGGACAATGATCGATGAAACACGAAAAATAATGGACGATAAGATGACAACACATGAAAGACGACACGAAAGTGGAGAAACGAATGACGAGACACGAGCGTTTCAACACGAACGAAGAGGTACGAAAGACGAGCGACGAGAGTCGAAAGACAGTACACGAACGATTCATCACGAAGAAGACTAAATTCGAAAACTTTAAAAATTATAAAATATAAAATATCGAAAAATATAAGAAATAAAAGAATATAAAAAATCGAAAAATAATAAAAATAGGACAATATAAAAAATCGAAAAATATAAAAATCAAAAAATATAAAAATTCAAAAAATATACATTTTGAAAAAAAGAATTTCAACATTTTACAAAGTTTGAGGTACGAAAAACGACGAGGGAGGAACGACAAAAAATGTCGAACAAAGATCGATGAAACACGAAAGATGAAAGACGAAAAGATGACAAATGAAAGACGACACGAAAGAGGAAGGACGAATGCCAGGACACGTGCGTTTCAATACGGACAAAGATGTACGAAAGACGAACGACGAGATTCGAAAGACAATACACGAAAGAGTCATCACGAAGAAAGAAGACTAAATTCGAAAACTTTAAAAATTATAAAATTATAAAAAATCAAAAAATATAAAAATCAAAAAATATAAATTTTGAAAAAATGAAATTCAAAATTTTACAAATTTTACAAATTTTACAAATTTTGAGGTACGACAAGGGACGAACGGCAAAAAACGTCGAACAATGATCGATTAAACACGAAAGATAATGGACGATAAGATGACAACACATGAAAGACGACACGAAAGAGGAGAAACGATTGACGAGACACGAGCTTTTCAACACAAACGAAGAGGTACGAAAGACAAGCGACGAGAGTCGAAAGACAATACACGAAAGGGTCATCAGGAGGAAAGAAGACTAAATTCAAAAACTTTAAAAATATAAGGATATAAAAAATCGAAAAATATAAAAAATCAAAAATATAAATAATCGAAAAATATAAAAATTCAAAAATATAAAAAATCGAAAAATACAAAAAATCAAAAAATAAAAAAATTCAAAAATATAAAGATTGAAAAAATGAAATTCAAAGTTTTACAAATTTTACAAATTTTTCAAATTTTAAAAATTTTACAAATTTTACATCATTTTTACAAATTTTGAGGAACGAAAAACGACAAGTGACGAACGGCGAAAGAACGTCGAAATGATCGTTGAAACACGAATGATAATGGACGATAAGATGACAACACATGAAAGACGACACGAAAGAGGAGATACGTTGACAAGACGAGCGTTTCAACACGAACGAAGAGGTACCAAAGTCGAGCGACGAGAGTCGAAAGACAATACACGAAAGAGTCATCACGAAGAAAGAAGACTAAATTCAAAAACTTTAAAAATTATAAAAATTAAAAAAATCGAAAAAAATAAAATCAGAAATAGAAAAAATCAAAAAATATAAAAAATCAAAACTATAAAATATCGAAAAATTAAAAATGTAAAAATATAATTCAAAAAATATAAATTTTGAAAAAATGAAATTCAAAATTTTACAAATTTTACAAATTTTGAGGAACGAAAAACGACAAAGTATGATCGGCAAAAAGAACGTCGAACAATGATCGATGAAACACGAAAGATAATGCACGATAAGATGACACATGTAAGACGACACGAAAGAGGAGAAACGAATGACGAGACACGAGCGTTTCAACTCGAACGAAGAGGTACGAAGGACGAGCGACGAGACTCTAAAGACAATACACGAAAGAGTCATCACGAAGAAAGAAGACTAACTTCAAAAACTTTAAAAATTATAAAAATATAAAAAATCAAATTTATAAAAAATCGAAAAATATAAAAAATCAAAAATATTTAAAAATTAAAAAATATAAAAAATCAAAAATATAAATAATCGAAAAATATAAAAATTCTAAAAAATATAAATTTTGAAAAATTATATATTCAGAATTTTACAAATTTTACAAATTTTACAAATTTTGAGGAACAGGAAACGACAAGGGACGAACGGAAAATGTACGTCGAACAATGATCGATGAAACACGAAAGATAATGGACGATAAGATGACAACACATGAAAGACGTCACGAAAGAGGAGAAACGAATGAAAAGACACGAGCGTTTCAACACGAACGAAGATGTACGAAAGACAAGCGACGAGATTCGAAAGACAATACACGAAACAGACATCACGAAGAAAGAAGACTAAATTAGAAAACTTAAAAAAATATAAAAATATAAAAAAATCAAAAAAAATATAAAAAACGAAAAATATAAATATTAAAAAATATAAAAATTCAAAATATATAAATTTCGAAAAAATGAATTTCAAAATTTTACAAATTTTCGTTCAACACGAACGAAGAGGTACGAAAGACGAGCGACGATAGTCGAAAGACAATACACGAAAGAGTCATCACGAAGAAAGAAGACTAAATTCGAAAACTTTACAAATTATAAAATATAAAATATCGAAAAATAGAAGAAATCGAAAAATATAAAAAATCGAAAAATATTAAAAATCGGACAATATAAAAAATCGAAAAATATAAAAATCAAAAAATATAAAAATTCAAAAAATATAAATTTTGAAAAAACGAATTTCAATATTTTACAAAGTTTGAGATACGAAAAACGACAAGGGACGAACGGAAAAAGTACGTCGAACAAAGATCGATGAAGCACGAAAGATGAAAGACGAGAAGATGACAAATGAAAGACGACACGAAAGAGGAAAGACTAATGACGAGACACGAACGTTTGAACACGAAGTAAGAGGTACGAAAGACGAGCGACGAGAGTCGAAAGACAATACACGAAAGAGTCATCATGATGAAAGAAGACTAAATTCGAAAACTTTAAAAATTATAAAATATAAAATATCGAATAATATAAGTAATAAAAGAATATAACAAATCGAAAAATATTAAAAATCGGACAATAAAAAAAATCGAAAAATTAAAAAAAAATATATAAAATTTCAAAAAATATAAATTTTGAAAAAAAGAATTTCAAAATTTTACAATGTTTGAAATACAAAAAACGACGAGGGACGAACGGCAAAAGAACGTCGAACAAAGATCTATGAAACAAGAAAGATGAAGGACGATAAGATGACAACACATGAAAGACGACACGAAAGAGGAGAAACGAATGACGAGACACCAGCGTTTCAACACGGAGAGGTACGAAAGACGAGCGACGAGAGTCGAAAGACAATACACGAAAGAGTCATCACGAAGAAAGAAGACTAAATTCGAAAACATTGAAATTTATAAAAATATAAAAATCAAAAAATCAAAAAATATAAAAATAAAAAAATAAAAAAATATAAAAAATCGAAAAATATAAAAAAATATAAAAAATCGAAAAATTAAAAATCTAAAAATATGAAAATTCAAAAAATATAAATTTTGAAAAAATGAAATTCAAAAGTTTACAAATTTTACAAATTTTGAGGAACGAAAAACGACAAGGGATGATCGGCAAAATGAACGTCGAACAATGATCGATGAAACACGAAAGATAATGCACGATAAATGACAACACATGTAAGACGACATGAAAGAGGAGAAACGAATGACGAGACACGAGCGTTTTAACACGAACGAAGAGGTACGAAGGACGAGCGACGAGAGTCTAAAGACAATACACGAAAGAGTCATCACGAAGAAAGAAGACTAAATTCGAAAACTTTAAAAATTATAAAAATATAAAAAGTCAAAAAATATAAAAAACAAAAATAAAAAAATCGAAAAATGTAAATAATAAAAAATAGAAAAATTCAAAAAATATAAATTTTGAAAAAACGAATTTCAAAATTTTACATATTTTTGTTTCAACACGAACGAAGAGGTTCGAAAGACGAGCGACGCGAGTCGAAAGACAATACATGAAAGAGTCATCACGAAGAACGAAGACTAAATTCGAAAACTTTAAAAATTATAAAAATATAAAAAATCGAAAAATATAAAAAATCAAAAATATAAAAAGTCGAAAAATATATAAAAAAAATCTCGATTGTTGTGATAACTATCCATGAATGCGGGGCCTGTGCCGAGACGCCGCGCTTCTCACGTGCGTGGTGGAAAGGGACGGGTGGCCTCCTCTGGTGCATCGATTTTTGCTCGATCTGCGCAGCATCAGATTGAGACAAAAACCACGTGATTACAATGTGGCCACTTGGTTTGAAAAGCCAGACGAGACGTTGGCCGCCATGTTGCATAGAGGGCGAGAAGTGTTGAGAAACATTTTGCAAGTGGCATAAAGTGGCAATTTTCAATGGTGACCAACCAAAAATAATACGATGAAGGTGTAATTGAAATAAAAGATGCCACATTTAGAAAAAGAAGCTTCATATATATGTTTCAATGACTTGTGACAAGGGGATAAATTCGGCATCTGGCTGCATTTAAAATTCCTGCTAATATTAATAATAACGCAAACTGATGCCAGAAGCTAATAGCTGAAGTTTGATACGATGCGCAAGTACATTTCGTACTTACGTACAGGGGCGGATTAATATTTTTGCCGCCTGTAGGCACATCAAATTTGCCGCCCCCTGTTTAACATTAATGTTACATTTCAAGTTGTAACGTTTCAGTAAAAAAGTAACATTTATTTTGCACATTTTTTTCTTAAATTAATTTTTTTTGGATTAGCTAATTTTGGATATAAATTGTATCTTCATAGCAAGTTACGCTCAACATTATTAACGTTTCAACACTGAAACGTTAACATTAAAAGGAAACTAAAACATGACAACTAGAATTGCAACATGTTTTCTTTCGTCAACGGGCCTTACTTTTAGATTCATATACTTCTGAAATCATAAGGTATACTCTAATGAAGTAGACAAATAAATAGCTTGTATTAAATATTAATATGATATTTTTAAAATAAAAATATGATTTAAGCTGTTATAGTTTTTAGAGAACCTAAATTTGTTTTAGAAAATATCAAGAAAATTTTGCGCCTCTGAAAATTTGCCGCCGTAGGCACGTGCCTACTGTGCCTATGCGTAAATCCACCTCTGCTTACGTACCATACGTACCTTTCTCTTTCCATCATAGCACCTACCCAACAACATACTCACGTGATAAATGTGAATATGAATGCATCAAGCTACTACCTAAATAGATATGTAGATGGTTAGGTCGAATCCAGCCGCTATATGGAGGTTACGGGCCACGGACCGCGCGCCATCTATTCTTCCTCTTCCTTGTCCTATCCTCACCCCTTAGATACCCGCTGGGGCGGTGCCTCGCTATTGAGAGATAGCTGCTTGGGGAGAAACCCGTGTGCCGACTGTAGATCGACGCCGGATCTCGCCATCCAGCGGGGGAAGATCACCGCCACCTCCCGCGATAAAGAACATGCACTAGTCTTACGGATTTAATGACCTTAGCAGTTGACGCGCCCGGAAACATGAAATAACCTAACTTGACGTTGCTTTTAAAATTAATTTTCTCGCTTTATGTCTCCTACACTAAAATTTCCAGCAGAATCCTGAATGACGAAGCTAGGGGATGGCGAGGGGTAGTGTCTCTCTGATAACAGAAGCGCAACTGACAAAGGTGGTCTGCTCTGTTGGGTGGGCGAGTGCGAAACCTTGTTAGCGGTTCTCATTAAACGCACCGCCTGGCTGCTCGGAACGTCGACGGCGCCGCCGCCGCCAGTTTTACGGCCGTTTCGTTTCTATTACTCCGTTTCGCACACGTCCGCGAAATGGCCGCTTGTGCGTGGACGTTTATCGCCCGCGAGGCGGGCGACTGCTTTTGTGGCGGCGGGCGGCGTGCACGCGTGGGGCGAATGACTCTGACTCAAAGCGCCCATTGCGTAATGAAAATGGGCGATTTCCATTTCAGGTAAATGTTGGAGTGCCTCGAGGGAATTATTCGTCGATGTGAGATTGTTGGTCGTTGTTTAGTAACGTTAAAGGGTACTTTTATGAGACTTTTTTTCCCGAATAAACCGTGTGTCGATTGGCACGAGTAATTTAAATATATTTTCCTTGCGTTTTTTGCTATCGTAAATAATGATTTACCCTGTTCGCCGCATTCATGGGCAGAATTTTCGCAACTTTATTTTCAATAGTTATACTCGAAAATAAAATTGTACTTGGAATATTGTTTCTTTTTTTTACGATGATGCAGGAATATCTGAAAATCCGTTAAAGAACAGCGAGTTATATTAGTATAAAATAGTGAATGAAGTAATAAATTAGTTCTCCGGTTATTCGTTATGGTATGTTTCTGTATTAGCTTAAATACTAGATGTTGCCCATGTATTTGATCATAATATTCTATTAGCGAAGGGAATGAATTGATGATGAATTGAACGTGTAAAATTGAAGTAGTTTCACTTACATTCCTTGCCCGTTCCTCCCACCATGCTCTACTCCATCTCACTACAGCCGGATCCTCCCAATACTCCACCCTACGATCCCTTTCTCTCCCCGCAATGACCTGTCCGTCTCGCACCCCTCCCCCCGATTGCGTCGCTAAACATTGCGGGTCGTCACTAGACTTACAATTTATTCTACTGTATGCACTACATAAAGTAAGTTTTTTTCTACTGATGACTACCAGTTTAGGTGGTTATCAGTCAGGGCATCAACTGATGTCACTGCTGTGCCTATGCCCGGGAGGTCGTAGGGTTCGAGTCCTCATGATGGCAGGGTTTTCGACACTAGCTAAATAGCTAGGACGAACTCAGCTGCTGTCTGTAATTTAGGTGCTGTTATAATCAGTAGTGTTCTGTGGTTTATTCAATCTACTTCAGGCGAATGCCGGAGTACATACATTTGGAACCTTAAAATTTGAACCCTGAATCCTCTTTAAGAAACCCTGACTAATTCAGCATCTTTAATTCCATTGAAATAAAAAAAATCAACATAACGTTGTTGACAGGCCCGGACGCAAAGGCTGAAGGGTCGTGGGTTCGAATCTCGCCCAGCGCATGGGTGTTTATGGTGTCAGTATGTTTGTGATAGTTCATTCATCCTTCATCATCATTTCATACCTTATCCCCTCAGGGCTAACAACCTTGGGGTGTAGAAAATGGATTCAGCATGGAAATGCTGACCCCCTCTCCCCAACAAATGTTCACGTGCACTTACCGCTGAGAACATATGACTTGGCCTCGGTCGGTACAGTTGCATGTTAGCATGGTCTTACGATGATCCATTCGCGACAAAAGGCAAAAGAAACATTGTTGCTGATATTGAAGCGCCTTTAATTCGAGAGAGAATTCCAGGTAAAATGTAATTACATTTCAATTGGAAATTCGCACTCGCACAGGACTATAGGTTTACCACAATGCAGTAAGAAGGTAACATAGAATATCATTGTGACCAAATATCTCTGTAATTTGTGGTTTATTCAGAAATTCAATGTTTAAAATCAATTCTACTACAGAAAATACTTTATTTAACTATTTTTGAACTTCAACATTACTGTTCATTTTGTATTATAGTATCATTTTATTATCCTATAATAGTGTATTTAAGTACTGTCAGTCTTACGTTTATTGAATAGTGTAAGTATTGTGGGTTTTTATGCTTCATACTGTCACCTATTTCTAACATGTATGTAGATTTCTTCTGCACTGCATAAATATGTGCTCTCCATTGACCAAATCCCTCTGATTTATAAACGAAAAATAAAAGATAAATTCAATACTAACAAGTAGAAGAAAGATAAACAGACAGGAAATGCGTGCATAGATTTGGGTTGTTCGTACATGTCTCTTAAATCTAGAAATCTGTGTTATTAATTAGATCGCTGGTGAGGTAGATACATTCTATTATTATGATAAATAAAGGATGTTGTCTGGTATCAATAATTGATACCAGACATCCTTTATTTATCACTAGAAATCTGTGCCACGAAGGAAGTTCATCCATGAAACACTCCATTTTGTAGTTCATTCCATGCAAGTAATACACTGGCTCGAAGGAGGCTCGTTTATGTTTTGAATAAGAATGTGTATTTTAATAGTGATTCTTTGATTTATTTTTGTGATTCATACAAGGCATTGATCATATCTGTGAAGATTTGGCTCGCGGCGTTAGAGCATTGCGGCCTCGCCATGGCCGCTAACCACAGCTGCGAATGCGCTAAATCAGCAACCTCGATTTAAACAACCATAATATCATCCACGACAACATAAAGAAAGAAAGACATCACAGTCTTGATGTTTTGTCCCGTTCTTCTTAGTTGTTTAGCAATATTACTCGTCATCTTTGGGTTCCACCCGCCACACAATGCAGACGGATCCTGTGATGCCCTTATTTCTTCTGAATGCTACCGAGAGGCATACTTCATATGTGCCGAATTCAAATTCTGTCGGGAAATTTCTCTCGAAAACTTCAAAATTATCAACGTATACACAATCCTGTAAACAAAAAAAAATTACGAATTATTTCTTTGAAAAATTAAAATACAGAATTTGAAAATAGTTGCTGTTAGTCATAGCACAGTTTCTCAACAGAATTTTGAAACCCCAAAACAGAACTTATCGAATAGTTAATTAAACAGAACTCGCATATGAGTAGGAAAACAAATTTATAGTAGGATTTGGAAAGGACAATATAGCATATGTGTCAGTGTGACATAATGGAACATTGTGTGGAGATGGTAAATACGAGTATAATATAAGAAACGAACCTAAAATAAATTTCGATGTTGCTAACATAGCTTAAAAAGAATTTAACGTCTGATTTCGTTTTTTATTCTGTTTTGCATTCATTAATTCAAAGAGAATCAAGTTTATTTTCATTATTCCAGTAATTGTATTTGCTCTTGTTTTTATGTGAGGACAAGGGCATTTTAAGCGAGTATTAAAACATATCATTGCAGTATCTTGTGTAAACATTCAACTGGAATTTTTCTTGATCCTAAAGTTTCCAGAATCTCCCCACTACTGTCCTTGGGTATGCGGTCAGCCATGTTGCAGATCTCAACACTTCCCAAGCTGATGAGACGAATTGAAGTCGAAACAGTATAGCAAAAGATGACGTAGGCGTAAGCCAAAGAATATGTTTGCTAGTGTTTGCCAAAGGGTATCTTGTTTAAACTTGACCAGTGGGCACCAAATACCACTCAGAAATTTTGAGTTTTGGTAGGGTTGCCAAGGTCTTGGGAAAAACTTTGAACCCAAATCGGCGGTCACTGCAAAATGGAAAAATGAAAGACCCAGTTTTCCTCGACGTTTTCGAACTGTTAGGTTCTCTTCAGCAAGGCGAAGGAATTTTTCTTGTTTCTCAAAATGTGTTTGCCATTTTATACGCTTACTAATCACTCAAGATATACCAACTGAAATAAAGAGTATTATGCATTATTTAAGTAAAACAATAAATTTGGATTTAAGAATTATTCTACTTAACACAAAACAAATCGAAATATGATATTTATTTCAGAAAAAATGATAACTACACATAACTAAAAAGTTGGGCATTCAATAAACTATTAAAACCAAAACATGTTTTAAAGAAAAAACTTTCCAGTCAAAATGAAAAAGAAACCTTTTGACACCAAACCCTATTTTAACAGTAAAATATTTTAACCCCAAAACGTATTTTTAACTTTGAAGCATTATTTTAATCACAAAACCTTAAAATTGTACCTGAACGAAAACCTTTTAACGACCCCCCAAAACGTTCTTACAACTCAAACCAATTTATATATTCGAATAACAAAAACAAACAAACAAACAAACATTAACGTAGCCGGCCTTGATAGCCGAGGCAGAAGGGTGGAGCTGCCTCCTTCCTGAAGGGTCGCGGGTCCGAATCCCGCTCGGGACATGGATGTTCGTGTGTTCGTATGCGGTGTCCGAGTTCCCTCACAATTCCCCTCCCCCAGTTCAAAAACCAATGGGAATTGCAGTGGGCACTATATGGCCTAGTAGTTGAAAAGCATTAATTAAATACATTATTAACTTAGCAAAAACATTTTTTTAATCTCAGTAACTCTTTTTTTAACAAAACTCTTATTTCAAACTAAAAACTTGTTTTAACCAAAGTTCTTCCTGTTAACTAAAAACGCTTTAACATGAAAATATTATTTTTAGTTAAAACCGTATTGTACAAAAAATGTTTTAACAAAAAACTGATTTTAACAAAAAATCTTGCTTAAACAAAACAGCACATTCACCTTATTTTATTTAATTAATTACGCCCGTTTAACCCTGGCACATACTATCAGCCAATTGTTGTTTATGCGCCCTGGCAATGAATACATTTTGTTTCAATAATACTGGGCTAAGCGTTTCGCGACGGCACATCCAAGTACAGTACTGTTTTCTTTAAATTCTAAGTTACTATGAGTTTTTTTAAGCAATGCGAGAGACAGAGCTGCTGTAGCCCCGAGATCGATCGCGCGAGTGGGGGCTGGAATGACAGTTGATTTTGTAAAAAAAAGTGTCGGAATGCGCAGGTTAAAAAATCGTTTATCTACAAAATGGCGTGTGAGTGCCAACTTTTGAAAAGGAAGAAACGTTTGCTTGTGAAGTATCAATCGCCCCGATACTGTAATGTCAGAGAGAGTTACTAAAACTGTACAAGCATTTTCATCAGGTCCTACGTGCCCCATGGAATCTTTCCCAAGCGAAATTTAGAAACATCAGTGACCTAAAAGTCTCTCCGTTAAAAAATCGTCAATAGTGACGATCAAGATTGCATTATATTTTTAAAACAAGCGGAGAGAAACTTAGGAAAATGTATTTGAATTTATTACCATATTTCTTTACAATATATTTTGTTTTATTTTCAATGGAATATATTTCCAAGAATTTCCGATCCATAGTTTACTTTCCAAATATTTGACAAATTGAAACAGTGGAAACAATGATAACTGTATTTTATGTTTCTTAAGAAGCGCTTTGTACGCAACATGAACTTCTAATATATGAGGGATTGAGAATGCAAGTGGTGTAAGTCAGTTGGACCTAATCTACTAGAAGAGACTGATTTACATCAGAACACAGGGTTAAAAACATAGCCTTAATATTTTAGGAACAGTAATTTAAACTATTATTGAGACAGAAGGAGCATTAAAAATATACTTTTCATACAGAATTGCTAGTAATATAAAATGAAATCCCTTTTTCGTGATACATTAGGTCAAACTAACTTAACCACTTGCATTCCCAATCTCTCTTATAATGTTAATACCTGCTTTTTTATTGGAAGTTTTGAAACAGAGGTATTTACAAAACATTGAAGATTCTCCAAGTAGAGTCTGCACTCTGTCCAGAATCGAGACGCTACTGTTTTGGTGTGAGTGACTTTGCTGTTACCTGTGGGTTCTTGTTTGTTCATGTCCGTTGTTATCTGTCAATACAAATCACATCAATATTATATTATTATAATTACCATAATAATAATAAAAAACTATTTACTCACGCCTACATTCTTCACTGTTTTAGTACGCGGAAGGAGTTTTTTCGATTGAACTTAAATATTATGTTAATCGCTCAATCAAACCAGGTATATTTTCAGAGAATGAATACCGTATTTTCTAGAATATTAGACTTTCTCGATAGTGAGAATCTCTTACATTTATAGTAACATTCTGTAAGTATACTTTTTTTGAAAACAGAACCTTCTTTCAATACGTCGAACCTTTTTTCAGTGAGGATATCTTTAACAGCTGTAAAAGAGCTGTTGAGAATGACATAACATTTTGTAAAATTTCTCTATTTTGTGATAAGGATGAAAATTCATGCTATTCGAACGGAAATTCGTGGTATATGTAAACATAAGGGATATTTTTGTTATTATATGAGGTATGTTTTAGTTACATAGTTGATTAATTGATTAATCTCATTGTCAGCTATACATGCGTGATATTTTACAAGCGGTCATTTCTACACCATATCCGCGTGCCTGCAGAAAAGGAAACGGGGAATTCATAAAACCCCAACAACTGCACAGAACATTAATGTCTTGAGTTAGATTGGGCCTCTCTCCTTTTGCAACCTGTAGTTGAAACGAACTGAAACAGGAATACATTTATTTAAGGAATTCGTAATAGGTATATAATTTTTAATAAGGAATTCCTAATAAGAACATAACCAACCATAACATTCATTTTCTACAAATCGTTTTTCTAGAAACTAGTATATTTTTCTTCCTGTTTAGACGCACAGAAAGCTTACCGTTCCACCACAATAGTTTCTGCATGAAAAGTAGTGAACACTCGATTTTTACTTCATTCTCTTACGAAGTAAAGGCGAGAAAGTAAACGCGAATAAATCTTTTTCGTATATGATTGATTGATTGCCGGATTGGTGATTCCGGGCTCGTCAATTGCTGATGTTTCCTAAGTGTGGGGCATATTTTTATCGCGTGAGGGGGCGGTGATCTTCCCCCGCTGGATGGTGCGATTCGGCGCTGGTTTGCGTTGGTTTGCGAGGTTTTCTCGCACCAGGTATCTCCCACCAGCGAGGCACCGCCCCTTCCGTAATAAGCTCTCCCGACTGGTCTCCCGGCTTGTGTGGTTGCGTAGTGAATGCAATTGTAAGTGTGAGTAAGCAAGGGGGAAGATAGGATTAGGAAGAAGAAGAAACGAACGCCAGCGGTCTGTGGCCCGTTTGTTAGAGTACTTCTCCGGCATTCGCCTAGTGTTGATCGGAGAAACCACTTAAAACTACCAGACAGCTGCTGAATTCGACTTAAATGTGTATCCAGTGTCGAAAATACTGCAATAGCCGCGCTAGCCGGTTACTTCCAAAGCCTTGAGTTCGTGTCCCGACGGAAACAGAATTTTCAACACTAGATAGAGAGCTATGTCGAATTCAAGAACTGTCTGTAGGATAATTTTAGCAGCCGGCTGATCTGATCGGTAGATTTCTGTGATCAACACCAGGCGAATGCTGGAGCAGTACCCTAACAAACGGGCCACGGACTGCGCGTGATCTTTTCTTCATCTTCATTATCCTATCCTCACAACTTACGAACACTTCCGGTTACATGCACTACAGTATTACACGCATATCGGGAGCTTAGAACGTGTCCCGCCTGGGGCAGTGGCACGTTGGTGGGAGATACCTGGTTGGGGAAAACCCCGCTAGCCGACGTGAAGGTCGGTACCGGATCTCACCATCCAGCGAGGGAAGATCACCGGCCCCTCGCGCAATAAAAGCATGCCCTATGCTCACGAGACGAATGGCCTTAGCAGAAGGCGCCGGGACACACTAATCAAGCAATCGATCTGGCTAACGACGCGATGCTTTGAATATTTGAAACGGATATTTTATTTTTTGAGAGTAATTTACATTAATCCTTAAAGACATTTTCGCAATTTTCTCGGAAATGGCTCTAGAGTTTTCTTTCTTTCTGTTTTTTGCTTGAATATATCTAAGTACGCATAGAAAAACAGGGCAGTTCCAATTTTCGTTGATAATTTTTTTTATATTGTGAAATGTAAAATCAACCCATTTATCCTAGTGTTTGTCTCTAGCTTCTGATGTGGGAGGGGGTTAATGGGTTAATACGACGAATGGGTTAATAACTAATGGGTTAAGACGACATCCACAGAACCAGAGGAAGTAAGCTTTGGATCCCATCCCTCCCTAATATTTGTACAGGTCGAAAACATTTGCGGTTCAAATAGTATTCAAATATTAATGTAATACCTAACAGTTACAAATAAAACAAAAAAAAGTACTATGTAATGTTTTCGTACCACTTTTTTAAGTTGTAGTAAGTAGCCCGCTCTTCCGTTACCAGTTACCACTCTTCCCGTTAGATGTTCCCTTGAAAGTGTATCGAGATGGTCATTGTCAAGATATTACCTTTGCTCTTTTCGACTTCCATTATCACTATGAGACCACAACATTTTTGGTTTAACTTGATTACTCGTAGGAATACTTACGATGTCGAACTCTTCCAACGTATTTAAGACATCGACACATCCTTCAACTTTTCCATCATCGTTGATAAATAAATCAACTTCTATTAAATCTCCAGGGCTGTAGATTGTGATCACTCGAAACTGCCACTGCGGAAAAGTTAAAAATTATAATATAAAAATTACTGAACTTAAATTAAACATGCCAAATTAAACATTGTTAAGTCAAAGTTAAAATATAAGTAATGATGTCACGAAAGGACAGCCGATACTTAAAAATTCAGAATCCAAATATTTATTTAATTTACGGAAAATAGTATAATGTTTAGAATGACTAGAAATTTAAAAAACAACAACATAATATTGCAATTCCTCCTTTGAATGTTTCCCAACATGTACATTATACTTTAAATTATTTTTATAAAACAAAATAAATATATTATTAAATTATGGAATCTTTAGTGGAAAGCTTCATCATCCAAATTTCACCTTGTGCAAAAGCCTCTAACATATTTAAATATCCTAAGTATTAAAATAAGTATAAAAGAACAGGCGATTTTGATACGATTCAGAATAGGCCATTCCTTTCTTATCAACTACCATTACATTTCACTATCTGCAACGTTACCTTGTATGATGAAGTGACCCATGCAGAAAAACTTTTGGCATCAAAAAAAATTTACGAATCATTAATTTTAGTTGAAGATTGTACATCTATGTTATAATATGTGAAATTTATTGTTTTTGATAAAACTATTATAATTATTGTGAACAATTTTGTTGTGATTAATATTTCTGTTTGTTGTAATTTATAAATTGTTGTATTACTCGGGCATAAATCTTTCTTGTACTAGATAGGACGGCACCATGTTTCTGCATAATAACCACCAGAATTGAGACATTTGTCATATCGTGTGACCAAAATTTGTCTCCTTGTGTCGTAGAAATCTGCCAACTGGTATCAGTAGATATCAGGTTGGACAACCACCCGCAACTCTACGTTATTGTAATACGCTTAATGCTGATAGAACAGGAATTTATTGAGGTGTACCACAAGATGGAAATTGCAGAGAGGGAGATCCAGACTACAGAGTGGATGGTCAACCCCCCCTCCCCCCAGCGGAACACCTGAAGAAGATACGTTCTAAGCCAAGCCGTGTGTGATCGACCGTCTGGCGATCCACACCATTTATCTGTTGACGTTTCTTTATCGTAAATATCAGTTTCGTACAAAATAAGATACTTTTGGCATTAGGAATTATAATTACACCAGTCGACTAAAATATTTAAACAAAATCCTTATCTGTTGTTGATCTCTAACCCCATTGCTTCCTCTCCTTCCCCCACTCCTGAAACCTCTCTAATAGACAGTATCTGGCTGACCTTTCCACCAACACTTTCACCTTATCATCTGCATTTGCTACTACTTGTTCTGTTGTATATTGGTCCTTTTGATCTTATGTTTATTCCTCGAAAATTCTGCTCAATTGGTAGATTGAATAGAATAGCTGACAGTTCATCTCCTTGACATAGGTCGTTTCCTATATCGAAGGTTCCTGATATTTCTCCTTGTATTGTCATCTTTCCTTTAGCATTTTCCAGGGTCATTTGGGTTAGCTTAACCAATTCATTTGGTATTTCAATGGACTTCATATTTGTTCACCAACTACCTCATATTATTTTATAATATGCTTGTATAAAATCTACGAAAAGATGACCACTGAGTATGTCACTGTTTATCCGGATTATATTTTGATGCGAACGGTTGTGTCCTTTCAGATTTGTGGAGCAGTAAACAATCACAGTTCGCTAGAAAATTCTTCACAGACCGCAAGGCACTTGTTAAACTAACACTGCTCGAGTATCACACGAATTAGTACCCTACACCAAATAAAGTCGCCGAGGCGTTTGAGGTACGACCACAAACCGAATAGCTTAGCGCTGTTTACGTTGTTTCCACACACGAATACTTTGGTCGCCCGGCACCGTTAGTAACAGGGGGCTCATCCCTGATGTTAATCAGTGAGGGTCCATGACATCGGTCTGCACTGCACGTTGTCATCTGACGAAGACGCTGTGATGTTAAGAGTTCTTTCCATGGTCTGCGAGTATTGAGTTCTGCGTCGCAACCACTTCTGACAATGATCCTGGCACTCCCAGGATTCAAGAGTCTGGGCGTAACTATGTGGGCATTGATATATACCAGCAACGCTTTTAGATAGTGCTGTGTGTGGTCCCTTGATTTTTCCTGTGGTTCAACGAGATCTCCCATATCCTCTGTGTCGAGTGAGCGTTCCTTTCTCGACCCGTTACTCCCAATAGCGTTCTGCGCAAACATCTTTAAGCTGGCGATTGCAGGGCCCGTGATTGATCGTCAGTGATTTCGGGCGCGTCAACGGCTAGGATCATTAGTCCCGTAAGTGTAGCGAATGCCTTTTCATCGGGAGGAGACGACGGTCTTCCCCGCTGGATGGCGAGATCCGGCGCCGACCTACCGTCGGCTAGCGGGGTTTTCCCCGACCAAATATCTCCCACCTGAGGGGCACCGCCCCAGCCGGGACAAGCTCTAAGCTTCCGACCTGTCTCATGACATGTGTGCTTATGTCGTTCGTGTTAGTAGTGTATGTGTGCAAGGGGAGAAGATAGGTCTAAGAAGAGGAAGGAAAGATCACGGGCGGTCCATGGCCCGTTTTTTAGGGCTCAGCTGTTCATCGGAGAAACCACGGAAAACTACCGATAAGTGCAGCCGGCCGCTAGAAATCCTCTCCAGACAGCGACTGAATTCGCCCTAGCTGACGAGCTACTTTCAAAATTCCTCTCGAACTCGAACATAGGGCCTCCCGGCCAGAAGCACTGCAGTGACAGTAGTTGATGCCCTGAGCCACCTCTCCCGGTGTGTCACGGGAGGTGGCGGAGTGAGCTCCTCTCCAGCGCCGATCTACTCGTCAGCTTGAGGAGATTCCACCTCGAGGTATCTCCCCCCCCATCGGAGAAAGCTCTGAGCTCCCGACTGGTCTCGCGACGTGTGTGGTAGTGTAGTGCATGTAGGTGTAGGTGTATGTGTATGTTAGGAAAGAGAAAGCTACAAGATAGGGGAAAGAAAGATCGCGCGCAGCCACTAGAATTCCCTTCCCGACAGCGGCTGAATGCAGCCAGTGAAAATCTGCCACCGTTGGAACTCGAACTGAAGACCTCCCGTTTCCAGGGTTAGCGGAAATGGTGGCTGTGAGTTGACTCGGACGAAACGCCGGAATGTAGTCTTCTGCGGCCCTACGATACTACTCGTTTCAAAATAATGTCCTTATATTTCTTTTTGTGAGACCCTTAATATTGTGAATTGATGCTACTGGCATAATGATAGACCTAAACAAAACATACTCATACACTAGTTTGACAAGGTCGGGGATAAGGCGTTCCCTTTGAATGACGCACCGCGGCTGAGAGTAAACATTGAATCACTGGCATGTCCAGTGATGCGGAACAAACTGAGAAAATCATATTTTTTTTGTTTGATTCCAACTGCAACCCTTACAACATGTATACATAGAAACGTAAACGGTAAAAATGATATCGAAGTGGTGTGAGGTATGCAGAATTTATAACTTATATGTGAGATATTTTGAATGTACACTTGCAGAATAAGATTCGAAAACAGTGGGCAGTACTTTGTAATGGCTTGTACCGTAAGAATGTTTAAATCATTGATTTATTTCATAATATGTATTAGACGATATGTTGACTGTTGTGATGGTGTTTTTATTCGAGTGTAGTTAGGCACGTTTTACTGTTGTCAACGAACGTAAAGGTTATTAACGCAAACAGGCGTGATTTCTTCACACTTATTTACTACATCGTTTTGCATTGGCTTATTGCGGTGAATGCATCTAATTAAGATCTTTGGCTCTTCACTTATTCATACTCGATCAACGTATAATGAATTATTACATCATTGAGGTTACCATTTAGCTATCCATACTTTTGGGATCCAAGTAGCTTTGTTGCATGACCTATGACCCAATTCCTCATTACGCGCCGGAATAAAAATTATTAGAAATATTTAAAAACTTATTTGAATAATACAACATTTTCTTAAATTCGTATTCTGGCGAGGTCACAAAATCACAAATTTTCTGAACGGAATTGAGCGTTGTTTTATTAAAAATAAACCAGACAGCACGAAACATTCTTGATGGATCCATCAGTTTATGGCGTTATAGCATTTTAATGCAATTAAATCGGGCAAGTTAACTGTAAAAAAGGCGAAAATAAGTAAAATGAGAAAACTTTAATCGAACTATGAACATCAAAATATTAAAAAGTGCAAAACTGGAAATGACACTAATGTGTGAAGAATCGTTTTCAAAAATCTCTAAATATTTTTGTGTTCCATGCGTGAATATTTGTTATATTATTATTATTATTATTATTATTATTATTATTATTATTATTATTATTATTAATTCTTGAAGTGTCAGTCTGAAGTGGAGCCAGGCAATAAAAAAATGTTATTGATAAATATATGGAAAATATTTTTCAAGATTCCACGGGAGAGATTCAATGAGAACGGTTTATTTACTTACGTTTCTTGTGTCTGCCTCAGTTCTTGTGCAATTAGAATTTTCGTTCTTCTCCATATTGTTGAGTGGTGAGACCGTTTCAGTGTCTGGATGAGGAATCCGAGCCGGGTGCGGAACAAGAGAATACATTTTACCTCGTGCTTTCGAGTCAAGAGCTGCGACTTGTCCGATGGCTAAAGCCCAGAGTGTAATGACCAAAATGCAGGTTAATGACATTTGGAACAGAAAAGCAACGGATGCCATTGGAAACCGTCGATTGAAGTCGCAACTCACAAATTCTGATGAGTACGAATAAAAGTCTTTATATAGTGCACAACATGTGATCTCCACAAAAAATCATGACACAAATTCCGCCATTCTGTGTATGCCATAAATTGCGCGATACTATCATTCTGTCAGAAATTACTGCAATTCTCTGACATCTTCCTGTGAACATTTTTCAGCAAAGGTTGGAGTATTTTACGCAACTTGATATGAATTTTCTCCCAGTTTCATGTTTGAAGAATATGCTTGTGGTATCCTCCAAAGTGGTAAATACTAAAAGAAATGACATGATTTTGTTTATTTATTTTATTTATTTACGTCAAAACAGTTAAAAAGGTGTGTGATGTGCTAAGGTAGAAGTTCATTTTGTGCACGTTTTCATAATTCTGTGATCCCTACCCTAAGCAATACACTAGTTCAATAGTGAATATTGAAGAAATGGGCGTTTTTGCTAGGATTGTTAACAAAATATTCTCTCCAATGTAATGAAATCTATTTGCAAGGGAAAACCAGCTATATATTTGCTCTCTCATCCCACATGATATCCTTTGAAAAGGGTATTTCATTATTTCAATACGCTCAAGTGTTTTATATACTGTAAAATCTGTCTACACCGGAACCTGTACAAGCATTACATAAAATCCGGCTTAACCGAATAAATTCTCTGGCCCGTGAAGTTATAAGGTATTTTACGTAGCATAAAACGAAATCTGTCCAACACGGAAACTGAACATTTTTTCATGTTCTACATGGGTTTGTATACTTACAAAACAATATTACTGCGAATTTAATGCGATTGGCAGAGATGCGAGATATTCTTGATGTAACAAATGCATCGGAAAGTCTGTTTTAAATTCTCTATCACACGCGATTGAGTCGAGTCAACCGCGCTATGAAGGAGAGGGGCTTCAGCGAACAGCGTAGAATTCGACATTCATTCACTTGTCTCTCAAGAAAGTAGGCCGTAAGGGAATTCCCTCCCCCTCCTCTTTGGGCGTGGGAAGGTGTACAGGTATGGGTTGTATTCGCGTCTCTGCCCACTTTCCCTGCCCCACATTCAAAATCGTAACCCTTCGGTCAGAGACACAGTGCTCAAGGCCATGCGAGGGTATCAGAAAATCGTAGTATTCTGGGCTGTGACACATTGTGCGTTAAAAGGGTCAGCAAGCAGTAGGATTTCAGATATTAGGCAGTGAGGTGGTGTGCATTTTTATGAGTTTCAAAACCAGTTAACAGTTCGAAAACCATAAAACTCTAGCATTATCTAATATTAGATGATTGCTAATAAGATTATAAAAGCAAGAGAAACTCAGAAGCTGTCAGTGAAGAATGTTTAATATTCATTTATTGGTGATTTTCCTTCCATAAACACGTTATTTGTAAATTTAATTTACTAATCATAATAAAATCGCATAAATCTTACTTTACTTCTCTAGTTACATTAATTTACTAGTTTCAAAATGGACATATCAATAACACAAGTGTCATTAAATGGACAACTCTGCATAGAGCGGAAATATCTCTAAACCGGAGCTTTTTTTGTCCCGATCGATTCCGGCTTAAACAGATTTTACTGTATATTCTTGTCAGTGTATATTTATATGTGTTTTTGCTTTTTCTTCTTTTTGTTCTTTCACTAATAGTGTACCGTGTCTGTGGATATTTTCATCTTGTTCTAACCATCTTCATCCACCATCATTATTTCCCTGAGACCAGTACTTTTCAGATTGCACAATTTTTTGTAGTCAAGTACAAATCTGAACCATAAGCAATTGTTGGGGATGCTACACCGTTCTTCGTGGTAAACCACTGTATGGTATGAGAAGTCCCAACGCCATACGGAGGATGAGGAGGTGGATGAGGGTTGATGTACAGTTTCGCACTGAGAAAAGCGCGCGTAATTGCACGCACGAGGCGGAGGTCGCAATCAAAAAATGGAAATCATTTTCTGTATTAAACTGTTATTCATATTTTACTTGATTATAAGTTAATACCGGAAGCAGTGATAACTCAGAGCTGAATGAAACTTTACTTCTCGCTACGCGAGTCGTGAATTTACCGGCTATCACAGCACTTCTCGTGATATTACTTATGATGAATTATTGTCTTTCATCTAGATTTTCAGATTTCACATTTATTCAGTCGAAAAAACAGTAAAATCTGTATGTGACGTAGGAGGGATATTATCTGCGCACGTTTTCTTGAGTTCCAGAATCCCTTCCCGTCATTTTAACTCTAAATATTTGAAAGGTAAGTAAAAGTTTAACATAAATAAATAAAATAAATAAATAAATTTAAAAATAAATTTGAAAATCGTAAGATTAGCAATATTTGAAAAATAATCATTTCGGTTTTTAATTTTAGAAAACTTATTTGCATCGGTACACGGATTGCAAGTATGATTTTTCTGCATTGCTATCAAAGTAGCAACTCGCCCTTACCTCTACTCTTACCATTACAAGCAAAAGGAGAGTTCAACAAAACGTGCGCATAGTGAAGCTACATTTACGTCCAGAAGCAAAACAAGGGACCATGCATCATTTGCTCAATGGATAAGGGAAACTGAACAAAAACCTGATCGAGATTTGTGTCATTGACGCGGAAGCTGAAGTACATTATTTGTTACAAACATATTAAGTCTTTTTAAAAAAGTATACAATACAAATGCAAACTAATTCATTATATATCACTGTTTTGGTAAAATAAACATTATTTTTCTTTTTGATAATCAGTATAGTCTCTAATTGTATAGAAACAGTTATGCACCAGAAAAGATTTTACTTTTAAGTTAAATTTTTGAACCGACTTTAATTGTTTAATATCATCTGGCAGTGCGTTGAAAAATAACGTACATATATTGTATGTGGATTTCTGATAGTGAGATGTTGACACTGACCCTTGATGAACGTAATTTTTGCGATGTGTGTTGTAATTATAAATATCGGCATTACATGAAAATATGTTCCCACCGTTAAGCAACTATTACATATTTTATTACATATTTTTATCATTTAATCTATTACATTTTTTATAAGACAAAATTTCTGCAAACTAATTGAGTGAATTTACCATTCAGGTGGTGAGGTGGTTTTGTTCGCTAGTTGAGTTTGTGAGTTTATTCTTCAAGTTTGTGCCTGTAGTGATTAATGTGTCGCAGCATTTACGACAAATACAAATAGTGCGCCAAATTGTCACATTTTACATGACACATTTCTCTTTTCACTTGTAACATTTTATTTATCTTCTACCCTGGCTCTTAAAGATCCATGAAATATTTTTATTAGAGGCGTACGTTATACGCTCTTTTACTTATTTTGTAAGATTTTTTTATATTTTGACACAAAATATTAAAAATTGACTTAGAATATTTTAGTCTTCATATGGCTTAATCCAATTCTCATCTCTTTATAAACTTTACTGTTGCGTTCTTCGGGATATTTTCGTACATTATTTGAACTTACTAGAAAATAACTCGGCTAGTGTGAAAACAAATAATGCGATAGGAAGAGTTCAAAAAATTTAAATATTTTATGATGCACACGCTTCGACAGATATACAGAGAATATTTGTGATATAAGTGCTAAATTGGTGATTATATTGATGAACTAATTGATTTGTAGGGTTGAAAAGATTGTGAATGTGTATGTAGTATTCCTGAGGTTATATTTTTATTGTTTTTCTTTCATGAATAGCAGACTTTTCGAGTTCGTCAATCGATCACATTTTCAATGCTAGATAAAACAATTACAAACTATCATAGTATGATATTGGTCTTATCTTGAACATTTGTAGTAAACATACATGTATAAACACACGCACACGCACACATACACACTACAAGGTCCAACTTATTTCATTTTCATTAAAAATAATTTATTTTATTTGCAGAAAAAAGAGGACTGAAATGACATAGCCCGGACCTCTACAAATTGGCTGCGCTATTAAGAAAAGCGTTGTCTTGTGCATAGGAAGTTGGAGATTGAGATAGAACGCCAGTCGTGCCTAGAAATTCGTACAAACGGTTCGCCTTCACGAGACCCATGAGCCATTGTTTTGTTATTTACTCTATCAGCAGTGTTTTGAATATTTTTTTCTTGCACGTACTTTCTTTCATCGTCATCATCTTCCCAATCACCATCACAAAATTATATTTAGAAGCAAGAATTTTTTCAGTGAATGTACCGTATTTTTCTGTAATTGGTAGTTTATTTTCTTTTGCGTCTGAATGTAAAACGATGGCAGAAAGGCAACAAAGCTTTTACCGTGTTACACCAATGTTTTTACATGTTTATGCCTTGAATACTACAAAGAGGAAATGTGGAAGGTCAATCATTCACCGACTCCTTTTGCATTATTCTCTATGAATTTTTCCCGGATGTGGTTGACAAACCGCATCGTTTCTGGATTCAAAGCTTGAAAAGCTTTTTTTGTTGCGAGTGTTATGGATGTAAACTGATTATATTATGTCCAAGTGATTCAACGTTAAACATTTACACATACATCACTTTACAGAAAAGGTGAGATCGCGCTTTATTAAATTTTTGACAATTGGTGGTGATTAAATGAACTGATGTACATTTGGCGTGATGTTTTCATATTTAATAACACATAATATGTGTTTTTTTATTAAAACCTTACCTTACAGTATAGCTGAAACTTGTTTCGCGTGTAAACAATGATTTTTTAAATAACACTCATTGCTTATTGCTTCTTGAACATACCATTAGAGCCATTATACGCCTCTTTAACCACTAGTTTCATTAATTACTGCAATTACACGGAATATTTCCATTCCTCATTTTTTCACATTTTTATATATCAAGAAAAAGTCGTCGGATAAGGATCCAGGAGGCTCGCGGTTCGCAACCCATCTCCGCAGTGCACCCACCTTGGCACTATCGACGTGCGTACCGCAGAGAAATGAGGGTCCAGGTACCGTCGGTTCCCCCTGCGGAGAGAGGGGCGAGTGAGAGGGGGCAAACACCAAATTCTCTTCCACAAGTCTGCGGGTACGGCGTCCTCTCTGCACCCACCTTGGCGCTATTGACGTGAGTACCGCACAGCAATGTGGGTTCGGCTGGACGTTTCTAGTCTCCAAGAACCTCAGACCTTCCGGCCCCGTCGGTTCCCCGTGCGGCGGCGGGGGGGGAGGAGGGGGGGCAAACACCTCCGCGCATTTTCTCCGCGCCGGCGGCACAGCGCGCGGCGCTCTCTCGCGTTCTCTCTCGCGATCTCTCTCGCGTTCTCTCTCGCGTTCTCTCTCGCGATCTCTCTCGCGTTCTCTCTCGCGTTCTTTCTCGCGATCTCTCTCGCGATCTCTCTCGCGTTCTCTCTCGCGTTCTTTCTCGCGATCTCTCTCGCGATCTCTCTCGCGTTCTCTCTCGCGATCTCTCTCGCGTTCTCTCTCGCGTTCTCTCTCGCGTTCTTTCTCGCGTTCTCTCTCGCGTTCTCTCTCGCGATCTCTCTCGCGTTCTCTCTCGCGTTCTCTCTCGCGATCTCTCTCGCGTTCTCTCTCGCGTTCTCTCTCGCGATCTCTCCCGCGTTCTCTCTCGCGTTCTCTCTCGCGATCTCTCTCGCGTTCTCTCTCGCGTTCTCTCTCGCGACCTCTCTCGCGATCTCTCTCGCGTTCTCTCTCGCGTTCTCTCTCGCGATCTCTCTCGCATTCTCTCTCGCGATCTCTCTCGCGTTCTCTCTCGCGATCTCTCTCGCGTTCTCTCTCGCGTTCTCTCTCGCGATCTCTCTCGCGTTCTCTCTCGCGATCTCTCTCGCGTTCTCTCTCGCGTTCTCTCTCGCGTTTTCTCTCGCGATCTCTCTCGCGTTCTCTCTCGCGTTCTCTCTCGCGTTCTCTCTCGCGATCTCTCTCGCGTTCTCTCTCGCGTTCTCTCTCGCGATCTCTCTCGCGATCTCTCTCGCGTTCTCTCTCGCGTTCTCTCTCGCGTTCTCGCTCGCGATCTCTCTCGCGTTCCTTCTCGCGTTCTCTCTCGCATTCTCTCTCGCGTTCTCTCTCGCGATCTCTCTCGCATTCTTTCTCGCGTTCTCTCTCGCGATCGCTCTCGCGATCTCTCTCGCGTTCTCTGTAGCGGTCGCTCGCCAGGCAATATCCTGCCCCGCCGCAAGGGAAATATTCGCTCCGCTGGCATCACGAGCGACCTCATGCCCCCTCGCAAGAACAGAACGTGCCCTTCCTAATACGTACTTTTGTATCCTCTCAGGCGCGTTTTCCAACTTCTTTTGTGTTTTCTTGAATTGTTTCCGAAGCAGGGCTTCGCGGCAGTAGAACTGTGAGGCACGTGTGAGTATGCGAGAAAAGAGCAAAGGCAGTTTGGAGGCTGAAACATACTACGTTGTAATGTAAATCTATGTTTTTGATACAGCTGTGGGTAACTATGAGACAATCTCGATTTAAGCATTTCTTTCGAAATGTCTACTTATGATAGGTGTAAAGGGGTCAATATTTGATTAACCATTATTGCAATATTTGATTCACAAGCTTTTAATCAGCTGATTGGTAAAATTTTGTTTCTCGTGCAGTGCTTGCAAATCTGTCTCCGATGGGTGATAGGAATTGCTGACAGAGGACTCTCAGCTCTGTGTTCGCCCAGCCTTGACATGTGGCTTACCTTGTTCACACAATTCCAGACATTGTAACGTAACACTTCTATAAACTCCTACAAGGAAGAATGAGTAAAATCGGTGACGGAAAACACATAATATTTTCCTTGTGCCGACTTACATAATGGGTTATTTCAAGAGGAGGAATATTAGAGTAGTAAGCGATCTGATGGGTTACGTAAACAAGAAAATAAACGTAAAAGACCGGCACAATATTTTTTCTCCTGCTTGCTCATGATCTGAAACCTGTTCTGAAAATTCAAGGTCGAGATATTCGCAGATGAAGGAAATTAAATGGAAATCCGTGAATCCAATCAACTAATGTACCGAGAAGCAGTTGAAGCTATTACGTCATCAAAACAGATAAATAAACCTGAAGCGGCTCTGATACTAGAATTTTTAGCTTTTAAATACTTTTTCAGTTAGCGTACTCGATTACTAAACCGATTATCACTGTCCGACGTACGGACGGACTGTGGGATGGACCGACGGTCGGACATACAGACGGATCGACGGGTGGGCTGCCAATGAACGAACGGACCGAAGGACGGATCGACGGACGCACCGACAGTCTGACGGATGGACCGACGGACTGAACGACGGGCGGACTGACGGACGAACCGACTGAGGGACGGACGGATCGATGGACGTGCGGACGAATCGACTTACGCACGGACCGACAAACGGACTGACGGACGAACAGACCGACGCAGCGACGGACGGACCGACAGACGGACTGACGGACGGACCGACTGACGTACGGACCTACGGACGGACGGTTCGACGGACGATCTGACCGATGGACGAACGGACCGTTGGACTGACGGACAGATGGACGGACGTTCCGACGGACGGATGTGCCGACGGACGGACCGACGAACGGGCGGCCCGACGGACGGACCGACAGACGGACGGACCGACGGAATGACGGACCGACGGACTGGCGGACTGACGGACGGGTGGACCGAAGGTCGGACGGATTCACTGACAGACCGACGGACGAACTGACCGACAGGCGGACGGACCGACGAGCGGACAGGCGGATCGACGGACGGACGGACCGACGGACCGACGGACGGATGGTCTGTCTGTTCGCCCGTCCGGTGTTTTATAGGCAAAACTTTGCATTACTGATGCATATAATCACCCCAGAACAATTTGAAATTATTTATACAGAAAGAAAAATTAACAAAGAAATTTTATTGGTTTAATTTTTCTTTGTGTTAGGAACTTTCCACTATGAAATATTTAAAATTTATCATTCATAGATGTATAGTGCTTGTGATTTGAACACCTACTTTTAGAGATGTTGACATGGAAAAGGTAGTAAGTTATAAAAGGCAACTTTTCTTGACTTCCACCCATCTCCATGTAAACTTATGTATCCATACATCCAACGTCATTTCTGGTCGTTCATAGTAATTCATTCTCAGACAATTTTAATTTAATTTATGAGAATGAATTTCTGCGCCGTTGGCAAACTTTTCGATAAAAAATCTGGAAAACAGATTTTGTTGACTTACTTTCCTTCCCGTGTGTTGCAGGATCGAAATCGTCGCAGCATTGTAGGGAGGTTTGAAGCGGAATTTGAAGGCGGGTGGAGAGGTCTCAATAGGAACGCCCTCCGTCGCCAAACGCGCCGACGTGCACGTGGCGCCTCCGTCCGCGCCCCCGCCCCCGCCCCCGCCCCCCGGCGCCTCCGAAATTCCCCCCCCCCCCCGCACAAATGAAGAAGATGTGAACAAACGCACGGACGCGTGTAAATATTCAAAATAAAAATACTTTTTAGTGATACTCAAAATAATTGAATTTATATTTTTATGTATTGTTCTCAAGCTATAGAGAAACTGAAATAAACCGTGAATTGAGAGAATGCTGTTGATGTAATTAAAAAGTGGAATAACTAAATTAATTCAGTATTGAATTCACTGAATAAATCTAGTAAGTTGACAAAAATGACTTCAGTTATTTCACTACAAACCCTGATCCTCAAAATTATCTCTTCTATCATTATCAACTACATGATATTTTTAAATCTCCAATGTAATGGATTTTTTATGTAAATTTCATAAGTATAATGAATTACGAAGGCTCCAAAAATTTTGCAAAATGACAATTTTTTTAATAAAAATATAATATGAGTGTTATATATAATTTGAATCTTTTTCAAGCATCTCTAACAAAAGCTAAATGTGTATCTGCTAAGATAAACAATTATCGTTTGGAGTATTTGATAATTCAAGATAACAATCAACTATCAAATATAATTACTAACATAAATATTGGTCGAATAAAGCCATACTTTTAATCTCCTTCCTAGTATTATATTTTGAAATTACATTCCTTTCCCAATAAATTAATCAATCCTATAGAAAATAAAACCAACATGAAACTAATAAAGTCTTCAACTTTCTTGTTAATCCTAGCTTCTGCTAATAACCATTGATTTGTAGCATAAGAACTTTCTTTGACTAAATGGTGACAATTTGGCTAAATGGAGTTAAACTAGTTGTGTTTATTTCAAATTCATTTTTTCCCCATGTTTGCCATGATTTTTTAGCTCCCTATTACCTTTTCCGGCATATTCCCTTCGTTGTTTACTACATCGAACACCTAATTTGTTAATAAATAACTAGCTATTCAATATTTATAATACCCATATCCTTAGATTGTACAGAGAATGTTCATCCATAACATGACTTTCTCTGTAGTATATTATACTTAATGATGAAAAACGGTAAAATTGGAAATGATGTCCAATAAAAATGGCAAATTATTCATGAAAAAATGATTTTATTACATCGAAAGTAAACAACTTTCAAGTTATAACGATCGTTGGTTTACTGGTAAACATTATTTGTATTTTATTATATTCCTTTGCGAAATTATATTATTTGCTTTTCGGTAAGTATAAGTACTCCCTCGAGCAGACACTTTACTCCAGGTGCAGTTACAGACCTCGATGGCTTCTAACATCCGTATGTTTACAGGTGTATCTGAGATTTCTAAATTAGATTGTGCAGAGGATATAATATATGTGCCAAATTAGTAACATAGGAGTAAAAATAATGTTACTAATGCTTCAAGAAGAAATGCTTCAAGCAGTTGTCCATGAAAGCGGAGTCACTAACTTGTATGGAATGAAAAATTAAACCTATCAGGAATAAAATAATAATAATAATAATAATAATAATAATAATAATAATAATAATAATAATAATAATAATAATAATAATAATAATAATAATAAAAATAATAGTAATAGATGCTTCTGAGCAAAGGTCTCCTGATTTAAGGCTAGGTTATCTCTAGAATGTAGGTGTTGTGGTGAGTTATCGTTGGCATTTCTAATGAAATAATTATATAGGTAGTCGTTTTTGTGGCTTCCATACAGCAGAAAACTGATGATGATGGCTAAGCCATCGAAAGCTGCTTTTTTAATAAATAATATTGTTGGCAATGACGACGCATATAATTATTTCTCTAGGTTATCTCGCCTATTTTTACATCTAATGAACTGATTCTGATAGTAATAGTTTTAACATTACTTTGGGTTAAACAGTTTATACGTAACACTACTTAGACCATTTCTAAACTTCATTTTTAGTTAATTTTGTATTTTAGTATAGTAATTTTCACTACATATTTAAAAATAATTATAAAGTTTCTTTACATTACGTTATGTGTTAGATCACAATTAGAATTATTTCATTTTTCATTCATTGTGTGTTGTAACCTAGTTTTAACAGGATTATAATGGGACATTTTAGGACCTCTTACAATTTGTTGCAAAACCCTTCTCCCATTCCTCTGCTCGAATGGATTTCCTACCTTTCTGAAGTAGACAATGCAGAGGATATTAGCAGATAAGTCAAATTGGGAATAACATTATTGTAGAAATTGAATGTGCTGAGAGAAGTTGCTCGAGAAAGAGGAGTCACCAACTTATTGATCTTTGAAAAGTAAACAATAAAGAAAAATATGTGACGAGGTACCAACAATGGGCTGGAACAATTTGGTAGCATGAAAAGCAGAAAGGATAAAACGCAAGCTTAATGACTGTAAGTCTTTATTTCCTTTATTATCCATTCAAATCGTTTCACATATAAATGGTACAATAGTACTATCATCAATGATAAAAGTTCATTAAAAAATCCTCCAGAGTCGAAGAGTAATTTTTCCAACATTTCAAAAAATAAACTCAGTGGTGGTAGCCGATATCTTATGGTATTCCATTATTGTGAATTAAGAACTAGTCAAACCAGAACAATAAATTTATTTCTTAATTCACATTATGTCAAAGGATTTTAATGCAATGTATGCTTTCCGATTTCAATCACGTTGCAAGAAGTTCTGTTTAATGCTCGGGTGCTGCTCAGCCGCGCCTTCCGGTGGGGGAATTTGGGGGCGCGGGTGGGGGAGGGCGCGGGTTGGGGCGCGGGCGGGGGCGGGGGCGAGGCGGTGGGGGCGGGCGTGGGCGGTCCGGGGAGGGTGGGCGAAAGCGCTGCGGTGACCTCTTCACTCGCTCCGCCAAGTCGTCTTCTGCGCTACGAAGCTTGCGCTCCTCCTGCTCAAAAAACAACAGAAAACGTGCTCATCAGAGTGTACTTATTTGCGAAAAATAGGGAAGGAAGGCTATCCGTCTGTGAACTACACTTGTGTCAAAGGCGTACAGAGAATTGGTTCCAAAACAGATATTACCCCATAATCGGCCATGACACGACACACACCTTGCGAATTTTCTCAAAAATGATTTCAAATCAATTCTTCAATTTTTTTGCGGTAATAAAATAAATTAGCACGGGTCCAGTTTTCATTAAAACCTCTAAATATTACAAATATTTCAGTAACAAACACCCTTTTAATATGTCATTACATTAAGAACTGTCTGTAGTGTGTGTGTGTGTGTGTGTGTGTGTGTGTGTGTATGCGGTAATCTAAAGCACCAATATACTGAATCACGCTGAAGATATTAAAAAAAATTATTATTCGGGCATTCCAGAAGATTCGTTAATTTCCAAATGCCTTTCAGACGGGTTCAGCATTTGTTACGGTGGCGCCGCAGGCAATTCGAATTTTATGTCTAGAAGTGACATTTAAACCCAATTTTCTCAAAGACAATTTTTTTCAAAAACTTGCTCCTGATCAAAAAACAACAGGAAACTATGCACGTGTATTTATTTGCGAAAAATATGGAGGGAAGGAAGAGCCCTTTCACGGAGAAAAGTATATTATGAGTACGAAAGTTGAAGAAAATACATTATTAAAGGATATGTGCTACAGACAGTTAATATAAAATTAATTGAAAATAAGCAATTCTTTATTTCAGTACTTAAATTAGTTGTTATTTTCTGATTTGCTTAAATATCTCAACATTACTTGATCAAATATAGGATCATGTGTGCGCATCATTTGAGGCTACATACTTCCATTATCTGAAATTCAATTGCGGCAAGTATTCAAAATTCACCTAAATTGACTGACTACAACATATTCTTTCTGTCATAGAATGTGCAATATGTTTCATATATCATCGAGTGAATAGACTGATCTTATAGTATTCTTGGCATGTACTTGAGGTTCGTTGATTTCTTTATCGGTTGTTACTATATAACTGAAAACACGAAACAATAGTTTGGAAGAGGTCTATGTTCTGTGCTAAAAAAAGCCTCGAAACTGCTATTATAATTTTTATCATGCTTTTATTAATACCCCACTCTTATTTTATTTTATACAAGCCCTCCAATTTATAGCCCTCCCCAGCTATAGAGAGATTACTATTTGAAGGAACCCATTTGACAACTACGTTTTGGGCACTGCTAGCAAAGCAACTGCAGGTTATGTCCATGCACTCTTTTTGTCAGGATGATCATTTTCCGATAGCTCATTTGTAAATGGTTTACTTTATATCTCTTGCAATGTCATCGCCTCGCATTATATTCATTTCTTCCCTGACCTATCAAAGAGGTTCCTTCTTAGAGTGACTCCTTTATAGCAGAAGTGACTGCGCCGAGCCGAGCTTACCAGCGCCTGCTCGCGGGCGAAGGGGCTGAGCGGGGCGTCTTCGCCCTCCTGCAGGGCATCACCTGCAGCGCCAGGCAAGGACACGAGCAAGGCGGCCGCCAGCAGCAGCGGCAGCAACAGCAGCGACAGCCTCATCCTGCAACCACGACCCCTTCACCCTCTAGCTCCCAAACAACTCTCTGTCCAATTCATTCAGTACTCGTCTTTACTCGCCAGTAAAGCCAGTAAACGATCATAGCAACGGAGTAATAATTATTGGTACATCGTAATATTTTGCAAACCTTTATATCTGATAGAAAATTACACAAAAGGGTTGTAAATATTGTCGTATTTTACCTGTTTGCTTTACGTTCTTAGCGAGACCACATTTCGAACCGATAGTTATGTTCATTCCATCTGACGTTCAAAATATAAGATACTTATTTAGAGAGAAATGAGAAGAAAGCCATTTTTTCTTTAATGCTAGTTTTTAATATTTTTTTTTTGCTTTTGAGATCCCTTCATACTGTCGGGCACCGTCAGTAGTGTAACATTCAAGAGGATGAATTGAACTCGTTTGGTAAAATTTTCCATGTGAACACTCCAACTCTCCCGTTCCCAAAGAACTACTAGCCACTATAGTGAGCCACTATTTCCTCTACTAGAGCCACTATTTCCTCTGATGAGCTAGCAAAGTTTGCTCTATTCTGTCATCCGGAGGGGTTATGCCATTACGCGAAGACTGACAGAGTTATGCTATCTGAAACTCTGCCACGGGAAAGGATCATGAATTAATGTCTCAAGGTCACAGTACTTTGCACGTACACTCGGACCGAATTAGTTAATTCTTTATAATAACGTTTTGAACATTACACATAGTACAGAGGTTTTATATTGAAAAGCGAGACTTTAATAAATAAATATTACTTAATGGATTTTTTTTAGAAATTTCGAGCTCTTCATTACTTCTTAACAAGGAAATTAAAATAACTTTTTGGTTTAGAATTTGATTTAAAACTGCGATTTTTTGAAGTTGATGATGCATAAGTGCGTTTTTAGTGTTGCCGGGCGTCTGTCAGTCTCTTTGGACTACACTGCTAATAAACGCGTAATCATTATTACTAAACTGTGAAATTCTGCCATCATGCTTGAATTTTCTTCAGTTTTCCACAAAATATTTCCGCGAATAAAAACTATTCATATTAAGTTTTGCCCAATAAAAAGTATCTGACTGTATGTATATTAGCAGACAACGGCAAATGTGAGACAAGAATGCTTACTGAAAATATGATGTAACTTTTAAAAAATGTGTGTAATTAAACAAATAATGAGGTGATCCCTTTAATACAACGGTAAAAATATTTCTTAAATGTAATTTAATTGTGCCTAATTCTCCGTTCAAAGCTTTCGATAGTCACTCACCTGGATAGTTTCTCGCGTGGAGAAGGCGCGGACTGCTGCTGTCGTCGCCGCGAACGATCTTAAATACGCTCCTTCCGCAACGCGTGAATCGTAGGGATTCACCCAGGGGACTCCTTCCCTGCCCCGCTTGCGGTTCAGCTTCCTGGAAATTTCATTTGCGATTTTCTTTCTAAATCACTTCCTCCGATAAGATTTCCTCATTTTGATATCATTACTGACCATGCTCTAACTACTGAGCAACACCAACTCAGGTTGCGTATCACGAATGAGAGGCCCGTAACAATTGTTTTCAGTACTTTTCCAAGAGATATTTTCTGTACGGTACAGCACTTAAATTACAACACAGAAATTAATTTACGTCATATTACGAGAAATTAGCTTTCAGGGAGTTGATGGTTTTTCTCAAATTTACAAGACATATGCAATTCTTAATTTTTGTACTTGATTGTTGGGACAATTAGCTAGATTATCTTACCCAATAGAAAATCCTCTGATAATCCCCTCAGGTAATCATTTTACCCTCTGGTAAGAACTCAAATTCGTGTTAAGTGAGTGAAATCTACCAAAATTTTGATCATGGTATTTTCTCGAGATCATATTTTTTAATGCTCTGTTGTCGATCCTGGTTTTTAGTTCACTAGTTAGACTCAAATGAATATTACGCACATGGTGGTGTTGCTTTAAAATTAAACTTACTGAACTTGCCGTAGAAACACTACTTTCGCCCCATTGTTTTGTTAAAACCGAACGCTGTGTTGATTGACATTTATGTTTCATCGTCACGAAGTGTAGTTAGCCATCGTGGAGACAACCGAGCAATCATAGTACCTCCTTTTCATCGGATTTATATCCTAATAAAACCGTTTTCCTGTTCTTTACTTAGTGGTTTTAATTTTTTCAGAAAGTATTGAAGTTATGATGGGAAAAATATAATTTGAAGATCATATTACATACGATTGTCTTGTATATTTCGAGCATCGTTTAATCCAGGCATGTTAAGGTCGCGGGTATGGTAATTAGTAGGGGTGGATTTTCATGAATTAAAATATTGCCAAAAATGATCAATAAAATGTTCTTAAAATATTTTTTAAATGCCCTAAAAGCAGAGAAAAACGACGAAAAAATGTGGTCAAAATCAATTCAGATGAACAATTGAAGCTGGATACATTACTGATGTAACCGAGATCTTGTATTCGTTTAAGTTCACTATGCTAGAAAACGTTTGGTTTGAACTGTTCTTTACCACGAAATATGTCTTTAGTTATCCCAAAATTGGCCGAACTGACAATGGCCACACAGGCGTCACGGATCCTTACATTACGTAGTACTCACAAACGCTGACATTACAATTTCGGAGCGAAGAAATAGAATTGTCTACTAAGGAATTCTGTGGAGAACACTTGGTGCATCTCGTAAATATTATTTGAAGCACGTACCATTAAAATGATATTAAAATCGATGAAACCAACAAAAAATTAATTAAAATTGATGGGAGAAGGAAAAAAAGACTTATTAGTCGAAATCGACTGCAACAAAAAGACATAAAAATGAGTAATTTATTTTGTCATAAGATAAATTGAATTTATATACTAAATGGCATTGTTCTAAAGTGAAAAAAGATTATTCATTAAAATTCGCTTCCTAGTAGTTTAGTAGAGTTTGCGGCAGTGTGTCCAGAGCAACTACCACAATTAAAAATAAAGAGTTGTACAAATTACTCCGGAGTGGCATATATGTGTTCCGATGCCTTTTGGAGGCGTAATTGACAGTTATTGCCCAAAATTTAGCTGCATTAATTCTTATTTCCTGTAATAAAGCAACGAAATCTATTAACATGTATCATCAGTCATACTGAAAATGATCAATTGTCAGTAATATTAATCATTTTTGGTAAAAATGGTCATTTTCGGTTATGGTATTTTTATTTTTTAATGTTATTTGAATTTGATGTAACGGTTTTATTCAGGTTCACTTTGCTTCCGCTGATTAGAGAGAACGGCGCAATCAGAAACCTATCCTTTTTAAAACGGAAATAACAGGCCACAACCTGTGATTGCATAAACGGGCGGTAAACAAAATAAAAATGCCACGATAATATTTGAATACGGATGGAAAATACCAGAAAGGAATCCGCAATCACAAAGCAACAGGACATGTGGTATTGAAAAATCAACAAACACTTCTTTGTGCTATCAATATGTGATGAGGTGGTATTATGGAAATGGGAATAGGTGGACTCGTACAAATAAGCTTCAGTATTTTGGTATTACATAATATTTATTGTAAAAACAATTGAATGGGTGAAAACTGGATCCGTATAATTGACATTTCATAAATTCTGAGAAAACCGTTTATTTAATTTAATGTCTCTGTAAAGTCGTGGCGCTTTGTGTCCTCATTAAAACCACATCATTTCATTTGTTCATTAAAACCACGAAATTAAATTGGCACTGAAATATAGTCTAATATAAACACGTTTTTTTTCAGACGTTACTTATACCGTTTTGGTTTCCACCCATTCAATTTGTCAATCTAATTTTGAGAACAGTTAATATGTTTGGGCACTTCATTAAAATCCTAGTTTACCAACGTTTCGGAACTTCATGCAATGGATCGCATAATTGCACCATTACACCTCGCACCATTACATGAGTATGACTCTCGCTGTCACACTCAAAATTTAACCTTTCTCCTTCTAGAATAGTGCTACATTTTAAGACCCGTTTGTGAGTACATATAAACAACTCAAATTATTAAGGAACTAGAACTAAGTTGCACCTTAACAAGATAGAGGCATGAAAATTGATTTGGAACTTCAGATATTAATCTAATCCCTCACTGTGGTGAAGTTATCTTCCTGGGAATAGTTAACGGCTATGAAGTGCAGTATAGGAGCGTCACGCTTTCAGACTGCGATATGAATTGTTGTGTAAGGTACCTTCTAAATACGAATAAGTGAGCTGATGCAGAGAATAATTTTATGTACAGCGTGCCTAACTGGGATTCACCGTACGACGTCATGGACCAACTAGTATCCAACTACTTTTATTGGAAAACATTGACAGGAACGTGTACATTCATTGCTGGCGATCATTATTGATTTATATTTGTTTCAAAGGGGAAGACCAACCTTACCGCTCGTTCTCAGTGGTCGTGAGGTTGTTATTAAGATGAAATCTCGTCCTATCGAGATACTTTATGGGTCATCACTTAATTCGATTCTTTAGTTTTATTTCTGAATTGTCTTTCGTAATCGCGATATTTAAATTTACAATTTTATTTCGTTTATAATTGAAAGCCAGTTTTATAAGTACATTTTTTTACTTTCCTGTATACATACGTATATACGGAGTAATATACGTATTATAGGGAAAGTTATGAAATGTTTAGTAAAATCTATTTCGAGATTTCAACGGAAATCCACGTTTTGGTGTCCCCTGATACCAATAAAGTGAATTTTTCAAAACGTCCGTCCATCCGTCCGTTCGTCCGTCTGTCTGTCTGTCTGTCCGTCAGTCTGTCTGGTGTATGTGAACAACACTAACGCCTAAACCATGGGTAGAAGTTTTTCTAAATTGAATAAACCCCTGTTCAATTGTCCTGGGTTGAGATTAAGAGATTAAGTTCCTTCGTGATAATTCTATTTATACATTTCCAGTTCGATTTCGTTCAAATTGTCTACTTTAATTTATCATGGCTATTATGCATTTATCAGATACTTCTCTGATTGTCGTATTTAGTATTTTAGTACATAATTTAGTACACTTGTGGCAGTAAAATTTTATTCATAGATAAGTTAATAAAATTCAAGTTGCTCAAAAATAATAAAAGGAAGGATGGTAAGAAATACTTCATCCAGAAAGTACTCTTGCAGATTTTATAAGACTTTATGAGATCATTCAAAATACATAAATCACATTGGAAATACATAAACATTGTTTTAACCGCTTTAAATTGACTTTAATGTCTTCCTACTTTGTACTCAGTTTTGTGACCTACCGCCTTTCATTCTTAACGCCATTATACTTCTAATGTACAGTAATTATTTAATAATATGTTTGATTTACACAAAGTGCTAAGTTCTATTAATGTGATCAGCATTTTGTCCACAACTTCAAACTGTGTTTTCCATTAAGTGGATCTCAGTCTCTCATACAATGCTCTTCAATGAATATCTTTGATTCCCATGCTTCAGAAACTTTATTTCAAAATTTTTTGATATCAATATCTGAAACATTTGGTGACAAGTAGCGAGGCTGTTCAATAAGGTTGAAGAGTATGCATCTTTCATTACAGTCGGATACGTTTGTTTAGTAACTATCTCGGCACCATTTGGTCTTACTGCCTTGTCTTGGATAAATTTTGAATTGAAGAATTGAAATGGAATAAATTTTAAGTTGAAGTTATGGTAGTCACCTCTTCCGGAGTCTCCGAGTTAAGTTACTTCCAGGCTTCAGGTTAATGTGGAATATCTCAGGATAATATGAGCAATTAAATTCGTTGTGAAATGTATACGGAATTATTTGACAGAAGTACGTGATGAGATGCGCATGATTGAGATATTTGTCTTTGTCTCATAAAGGTCATCCACACTCTATTGTAAGAAAAAAGAACCCGTATTTCACATTAAAATTATTTATCCTTCATGAAATTATTATTGCAACAAATAATAGTTTTCAATGTAGAAAATCTCATAATCTACATTAAACTACGCGAAAAAATCGATGCATTTCGAAAGTCCCTATCACGTGATATAATGAAATTCGAGTGCATGAGTCTCATCAGTTTTACTTTCCCGTATACGCACGCATATACGGAGTAATATACGCAGTATAGAGAAAGTTCTGTAACGCTGTGCGAACCAACGGCAAATTTTCGGAAGAAAAACTCTCATTGCTGGGCCTGATAACGAGAAAGTGAATAAATCCAGTTGCTAAATTTAGAGAAAAAAAATCGAAAATATCTCTCACCCCATTAATATGGACATCTGGACACATGGTTATATTATTGCATTTATGAGTGAAAGATATTTAAATGAAGTTTTTCGAAAAGACAAAATATTCCTGTAAAAAAGAGCTTCAAGTTTCGCATTTGCACTAGAGCTTAAAATATTTTTTTACAAAATGGCTCTAAATGTTTCAACGAAAATATCCATACAGAACGATGTTTTACTCTTCTTTAATATTTTAAAAGTAATAGTTCGAATATACCATTAGGAATCCAAAAAAATGGAGAAAATTTCAAATTAAAAAAATGAATTTAGGGCTGTTACGTCAACATCACAATTGATTTTTTTTAATAATTAGAACTTGAATCACTATGATAACCTGAAACTTTTTTAGGAAAA
This sequence comes from Gryllus longicercus, assembly GCA_038098605.1. NCBI lineage: Eukaryota > Metazoa > Arthropoda > Insecta > Orthoptera > Gryllidae > Gryllus > Gryllus longicercus. The sequence goes on along the minus strand of JAZDUA010000103.1, from coordinate 91,205 downwards.
TGTTTTCAAGAGCTTGCAAACGCACGTTTTAATAAGATTTGTTATGTCTATTGTTTGCTAATTCATGAGTAACTGAAACTTCTCTCCCAATTGCATCATTTTCGTTTGCTTCTCAGTGAAATCAGGATGTTGACAATCCGGACGGCTCTTCAGAGGGCATACTTCATTTATACGTTATACATTTCATGTTATTCTCCACAAACAAGTACACTTTTTTATTTATTTGATCTTCATTTATTTATGTGGAATACATTGAATTTTTTATTTGTTTTGTAGGCTAGACTAAATTGCCAATTGAAGGCTGTATGCGAGTCCCGAACCGTAGGTTGGACAGTGCTGTTCTAAGGTATGTGGAGGAAAAAGGTTATATTTAATAAATATATTAGTTTAATAAACTTTTATTAAATCTATTAAAAAACAATTAAACATCCGCATACATCACATTATTTCTTCTCCCAAGTTAACACATTTTGCGAATTAAATATAGCTCTTTTTAACATCGAGCGACGAGCAACTATCCATGTTCTGTCACGTTGCCGATTAGGTTACAGTTTTCGGGTGACTGAGACGAATGGTCAATCATAAAGCGGGAAATACTTATAATACATGTTATTAAAAGATTAAGGACGCGATTTAAACGATTTTAAAATGTTCTCTACTAGTAACCCTAATTTATAGACGATAGAATATTTCGTATGTGCTAAGAGACACATGGGAGGTTTTCGCTTGGTACTTTCAGAAAAATATTACAATAAATAATTATTTAATACTATTATATTGAAGGTGTAGAATGCCAAAACTTAACTAAGTGTACATTATTAATATCTAAAAGAAGTTTTCCTTTATCCTGTAACATTTTTTTCTTCAGATAGGAGTTTGTGTTTCATCACCGACGAAAAATTGATTGAACAGTTTTTCGTCAAAAAAACAAAACTTTTGATTCAGCAAAGCTTGGCGATAAGAACTACCAATACGAAAACTTTTTTAGCTTTATGCTGAACCGATTCTTCATTTTCTTGCAGAAGTGAATTCGCAGCAGCGCAGCATTCATCCGCGGTGGGGGAAGGGGAACGGGGGGAGGTAGCGGTGCGGGGGCGGCGGGGGCGGCGGGGGTGGTGGGGGCCGGTGGCGGCGGCCTGGCGGCGGGTGGCGTCTCGGGTGCGGCCTCCGCCTGCGGTGGGGCGACCTCTTCACTCGCCCCCCACACGCCTCGCCCTCGCCCTCGCCCTCGCCCTCGCCCTCGCCCTCGCCCTCGCCCTTGCCCTCGCCCTCGCCCTCGCCCTCGCCCTCGCCCTCGCCCTCGCCCTCGTCCGCGCCCTCGCCCTCGCCCTCGCCCTCGCAGCCCTGGCGATCCTGGCGGCAGAAACGGGCGCACCTGCACTCGCGAGGTCGCGTCAACCAAAGAGGCAAATTGTGTATTATACCAGCGGGTTCCTCAGATACGGGGTCAGCAGAACGCGAGGCCTTGGGAAAAACTTTGAACCCAAATCGGCGGTCACTGCAAAATGGAAAAATGAAAGACCCAGTTTTCCTCGACGTTTTCGAACTGTTAGGTTCTCTTCAGCAAGGCGAAGGAATTTTTCTTGTTTCTCAAAATGTGTTTGCCATTTTATACGCTTACTAATCACTCAAGATATACCAACTGAAATAAAGAGTATTATGCATTATTTAAGTAAAACAATAAATTTGGATTTAAGAATTATTCTACTTAACACAAAACAAATCGAAATATGATATTTATTTCAGAAAAAATGATAACTACACATAACTAAAAAGTTGGGCATTCAATAAACTATTAAAACCAAAACATGTTTTAAAGAAAAAACTTTCCAGTCAAAATGAAAAAGAAACCTTTTGACACCAAACCCTATTTTAACAGTAAAATATTTTAACCCCAAAACGTATTTTTAACTTTGAAGCATTATTTTAATCACAAAACCTTAAAATTGTACCTGAACGAAAACCTTTTAACGACCCCCCAAAACGTTCTTACAACTCAAACCAATTTATATATTCGAATAACAAAAACAAACAAACAAACAAACATTAACGTAGCCGGCCTTGATAGCCGAGGCAGAAGGGTGGAGCTGCCTCCTTCCTGAAGGGTCGCGGGTCCGAATCCCGCTCGGGACATGGATGTTCGTGTGTTCGTATGCGGTGTCCGAGTTCCCTCACAATTCCCCTCCCCCAGTTCAAAAACCAATGGGAATTGCAGTGGGCACTATATGGCCTAGTAGTTGAAAAGCATTAATTAAATACATTATTAACTTAGCAAAAACATTTTTTTAATCTCAGTAACTCTTTTTTTAACAAAACTCTTATTTCAAACTAAAAACTTGTTTTAACCAAAGTTCTTCCTGTTAACTAAAAACGCTTTAACATGAAAATATTATTTTTAGTTAAAACCGTATTGTACAAAAAATGTTTTAACAAAAAACTGATTTTAACAAAAAATCTTGCTTAAACAAAACAGCACATTCACCTTATTTTATTTAATTAATTACGCCCGTTTAACCCTGGCACATACTATCAGCCAATTGTTGTTTATGCGCCCTGGCAATGAATACATTTTGTTTCAATAATACTGGGCTAAGCGTTTCGCGACGGCACATCTAAGTACAGTACTGTTTTCTTTAAATTCTAAGTTACTATGAGTTTTTTTAAACAATGCGAGGGACAGAGCTGCTGTAGCCCCGAGATCGATCGCGCGAGTGGGGGCTGGAATGACAGTTGATTTTGTAAAAAAAAGTGTCGGAATGCGCAGGTTAAAAAATCGTTTATCTACAAAATGGCGTGTGAGTGCCAACTTTTGAAAAGGAAGAAACGTTTGCTTGTGAAGTATCAATCGCCCCGATACTGTAATGTCAGAGAGAGTTACTAAAACTGTACAAGCATTTTCATCAGGTCCTACGTGCCCCATGGAATCTTTCCCAAGCGAAATTTAGAAACATCAGTGACCTAAAAGTCTCTCCGTTAAAAAATCGTCAATAGTGACGATCAAGATTGCATTATATTTTTAAAACAAGCGGAGAGAAACTTAGGAAAATGTATTTGAATTTATTACCATATTTCTTTACAATATATTTTGTTTTATTTTCAATGGAATATATTTCCAATAATTTCCGATCCATAGTTTACTTTCCAAATATTTGACAAATTGAAACAGTGGAAACAATGATAACTGTATTTTATGTTTCTTAAGAAGCGCTTTGTACGCAACATGAACTTCTAATATATGAGGGATTGAGAATGCAAGTGGTGTAAGTCAGTTGGACCTAATCTACTAGAAGAGACTGATTTACATCAGAACACAGGGTTTAAAACATAGCCTTAATATTTTAGGAACAGTAATTTAAACTATTATTGAGACAGAAGGAGCATTAAAAATATACTTTTCATACAGAATTGCTAGTAATATAAAATGGAATCCCTTTTTCGTGATACATTAGGTCAAACTAACTTAACCACTTGCATTCCCAATCTCTCTTATAATGTTAATACCTGCTTTTTTGTTGGAAGTTTTGCAACAGAGGTATTTACAAAACATTGAAGATTCTCCAAGTAGAGTCTGCACTCTGTCCAGAATCGAGACGCTACTGTTTTGGTGTGAGTGACTTTGCTGTTTCCTGTGGGTTCTTGTTTGTTCATGTCCGTTGTTATCTGTCAATACAAATCACATCAATATTATATTATTATAATTACCATAATAATAATAAAAAACTATTTACTCACGCCTACATTCTTCACTGTTTTAGTACGCGGAAGGAGTTTTTTCGATTGAACTTAAATATTATATTAATCGCTGAATCAAACCAGGTATATTTTCAGAGAATGAATACCGTATTTTCTAGAATATTAGACTTTCTCGATAGTGAGAATCTCTTACATTTATAGTAACATTCTGTAAGTATACTTTTTTTGAAAACAGAACCTTCTTTCAATACGTCGAACCTTTTTTCAGCGAGGATATCTTTAACAGCTGTAAAAGAGCTGTTGAGAATGACATAACATTTTGTGAAATTTCTCTATTTTGTGATAAGGATGAAAATTCATGCTATTCGAACGGAAATTCGTGGTATATGTAAACATAAGGGATATTTTTGTTATTATATGAGGTATGTTTTAGTTACATAGTTGATTAATTGATTAATCTCATTGTCAGCTATACATGCGTGATATTTTACAAGCGGTCATTTCTACACCATATCCGCGTGCCTGCAGAAAAGGAAACGGGGAATTCATAAAACCCCAACAACTGCACAGAACATTAATGTCTTGAGTTAGATTGGGCCTCTCTCCTTTTGCTACTTGTAGTTGTAACAAACTGAAACAGGAATACATTCATTTAAGGAATTCGTAATAGGTATATAATTTTTAATAAGGAATTCCTAATAAGAACATAACCAACCATAACATTCATTTTCTACAAATCGTTTTTCTAGAAACTAGGCTATTTTACACGGTATATTTTTCTTCCTGTTTAGACGCACAGAAAGCTTACCGTTCCACCACAATAGTTTCTGCATGAAAAGTAGTGAACACTCGATTTTTACTTCATTCTCTTACGAAGTAAAGGCGAGAAAGTAAACGCGAATAAGTCTTTTTCGTATATGATTGATTGATTGCCGGATTGGTGATTCCGGGCTCGTCAATTGCTGATGTTTCCTAAGTGTGGGGCATATTTTTATCGCGTGAGGGGGCGGTGATCTTCCCCCGCTGGATGGTGCGATTCGGCGCTGGTTTGCGTTGGTTTGCGAGGTTTTCTCGCACCAGGTATCTCCCACCAGCGAGGCACCGCCCCTTCCGTAATAAGCTCTCCCGACTGGTCTCCCGGCTTGTGTGGTTGTGTAGTGAATGCAATTGTAAGTGTGAGCAAGCAAGGGGGAAGATAGGATTAGGAAGAAGAAGAAACGAACGCCAGCGGTCTGTGGCCCGTTTGTTAGAGTACTTCTCCGGCATTCGCCTAGTGTTGATCGGAGAAACCACTTAAAACTACCAGACAGCTGCTGAATTCGACTTAAATGTGTATCCAGTGTCGAAAATACTGCAATAGCCGCGCGAGCCGGTTACTTCCAAAGCCTTGAGTTCGTGTCCCGACGGAAACAGGATTTTCAACACTAGATAGAGAGCTATGTCGAATTCAAGAACTGTCTGTAGGATAATTTTAGCAGCCGGCTGATCTGATCGGTAGATTTCTGTGATCAACACCAGGCGAATGCTGGAGCAGTACCCTAACAAACGGGCCACGGACTGCGCGTGATCTTTTCTTCATCTTCATTATCCTATCCTCACAACTTACGAACACTTCCGGTTACATGCACTACAGTATTACACGCATATCGGGAGCTTAGAACGTGTCCCGCCTGGGGCAGTGGCACGTTGGTGGGAGATACCTGGTTGGGGAAAACCCCGCTAGCCGACGTGAAGGTCGGTACCGGATCTCACCATCCAGCGGGGGAAGATAACCGGCCCCTCGCGCAATAAAAGCATGCCCTATGCTCACGAGACGAAGGCCTTAGCAGAAGGCGCCGGGACACACTAATCAAGCAATCGATCTGGCTAACGACGCGATGCTTTGAATGTTTGAAACGGATATTTTATTTTTTGGGAGTAATTTACATTAATCCTTAAAGACATTTTCGCAATTTTCTCGGAAATGGCTCTAGAGTTTTCTTTCTTTCTGTTTTTTGCTTGAATATATCTAAGTACGCATAGAAAAACAGGGCAGTTCCAATTTTCGTTGATAATTTTTTTTATATTGTGAAATGTAAAATCAACCCATTTATCCTAGTGTTTGTCTCTAGCTTCTGATGTGGGAGGGGGTTAATGGGTTAATACGACGAATGGGTTAATAACTAATGGGTTAAGACGACATCCACAGAACCAGAGGAAGTAAGCTTTGGATCCCATCCCTCCCTAATATTTGTACAGGTCGAAAACATTTGCGGTTCAAATAGTATTCAAATATTAATGTAATACCTAACAGTTACAAATAAAACAAAAAAAGTACTATGTAATGTTTTCGTACCACTTTTTTAAGTTGTAGTAAGTAGCCCGCTCTTCCGTTACCAGTTACCACTCTTCCCGTTAGATGTTCCCTTGAAAGTGTATCGAGATGGTCATTGTCAAGATATTACCTTTGCTCTTTTCGACTTCCATTATCACTATGAGACCACAACATTTTTGGTTTAACTTGATTACTCGTAGGAATACTTACAATGTCGAACTCTTCCAACGTATTTAAGACATCGACACATCCTTCAACTTTTCCATCATCGTTGATAAATAAATCAACTTCTATTAAATCTCCGGGGCTGTAGATTGTGATCACTCGAAACTGCCACTGCGGAAAAGTTAAAAATTATAATATAAAAATTACTGAACTTAAATTAAACATGCCAAATTAAACATTGTTAAGTCAAAGTTAAAATATAAGTAATGATGTCACGAAAGGACAGCCGATACTTAAAAATTCAGAATCCAAATATTTATTTAATTTACGGAAAATAGTATAATGTTTAGAATGACTAGAAATTTAAAAAACAACAACATAATATTGCAATTCCTCCTTTGAATGTTTCCCAACATGTACATTATACTTTAAATGATTTTTATAAAACAAAATAAATATATTATTAAATTATGGAATCTTTAGTGGAAAGCTTCATCATCCAAATTTCACCTTGTGCAAAAGCCACTAACATATTTAAATATCCTAAGTATGAAAAAATAAGTATAAAAGAACAGGCGATTATGATACGATTCAGAATAGGCCATTCCTTTCTTATCAACTACCATTACATTTCACTATCTGCAACGTTACCTTGTATGATGAAGTGACCCATGCAGAAAAACTTTTGGCATCAAAAAAAATTTACGAATCATTAATTTTAGTTGAAGATTGTACATCTATGTTATAATATGTGAAATTTATTGTTTTTGATAAAACTATTATAATTATTGTGAACAATTTTGTTGTGATTAATATTTCTGTTTGTTGTAATTTATAAATTGTTGTATTACTCGGGCATAAATCTTTCTTGTACTAGATAGGACGGCACCATGTTTCTGCATAATAACCACCAGAATTGAGACATTTGTCATATCGTGTGACCAAAATTTGTCTCCTTGTGTCGTAGAAATCTGCCAACTGGTATCAGTAGATATCAGGTTGGACAACCACCCGCAACTCTACGTTATTGTAATACGCTTAATGCTGATAGAACAGGAATTTATTGAGGTGTACCACAAGATGGAAATTGCAGAGAGGGAGATCCAGACTACAGAGTGGATGGTCAACCCCCCCTCCCCCCAGCGGAACACCTGAAGAAGATACGTTCTAAGCCAAGCCGTGTGTGATCGACCGTCTGGCGATCCACACCATTTATCTGTTGACGTTTCTTTATCGTAAATATCAGTTTCGTACAAAATAAGATACTTTTGGCATTAGGAATTATAATTACACCAGTCGACTAAAATATTTAAACAAAATCCTTATCTGTTGTTGATCTCTAACCCCATTGCTTCCTCTCCTTCCCCCACTCCTGAAACCTCTCTAATAGACAGTATCTGGCTGACCTTTCCACCAACACTTTCACCTTATCATCTGCATTTGCTACTACTTGTTCTGTTGTATATTGGTCCTTTTGATCTTATGTTTATTCCTCGAAAATTCTGCTCAATTGGTAGATTGAATAGAATAGCTGACAGTTCATCTCCTTGACATAGGTCGTTTCCTATATCGAAGGTTCCTGATATTTCTCCTTGTATTGTCATCTTTCCTTTAGCATTTTCCAGGGTCATTTGGGTTAGCTTAACCAATTCATTTGGTATTTCAATGGACTTCATATTTGTTCACCAACTACCTCATATTATTTTATAATATGCTTGTATAAAATCTACGAAAAGATGACCACTGAGTATGTCACTGTTTATCCGGATCATATTTTGATGCGAACGGTTGTGTCCTTTCAGATTTGTGGAGCAGTAAACAATCACAGTTCGCTAGAAAATTCTTCACAGACCGCAAGGCACTTGTTAAACTAACACTGCTCGAGTATCACACGAATTAGTACCCTACACCAAATAAAGTCGTCGAGGCGTTTGAGGTACGACCACAAACCGAATAGCTTAGCGCTGTTCACGTTGTTTCCACACACGAATACTTTGGTCGCCGGGCACCGTTAGTAAAAGGGGCTCATCGCTGATGTCAATCAGTGAGGGTCCATGACATCGGTCTGCACTGCACGTTGTCATCTGACGAAGACGCTGTGATGTTAAGAGTTCTTTCCATGGTCTGCGAGTATTGAGTTCTGCGTCGCAACCACTTCTGACAATGATCCTGGCACTCCCAGGATTCAAGAGTCTGGGCGTAACTATGTGGGCATTGATATATACCAGCAACGCTTTTAGATAGTGCTGTGTGTGGTCCCTTGATTTTTCCTGTGGTTCAAAGAGATCTCCCATATCCTCTGTGTCGAGTGAGCGTTCCTTTCTCGACCCGTTACTCCCAATAGCGTTCTGCGCAAACATCTTTAAGCTGGCGATTGCAGGGCCCGTGATTGATCGTTAGTGATTTCGGGCGCGTCGACGGCTAGGATCAGTAGTCCCGTAAGTGTAGCGAATGCCTTTTCATCGGGAGGAGACGACGGTCTTCCCCGCTGGATGGCGAGATCCGGCGCCGACCTACCGTCGGCTAGCGGGGTTTTCCCCGACCAAGTATCTCCCACCTGAGGGGCACCGCCCCAGCCGGGACAAGCTCTAAGCTTCCGACCTGTCTCCTGACATGTGTGCTTATGTCGTACGTGTTAGTAGTGCATGTGTGCAAGGGGAGAAGATAGGTCTAAGAAGAGGAAGGAAAGATCGCGGGCGGTCCATGGCCCGTTTGTTAGGGTTCAGCTGTTCATCGGAGAAACCACGGAAAACTACCGATAAGTGCAGCCGGCCGCTAGAAATCCTCTCCAGACAGCGACTGAATTCGCCCTAGCTGACGAGCTACTTTCAAAATTCCTCTCGAACTCGAACATAGGGCCTCCCGGCCAGAAGCACTGCAGTGACAGTAGTTGATGCCCTGAGCCACCTCTCCCGGTGTGTCACGGGAGGTGGCGGAGTGAGCTCCTCTCCAGCGCCGATCTACTCGTCAGCTTGAGGAGATTCCACCTCGAGGTATCTCCCCCCCCGATCGGAGAAAGCTCTGAGCTCCCGACTGGTCTCGCGACGTGTGTGGTAGTGTAGTGCATGTAAGTGTAGGTGTATGTGTGTGTTAGGAAAGAGAATGCTACAAGATAGGGGAAAGAAAGATCGCGCGCAGCCACTAGAATTCCCTTCCCGACAGCGGCTGAATGCAGCCAGTGAAAATCTGCCACCGTTGGAACTCGAACTGAAGACCTCCCGTTTCCAGGGTTAGCGGAAATGGTGGCTGTGAGTTGACTCGGACGAAACGCCGGAATGTAGTCTTCTGCGGCCCTACGATACTACTCGTTTCAAAATAATGTCCTAATATTTCTTTTTGTGAGACCCTTAATATTGTGAATTGATGCTACTGGCATAATGATAGACCTAAACAAAACATACTCATACACTAGTTTGACAAGGTCGGGGATAAGGCGTTCCCTTTGAATGACGCACCGCGGCTGAGAGTAAATATTGAATCACTGGCATGTCCAGTGATGCGGAACAAACTGAGGAAATCATATTTTTTGGTTTGATTCCAACTGCAACCATTACAACATGTATACATAGAAACGTAAACGGTAAAAATGATATCGGAGTGGTGTGAGGTATGCAGAATTTATAACTTATATGTGAGATATTTTGAATGTACACTTGCAGAATAAGATTCGAAAACAGCGGGCAGTACTTTGTAATGGCTTGTACCGTAAGAATGTTTAAATCATTGATTTATTTCATAATATGTATTAGACGATATGTTGACTGTTGTGATGGTGTTTTTATTCGAATGTAGTTAGGCACGTTTTACTGTTGTCAACGAACGTAAAGGTTATTAACGCAAACAGGCGTGATTTCTTCACACTTATTTACTACATCGTTTTGCATTGGCTTATTGCGGTGAATGCATCTAATTAAGATCTTTGGCTCTTCACTTATTCATACTCGATCAACGTATAATGAATTATTACATCATTGAGGTTACCATTTAGCTATCCATACTTTTGGGATCCAAGTAGCTTTGTTGCATGACCTATGACCCAATTCCTCATTACGCGCCGGAATAAAAATTATTAGAAATATTTAAAAACTTATTTGAATAATACAACATTTTCTTAAATTCGTATTCTGGCGAGGTCACAAAATCACAAATTTTCTGAACGGAATTGAGCGTTGTTTTATTAAAAATAAACCAGACAGCACGAAACATTCTTGATGGATCCATCAGTTTATGGCGTTATAGCATTTTAATGCAATTAAATCAGGCAAGTTAACTGTAAAAAAGGCGAAAATAAGTAAAATGAGAAAACTTTAATCGAACTATGAACATCAAAATATTAAAAAGTGCAAAACTGGAAATGACACTAATGTGTGAAGAATCGTTTTCAAAAATCTCTAAATATTTTTGTGTTCCATGCGTGAATATTTGTTATATTATTATTATTATTATTATTATTATTATTAATTCTTGAAGTGTCAGTCTGAAGTGGAGCCAGGCAATAAAAAAATGTTATTGATAAATATATGGAAAATATTTTTCAAGATTCCACGGGAGAGATTCAATGAGAACGGTTTATTTACTTACGTTTCTTGTGTCTGCCTCAGTTCTTGTGCAATTAGAATTTTCGTTCTTCTCCATATTGTTGAGTGGTGAGACCGTTTCAGTGTCTGGATGAGGAATCCGAGCCGGGTGCGGAACAAGAGAATACATTTTACCTCGTGCTTTCGAGTCAAGAGCTGCGACTTGTCCGATGGCTAAAGCCCAGAGTGTAATGACCAAAATGCAGGTTAATGACATTTGGAACAGAAAAGCAACGGATGCCATTGGAAACCGTCGATTGAAGTCGCAACTCACAAATTCTGGTGAGTACGAATAAAAGTCTTTATATAGTGCACAACATGTGATCTCCTCCACAAAAAATCATGACACAAATTCCGCCATTCTGTGTATGCTATAAATTGCGCGATACTATCATTCTGTCAGAAATTGCTGCAATTCTCTGACATCTTCCTGTGAACATTTTTCAGCAAAGGTTGGAGTATTTTACGCAACTTGATATGAATTTTCTCCCAGTTTCATGTTTGAAGAATATGCTTGTGGTATCCTCCAAAGTGGTAAATACTAAAAGAAATGACATGATTTTGTTTATTTATTTTATTTATTTACGTCAAAACAGTTAAAAATGTGTGTGACGTGCTAAGGGAGAAGTTTATTTTGTGCACGTTTTCATAATTCTGTGATCCCTACCCTAAACCATACACTAGTTCAATAGTGAATATTGAAGAAATGGGCGTTTTTGCAAGGATTGTTAACAAAATATTCTCTCCAATGTAATGAAATATATTTGCAAGGGAAAACCAGCTATATATTTGCTCTCTCATCCCCCATGATATTCTTTGAAAAGGGTATTTCATTATTTCAATACGCTCAAGTGTTTTATGTACTGTAAAATCTGTCTTCACCGGAACCTGTACAAGCACTACATAAAATCCGGCCCTACATAAATTCTCTGGCCCGTGAAGTTATAAGGTATTTTACGTAGCATAAAACGAAATCTGTCCAACACGGAAACTGAACATTTTTTCATGTTCTACATGGGTTTGTATACTTATAAAACAATATTAGCGCGAATTTAATGCGATTGGCAGAGATGCGAGATATTCTTGATGTAACAAATGCATCGGTAAGTCTGTTTTAAATTCTCTATCTCACGCGATTTAGTCGAGTCAACCGCGCTATGAAGGAGAGGGGCTTCAGCGAACAGCGTAGAATTCGACATTCATTCACTTGTCTCTCAAGAAAGTAGGCCGTAAGGGAATTCCCTCCCCCTCCTCTTTGGGCGTGGGAAGGTGTACAGGTATGGGTTGTATTCGCGTCTCTGCCCACATTCCCCGCCCCACATTCAAAATCGTAACCCTTCGGTCAGAGACACAGTGCTCAAGGCCATGCGAGGGTATCAGAAAATCGTAGTATTCTGGGCTGTGACACATTGTGCGTTAAAAGGGTCAGCAAGCAGTAGGATTTCAGATATTAGTCAGTGAGGTGGTGTGCATTTTTATGAGTTTCAAAACCAGTTAACAGTTCGAAAACCATAAAACTCTAGCATTATCTAATATTAGATGATTGCTAATAAGATTATGAAAGCAAGAGAAACTCAGAAGCTGTCAGTGAAGAATGTTTAATATTCATTTATTGGTGATTTTCCTTCCATAAACACGTTATTTGTAAATTTAATTTAATAATCATAATAAAATCGCATAAATCTTACTTTACTTCTTTAGTTACATTAATTTACTAGTTTCAAAATGGACATATCAATAACACAAGTGTCATTAAATGGACAACTCTGCATAGAGCGGAAATATCTCTAAACCGGAGCTTTTTTGTCCCAATCGATTCCGGCTTAAACAGATTTTACTGTATATTCTTGTCAGTGCATATTTGTATGTGTTTTTGCTTTTTCTTCTTTTTGTTCTTTCACTAAGAGTGTATCGTGTCTGGGGATATTTTAATCTTGTTCTAACCATCTTCATCCACCATCATTATTTCCCTGTGACCACTACTTTTCAGATTGCACAATTTTTTGTAGTCAAGTACAAATCTGAACCATAAGCAATTGTTGGGGATGCCACACCGTTCTTCGTGGTAAACCACTGTGTGGTATGAGAAGTCCCAACGCCATACGGAGGATGAGGAGGTGGATGAGGGTTGATGTACAGTTTCGCACCGAGAAAAGCGTGCGTAATTGCACGCACGAGGCGGAGGTCGCAATAAAAAAATGGAAATCATTTTCTGTATTAAACTGTTATTCATATTTTACTTGATTATAAGTTAATACCGGAAGCAGTGATAACTCAGAGCTGAATGAAACTTTACTTCTCGCTACGCGAGTCGTGAATTTACCGGCTACCACAGCACTTCTCGTGGTATTACTTATGATGAATTATTGTCTTTCATCTAGATTTTCAGATTTCACATTTATTCAGTCGAAAAAACAGTAAAATCTGTATGTGACGTAGGGGGGATATTATCTGCGCACGTTTTCTTGAGTTCCAGAATCCCTTCCCGTCATTTTAACTCTAAATAGTTGAAAGGTAAGTAAAAGTGTAACATAAATAAATAAAATAAATAAATAAATTTAAAAACAAATTTGAAAATCGTAAGATTAGCAATATTTGAAAAATAATCATTTCGGTTTTTAATTTTAGAAAACTTATTTGCATCGGTTCACGGATTGCAAGTATGATTTTTCTGCATTGCTATCAAAGTAGCAACTCGCCCTTACCTCTACTCTTACCATTACAAGCAAAAGGAGAGTTCAACAAAACGTGCGCATAGTGAAGCTACATTTACGTCCAGAAGCAAAACAAGGGACCATGCAGCATTTGCTCAGTGGATAAGGGAAAATGAACAAAAACCTGATCGAGATTTGTGTCATTGACCCGGAAGCTGAAGTACATTATTTGTTACAAACATATTAAGTCTTTTTAAAAAAAGTATACAATACAAATGCAAACTAATTCATTATATATCACTGTTTTGTTAAAATAAACATTATTTTTCTTTTTGATAATCAGTATAGTCTCTAATTTTATAGAAACAGTTATGCAGCAGAAAAGATTTTACTTTTAACTTAAATTTTGAACCGACTTTAATTGTTTAATATCATCTGGCAGTGCGTTGTAAAGTAACGTACATATATTGTATGTGGATTTCTGATAGTGAGACGTTGATACTGACCCTTGATAAACGTAATTTTTACGATGTGTGTTGTAATTATAAATATCGGTATTGCATGAAAATATGTTCCCACCGTTAAGAAACTATTACATATTTTATTACATATTTTTATCATTTAATCTATTACATATTTTATAAGACAAAATTTCTGCAAACTAATTGAATTTACTACTCAGGTGGTGAGGTGGTTTTGTTCGCTAGTTGAGTTTGTGAGTTTGTTCTTCAAGTTTGTGCCTGTAGTGATTAATGTGTCGCAGCATTTACGACAAATACAAATAGTGCGCCAAATTGTCACATTTTACACGACACATTTCTCTTTTCACTTGTAACATTTTATTTATCTTCTACCCTGGCCCTTAAAGATCCATGAAATATTTTTATTAGAGGCGTAAGTTATACGCTCTACTTATTTTGTAAGATGTTTTTTTATATTTTGACACAAAATATTCAAAATTGGCTTAGAATAGTTTAGTCTTCATATGGCTTAATCCAATTCTCATCTCTTTATAAACTTTACTGTTGCGTTCTTCAGGATATTTTCGTACATTATTTGAACTTACTAGAAAATAACTCGGCTAGTGTGAAAACAAATAATGCGAGAGGAAGAGTTCAAAAAATTTAAATATTTTATGATGCACACGCTTCGACAGATATACAGAGAATATTTGTGATATAAGTGCTAAATTGGTGATTATATTGATGAACTAATTGATTTGTAGGGTTGAAAAGATTGTGAATATGTATGTTGTATTCCTGAGGTTATATTTTTATTGTTTTTCTTTCATGAATAGCAGACTTTTCGAGTTCGTCAATCGATCACATTTTCAATGCTAGATAAAACAATTACAAACTATCATAGTATGATATTGGTCTTATCTTGAACATTTGTAGTAAACATATATGTATAAACATACGCACACACACACATGCACACTACAAGGTCCAACTTATTTCATTTTCATTAAAAATAATTTATTTTATTTGCAGAAAAAAAGAGGACTGAAATGACATAGCCCGGACCTCTACAAAATTGCTGCGCTATTAAGAAAAGCGTTGTCTTGTGCATAGAAGTTGGAGATTGAGATAGAACGCCAGTCGTGCCTAGAAATTCGTACAAACGGTTCGCCTTCACGAGACCCATGAGCCATTGTTTTGTTATTTACTCTATCAGCAGTGTTTTGAATATTTTTTTATTGCACGTACTTTCTTTCATCGTTATCATCTTCCCAATCACCATCACAAAATTATATTTAGAAGCAAGAATTTTTTTTCAGTGAATGTACCGTATTTTTCTGTAATTGGTAGTTTATTTTCTTTTGCGTCTGAATGTAAAACGATGGCAGAAAGGCAACAAAGCTTTTACCGCGTTACACCAATGTTTTTACATGTTTATGCCTTGAATACTACAAAGAGGAAATGTGGAAGGTCAAATATTCACCGACACCTTTTGCATTATTCTCTATGAATTTTTCCCGGATGTGGTTGACAAACCGCATTGTTTCTGGATTCAAAGCTTGAAAAGATTTTGTTGTTGCGAGTGTTATGGATGTAAACTGATTAATTTATGTCCAAGTGATTCAACGTTAAACATTTACACATACATCATTTTACAGAAAAGGTGAGATCGCGCTTTATTAAATTTTCTTGAGGACAATTGGTGGTGATTAAATGAACTGATGTACATTTGGCGTGATGTTTTCATATTTAATAACACATAATATGTGTTTTTTTTACTAAAACCTTACCTTACAGTATAGCTGAAACTTGTTTCAAGTGTAAACAATGACTTTTTAAATAACACTCATTGCTTATTGCTTCTTGAACATACCACTAGAGCCATTATACGCCTCTTTAACCACTAGTTTCATTAATTACTGCAATTACACGGAATATTTCCATTCCTCATTTTTTCAAATTTTTATATATGAAGAAAAAGTCGTCGGATAAGGATCCAGGAGGCTCGCGGTTCGCAACCCATCTCCGCTGTGCACCCACCTTGGCACTATCGACGTGCGTACCGCAGAGAAATGAGGGTCCAGGTGCCGTCGGTTCCCCCTGCGGAGAGAGGGGCGAGTGAGAGGGGGCGAACACCAAATCCTCTTCCACAAGTCGGCGGGTACGGCCTCCTCTCTGCACCCACCTTGGCGCTATTGACGTGAGTACCGCACAGCAATGCGGGTTCGGCTTGACGTTTCTAGTCTCCAAGAACCTCAGACCTTCCGGCCCCGTCGGTTCCCCGTGCGTCGGCGGGGAGGAGGAGGGAGGGGGCAAACAACTACGCGCATTTTCTCCGCGCCGGCGGCACAGCGCGCGGCGCTCTCTCGCGTTCTCTCTCGCGATCTCTCTCGCGTTCTCTCTCGCGTTCTCTCTCGCGATCTCTCTCGCGTTCTCTCTCGCGTTCTTTCTCGCGATCTCTCTCGCGATCTCTCTCGCGTTCTCTCTCGCGTTCTTTCTCGCGATCTCTCTCGCGATCTCTCTCGCGTTCTCTCTCGCGATCTCTCTCGCGTTCTCTCTCGCGTTCTCTCTCGCGTTCTTTCTCGCGTTCTCTCTCGCGTTCTCTCTCGCGATCTCTCTCGCGTTCTCTCTCGCGTTCTCTCTCGCGATATCTCTTGCGATCTCTATCGCGTTCTCTCTCGCGTTCTCTCTCGCGATCTCTCTCGCGTTCTCTCTCGCGTTCTCTCTCGCGTTCTCTCTCGCGTTCTCTCTCGCGATCTCTCTCGCGATCTCTCTCGCGTTCTCTCTCGCGTTCTCTCTCGCGATATCTCTTGCGATCTCTATCGCGTTCTCTCTCGCGTTCTCTCTCGCGATCTCTCTCGCGTTCTGTCTCGCGTTCTCTCTCGCGATCTCTCTCGCGTTCTCTCTCGCGATCTCTCGCGCGTTCTCTCTCGCGTTCTCTCTCGCGATCTCTCTCGCGTTCTCTCTCGCGTTCTCTCTCGCGTTCTCTCTCGCGATATCTCTCGCGTTCTCTTTCGCGATCTCTCTCGCGTTCTCTCTCGCGTTCTCTCTCGCGTTCTCTCTCGCGTTCTCTCCCGCGTTCTCTCTCGCGATCTCTCTCGCGATCTCTCTCGTGTTCTCTCTCGCGTTCTCTCTCGCGATCTCTCTCGCGATCTCTCTCGCGTTCTCTCTCGCGTTCTCTCTCGTGTTCTCTCTCGCGTTCTCTCTCGCGATCTCTCTCGCGTTCTCTCTCGTGTTCTCTCTCGCGTTCTCTCTCGCGTTCTCTCTCGCGATCTCTCTCGCGATCTCTCTCGCGTTCTCTCTCGCGATCTCTCTCGCGTTCTCTCTCGCGTTCTCTCTCGCGTTCTCTCCCGCGTTCTCTCTCGCGATCTCTCTCGCGATCTCTCTCGCGTTCTCTCTCGCGTTCTCTCTAGCGGTCGCTCGCCAGGCAATATTCTGCCCCGCCGCAAGGGAAATATTCGCTCCGCTGGCATCACGAGCGACCTCATGCCCCCTCGCAAGAACAGAACGTGCCCTTCCTAATACGTACTTTTGTATTCTCTCAGGCGCGTTTTCCAACTTCTTTTGTGTTTTCTTGAATTGTTTCCAAGGCAGGTCTTCGCGACAGTAGAACTGTGAGGCACGTGCGAGTATGCGAGAAAAGAGCAAAGGCAGTTTGGAGGATGAAACATAGAAAACTACGTTGTAATGTAAATCTATGTATTTGATACAGCAGTGGCTTATTATGAGACAATTTCGCTTTAAGCATTTCTTTCGAAACGTCTACTTATACTAAGTGTAAAGGGATCGATATTTGATTAACCATTATTGAAATATTTGATTCACATACTTTTAATAAGCTGATTGGTAAAATTTTGTTTCTCGTGCAGTGCTTGCAAATCTGTCTCCGATGGGTGATAGGAATTGCTGACAGAGGACTCTCAGCTCTGTGTTCGCCCAGCCTTGACATGTGACTTACCTTGTTCACACAATTTCAGACATTGTAACGTAACACTTCTATAAACTCCTACAAGGAAGAATGAGTAAAATCGGTGACGGAAAACACATAATATTTTCCTTGTGCCGACTTACATAATGGGTTATTTCAAGAGGAGGAATATTAGAGTAGTAAGCGATCTGATGGGTTACGTAAACAAGAAAATAAACGTAAAAGACCGGCACAATATTTTTTCTCCTGCTTGCTCGTGATCTGAAACCGGTTCTGAAAATTCAAGGTCGAGATATTCGCAGATGAAGGAAATTAAATGGAAATCCGTGAATCCAATCAACTAATGTACCGAGAAGCAGTTGAAGCTATTACGTCATCAAAACAAATAAATAAACCTGAAGCGGCTCTGATACTAGAATTTTTAGCTTTTAAATACTTTTTCAGTTAGCGTACTCGATTACTAAACCGATTATCACTGTCCGACGTACGGACGGACTGTGGGATGGACCGACGGTCGGACATACAGACGGATCGACGGGTGGGCTGCCAATGAACGAACGGACCGAAGGACGGATCGACGGATGCACCGACAGTCTGACTGATGGACCGACGGACTGAACGACGGGCGGACTGACGGACGAACCGACTGAGGGACGGACGGATCGATGGACGTTCGGACGAATCGACTTACGCACGGACCGACAAACGCACCGACGGACGGACGGACGGACCGACGCAGCGACGGACGGACCGACAGACGGACTGACGGACGGACCGACTGACGTACGGACCTACGGACGGACGGTTCGACGGACGATCTGACCGATGGACGAACGGACCGTTGGACTGACGGACAGATGGACGGACGTTTCGACGGACGGATGTGCCGACGGACGGACCGACGAACGGGCGGCCCGACGGACGGACCGACAGACGGACGGACCGACGGACGGACCGACGGAATGACGGACCGACGGACTGGCGGACTGACGGACGGGTGGACCGAAGGTCGTACGGATTCACTGACAGACCGACGGACGAACTGACCGACAGGCGGACGGACCGACGAGCGGACAGGCGGATCGACGGACGGACCGACGGACCGACGGACGGATGGTCTGTCTGTTCGTCCGTCCGGTGTTTTATAGGCAAAACTTTGCATTACTGATGCATATAATCACCCCAGAACAATTTGAAATTATTTATACAGAAAGAAAAATTAACAAAGAAATTTTATTGGTTTAATTTTTCTTTGTGTTAGGAACTTTCCACTATGAAATATTTAAAATTTATCATTCATAGATGTATAGTGCTTGTGATTTGAACACCTACTTTTAGAGATGTTGACATGGAAAAGGTAGTAAGTTATAAAAGGCAACTTTTCTTGACTTCCACCCATCTCCATGTAAACTTATGTATCCATACATCCAACGTCATTTCTGGTCGTTCATAGTAATTCATTCTCAGACAATTTTAATTTAATTTATGAGAATGAATTTCTGCGCCGTTGGCAAACTTTTCGATAAAAAATCTGGAAAACAGATTTTGTTGACTTACTTTCCTTCCCTTGTGTTGCAGGATCGAAATCGTCGCAGCATTGTAGGGAGGTTTGAAGCGGAATTTGAAGGCGGGTGGAGAGGTCTCAATAGGAACGCCCTCCGTCGCCAAACGCGCCGACGTGCACGTGGCGCCTCCGTCCGCGCCCCCGCCCCCGCCCCCGCCCCCCGGCGCCTCCGAAATTCCCGCGCCATGTGCGGCTGAACACCCCCCCCCCGCACAAATGAAGAAGATGTGAACAAACGCACGGACGCGTGTAAATATTCAAAATAAAAATACTTTTTAGTGATACTCAAAATAATTGAATTTATATTTTTATGTATTGTTCTCAAGCTATAGAGAAACTGAAATAAACCGTGAATTGAGAGAATGCTGTTGATGTAATTAAAAAGTGGAATAACTAAATTAATTCAGTATTGAATTCACTGAATAAATCTAGTAAGTTGACAAAAATGACTTCAGTTATTTCACTACAAACCCTGATCCTCAAAATTATCTCTTCTATCATTATCAACTACATGATATTTTTAAATCTCCAATGTAATGGATTTTTTATGTAAATTTCATAAGTATAATGAATTACGAAGGCTCCAAAAATTTTGCAAAATGACAATTTTTTTAATAAAAATATAATATGAGTGTTATATATAATTTGAATCTTTTTCAAGCATCTCTAACAAAAGCTAAATGTGTATGTGCTAAGATAAACAATTATCGTTTGGAGTATTTGATAATTCAAGATAACAATCAACTATCAAATATAATTACTAACATAAATATTGGTCGAATAAAGCCATACTTTTAATCTCCTTCCTAGTATTATATTTTGAAATTACATTCCTTTCCCAATAAATTAATCAATCCTATAGAAAATAAAACCAACATGAAACTAATAAAGTCTTCAACTTTCTTGTTAATCCTAGCTTCTGCTAATAACCATTGATTTGTAGCATAAGAACTTTCTTTGACTAAATGGTGACAATTTGGCTAAATGGAGTTAAACTAGTTGTGTTTATTTCAAATTCATTTTTTCCCATGTTTGCCATGATTTTTTAGCTCCCTATTACCTTTTCCGGCATATTCCCTTCGTTGTTTACTACATCGAACACCTAATTTGTTAATAAATAACTAGCTATTCAATATTTATAATACCCATATCCTTAGATTGTACAGAGAATGTTCATCCATAACATGACTTTCTCTGTAGTATATTATACTTAATGATGAAAAACGGTAAAATTGGAAATGATGTCCAATAAAAATGGCAAATTATTCATGAAAATAATTGATTCTACGAAAAAATGATTTTATTACATCGAAAGTAAACAACTTTCAAGTTATAACGATCGTTGGTTTACTGGTAAACATTATTTGTATTTTATTATATTCCTTTGCGAAATTATATTATTTGCTTTTCGGTAAGTATAAGTACTCCCTCGAGCAGACACTTTACTCCAGGTGCAGTTACAGACCTCGATGGCTTCTAACATCCGTATGTTTACAGGTGTATCTGAGATTTCTAAATTAGATTGTGCAGAGGATATAATATATGTGCCAAATTAGTAACATAGGAGTAAAAATAATGTTACTAATGCTTCAAGAAGAAATGCTTCAAGCAGTTGTCCATGAAAGCGGAGTCACTAACTTGTATGGAATGAAAAATTAAACCTATCAGGAATCAAATAATAATAATAATAATAATAATAATAAAAATAGTAATAGATGCTTCTGAGCAAAGGTCTCCTGATTTAAGGCTAGGTTATCTCTAGAATGTAGGTGTTGTGGTGAGTTATCGTTGGCATTTCTAATGAAATAATTATATAGGTAGTCGTTTTTGTGGCTTCCATACAGCAGAAAACTGATGATGATGGCTAAGCCATCGAAAGCTGCTTTTTTAATAAATAATATTGTTGGCAATGACGACGAATATAATTATTTCTCTAGGTTATCTCGCCTATTTTTACATCTAATGAACTGATTCTGATAGTAATAGTTTTAACATTACTTTGGGTTAAACAGTTTATACGTAACACTACTTAGACCATTTCTAAACTTCATTTTTAGTTAATTTTGTATTTTAGTATAGTAATTTTCACTACATATTTAAAAAATAATTATAAAGTTTCTTTACATTACGTTTTGTGTTAGATCACAATTAGAATTATTTCATTTTTCATTCATTGTGTGTTGTAACCTAGTTTTAACAGGATTATAATGGGACATTTTAGGACCTCTTACAATTTGTTGCAAAACCCTTCTCCCATTTCTCTGCTCGAATGGATTTCCTACCTTTCTGAAGTAGACAATGCAGAGGATATTAGCAGATAAGTCAAATTGGGAATAACATTATTGTAGAAATTGAATGTGCTGAGAGAAGTTGCTCGAGAAAGAGGAGTCACCAACTTGTTGATCTTTGAAAAGTAAACAATAAAGAAAAATATGTGACGAGGTACCAACAATGCGCTGGAACAATTTGGTAGCATGAAAAGCAGAAAGGATAAAACGCAAGCTTAATGACGGTAAGTCTTTATTTCCTTTATTATTCATTCAAATCGTTTCACATATAAATGGTACAATAGTACTATCATCAATGATAAAAGTTCATTAAAAAATCCTCCAGAGTCGAAGAGTAATTTTTCCAACATTTCAAAAAATAAACTCAGTGGTGGTAGCCGATATCTTATGGTATTCCATTATTGTGAATTAAGAACTAGTCAAACCAGAACAATAAATTTATTTCTTAATTCACATTATGTCAAAGGATTTTAATGCAATGTATGCTTTCCGATTTCAATCACGTTGCAAGAAGTTCTGTTTAATGCTCGGGTGCTGCTCAGCCGCGCCTTCCGGTGGGGGAATTTGGGGGCGCGGGTGGGGGAGGGCGCGGGTTGGGGCGCGGGCGGGGGCGGGGGCGAGGCGGTGGGGGCGGGCGTGGGCGGTTCGGGGAGGGTGGGCGAAAGCGCTGCGGTGACCTCTTCACTCGCTCCGCCAAGTCGTCTTCTGCGCTACGAAGCTTGCGCTCCTCCTGCTCAAAAAACAACAGAAAACGTGCTCATCAGAGTGTACTTATTTGCGAAAAATAGGGAAGGAAGGCTATCCGTCTGTGAACTACACTTGTGTCAAAGGCGTACAGAGAATTGGTTCCAAAATAGATATTACCCCATAATCGGCCATGACACGAGACCTTGCGAATTTTCTCAAAAATGATTTCAAATCAAATCTTCAATTTTTTTGCGGTAATAAAATAAATTAGCACGGGTCCAGTTTTCATTAAAACCTCTAAATATTACAAATATTTCAGTAACAAACACCCTTTTAATATGTCATTACATTAAGAACTGTCTGTAGTGTGTGTGTGTGTGTGTGTGTATGCGGTAATCTAAAGCACCAATATACTGAATCACGCTGAAGATATTAAAAAAAATTATTATTCGGGAATTCCAGAAGATTCGTTAATTTCCAAATGCCTTTCAGACGGGTTCAGCATTTGTTACGGTGGCGCCGCAGGCAATTCGAATTTTATGTCTAGAAGTGACATTTAAACCCAATTTTCTCAAAGACAATTTTTTTCAAAAACTTGCTCCTGATCAAAAAACAACAGGAAACTATGCACGTGTATTTATTTGCGAAAAATATGGAGGGAAGGAAGAGCCCTTTCACGGAGAAAAGTATATTATGAGTACGAAAGTTGAAGAAAATACATTATTAAAGGATATGTGCTACAGACAGTTAATATAAAATTAATTGAAAATAAGCAATTCTTTATTTCAGTACTTAAATTAGTTTTTATTTTCTGATTTGCTTAAATATCTCAACATTACTTGATCAAATATAGGATCACGTGTGCGCATCATTTGAGGCTACATACTTCCATTATCTGAAATTCAATTGCGGCAAGTATTCAAAATTCACCTAAATTGACTGACTACAACATATTCTTTCTGTCATAGAATGTGCAATATGTTTCATATATCATCGAGTGAATAGACTGATCTTATAGTATTCTTGGCATGTACTTGAGGTTCGTTGATTTCTTTATCGGTTGTTACTATATAACTGAAAACACGAAACAATAGTTTGGAAGAGGTCTATGTTCTGTGCTAAAAAAAGCCTCGAAACTGCTATTATAATTTTTATCATGCTTTTATTAATACCCCACTCTTATTTTATTTTATACAAGCCCTCCAATTTATAGCCCTCCCCAGCTATAGAGAGATTACTATTTGAAGGAACCCATTTGACAACTACGTTTTGGGCACTGCTAGCAAAGCAACTGCAGGTTATGTCCATGCACTCTTTTTGTCAGGATGATCATTTTCCGATAGCTCATTTGTAAATGGTTTACTTTATATCTCTTGCAATGTTATCGCCTCGCATTATATTCATTTCTTCCCTGACCTATCAAAGAGGTTCCTTCTTAGAGTAACTCCTTTATAGCAGAAGTGACTGCGCCGAGCCGAGCTTACCAGCGCCTGCTCGCGGGCGAAGGGGCTGAGCGGGGCGTCTTCGCCCTCCTGCAGGGCATCACCTGCAGCGCCAGGCAAGGAAACGAGCAAGGCGGCCGCCAGCAGCAGCGGCAGCAACAGCAGCGACAGCCTCATCCTGCAACCACGACCCCTTCACCCTCTAGCTCCCAAACAACTCTCTGTCCAATTCATTCAGTACTCGTCTTTACTCGCCAGTAAAGCCAGTACACGATCATAGCAACGGAGTAATAATTATTGGTACATCGTAATATTTTGCAAACCTTTACATCTGATAGAAAATTACACAAAAGGGTTGTAAATATTGTCGTATTTTACCTGTTTGCTTTACGTTCTTAGCGAGACCACATTTCGAACCGATAGTTATGTTCATTCCATCTGACGTTCAAAATATAAGATACTTATTTAGAGAGAAATGAGAAGAAAGCCATTTTTTCTTTAATGCTAGTTTTTAATATTTTTTTTTGCTTTTGAGATCCCTTCATACTGTCGGGCACCGTCAGTAGTGTAACATTCAAGAGGATGAATTGAACTCGTTTGGTAAAATTTTCCATGTGAACACTCCAACTCTCCCGTTCCCAAAGAACTACTAGCCACTATAGTGAGCCACTATTTCCTCTACTAGAGCCACTATTTCCTCTGATGAGCTAGCAAAGTTTGCTCTATTCTGTCATCCGGAGGGGTTATGCCATTACGCGAAGACTGACAGAGTTATGCTATCTGAAACTCTGCCACGGGAAAGGATCATGAATTAATGTCTCAAGGTCACAGTACTTTGCACGTACACTCGGACCGAATTAGTTAATTCTTTATAATAACGTTTTGAACGTTACACATAGTACAGAGGTTTTATATTGAAAAGCGAGACTTTAATAAATAAATATTACTTAATGGATATTTTTTAGAAATTTCGAGCTCTTCATTACTTCTTAACAAGGAAATTAAAATAACTTTTTGGTTTAGAATTTGATTTAAAACTGCGATTTTTTGAAGTTGATGATGCATAAGTGCGTTTTTAGTGTTCCCGGGCGTCTGTCAGTCTCTTTGGACTGCACTGCTAATAAACGCGTAATCATTATTACTAAACTGTGAAATTCTGCCATCATGCTTGAATTTTCTTCAGTTTTCCACACAATATTTCCGCGAATAAAAACTATTCATATTAAGTTTTGCCCAATAAAAAGTATCTGACTGTATGTATATTAGCAGACAACGGCAAATGTGAGACAAGAATGCTTACTGAAAATATGATGTAACTTTTAAAAAATGTGTGTAATTAAACAAATAATGAGGTGATCCCTTTAATACAACGGTAAAATATTTCTTAAATGTAATTTAATTGTGCCTAATTCTCCGTTCAAAGCTTTCGATAGTCACTCACCTGGATAGTTTCTCGCGTGGAGAAGGCGCGGACTGCTGCTGTCGTCGCCGCGAACGATCTTAAATACGCTCCTTCCGCAACGCGTGAATCGTAGGGATTCACCCAGGGGACTCCTTCCCTGCCCCGCTTGCGGTTCAGCTTCCTGGAAATTTCATTTGCGATTTTCTTTCTAAATCACTTCCTCCGATAAGATTTCCTCATTTTGATATCATTACTGACCATGCTCTAACTACTGAGCAACACCAACTCAGGTTGCGTATCACGAATGAGAGGCCCGTAACAATTGTTTTCAGTACTTTTCCAAGAGATATTTTCTGTACGGTACAGCACTTAAATTACAACACAGAAATTAATTTACGTCATATTACGAGAAATTAGCTTTCAGGGAGTTGATGGTTTTTCTCAAATTTACAAGACATATGCAATTCTTAATTTTTGTACTTGATTGTTGGGACAATTAGCTAGATTATCTTACCCAATAGAAAATCCTCTGATAATCCCCTCAGGTAATCATTTTACCCTCTGGTAAGAACTCAAATTCGTGTTAAGTGAGTGAAATCTACCAAAATTTTGATCATGGTATTTTCTCGAGATCATATTTTTTAATGCTCTGTTGTCGATCCTGGTTTTTAGTTCACTAGTTAGACTCAAATGAATATTACGCACATGGTGGTGTTGCTTTAAAATTAAACTTACTGAACTTGCCGTAGAAACACTACTTTCGCCCCATTGTTTTGTTAAAACCGAACGCTGTGTTGATTGACATTTATGTTTCATCGTCACGAAGTGTAGTTAGCCATCGTGGAGACAACCGAGCAATCATAGTACCTCCTTTTCATCGGATTTATATCCTAATAAAACCGTTTTCCTGTTCTTTACTTAGTGGTTTTAATTTTTTCAGAAAGTATTGAAGTTATGATGGGAAAAATATAATTTGAAGATCATATTACATACGATTGTCTTGTATATTTCGAGCATCGTTTAATCCAGGCATGTTAAGGTCGCGGGTATGGTAATTAGTAGGGGTGGATTTTCATGAATTAAAATATTGCCAAAAATGATCAATAAAATGTTCTTAAAATATTTTTTAAATGCCCTAAAAGCAGAGAAAAACGACGAAAAAATGTGGTCAAAATCAATTCAGATGAACAATTGAAGCTGGATACATTACTGATGTAACCGAGATCTTGTATTCGTTTAAGTTCACTATGCTAGAAAACGTTTGGTTTGAACTGTTCTTTACCACGAAATATGTCTTTAGTTATCCCAAAATTGGCCGAACTGACAATGGCCACACAGGCGTCACGGATCCTTACATTACGTAGTACTCACAAACGCTGACGTTACAATTTCGGAGCGAAGAAATAGAATTGTCTACTAAGGAATTCTGTGGAGAACACTTGGTGCATCTCGTAAATATTATTTGAAGCACGTACCATTAAAATGATATTAAAATCGATGAAACCAACAAAAAATTAATTAAAATTGATGGGAGAAGGAAAAAAAGACTTATTAGTCGAAATCGACTGCAACAAAAAGACATAAAAATGAGTAATTTATTTTGTCATAAGATAAATTGAATTTATATACTAAATGGCATTGTTCTAAAGTGAAAAAAGATTATTCATTAAAATTCGCTTCCTAGTAGTTTAGTAGAGTTTGCGGCAGTGTGTCCAGAGCAACTACCACAATTAAAAATAAAGAGTTGTACAAATTACTCCGGAGTGGCATATATGTGTTCCGATGCCTTTTGGAGGCGTAATTGACAGTTATTGCCCAAAATTTAGCTGCATTAATTCTTATTTCCTGTAATAAAGCAACGAAATCTATTAACATGTATCATCAGTCATACTGAAAATGATCAATTGTCAGTAATATTAATCATTTTTGGTAAAAATGGTCATTTTCGGTTATGGTATTTTTATTTTTTAATGTTATTTGAATTTGATGTAACGGTTTTATTCAGGTTCACTTTGCTTCCGCTGATTAGAGAGAACGGCGCAATCAGAAACCTATCCTTTTTAAAACGGAAATAACAGGCCACAACCTGTGATTGCATAAACGGGCGGTAAACAAAATAAAAATGCCACGATAATATTTGAATACGGATGGAAAATACCAGAAAGGAATCCGCAATCACAAAGCAACAGGACATGTGGTATTGAAAAATCAACAAACACTTCTTTGTGCTATCAATATGTGATGAGGTGGTATTATGGAAATGGGAATAGGTGGACTCGTACAAATAAGCTTCAGTATTTTGGTATTACATAATATTTATTGTAAAAACAATTGAATGGGTGAAAACTGGATCCGTATAATTGACATTTCATAAATTCTGAGAAAACAGTTTATTTAATTTAATGTCTCTGTAAAGTCGTGGCGCTTTGTGTCCTCATTAAAACCACATCATTTCATTTGTTCATTAAAACCACGAAATTAAATTGGCACTGAAATATAGTCTAATATAAACACGTTTTTTTTCAGACGTTACTTATACCGTTTTGGTTTCCACCCATTCAATTTGTCAATCTAATTTTGAGAACAGTTAATATGTTTGGGCACTTCATTAAAATCCTAGTTTACCAACGTTTCGGAACTTCATGCAATGGATCGCATAATTGCACCATTACACCTCGCACCATTACATGAGTGTGACTCTCGCTGTCACACTCAAAATTTAACCTTTCTCCTTCTAGAATAGTGCTACATTTTAAGACCCGTTTGTGAGTACATATAAACAACTCAAATTATTAAGGAACTAGAACTAAGTTGCACCTTAACAAGATAGAGGCATGAAAATTGATTTGGAACTTCAGATAATAATCTAATCCCTCACTGTGGTGAAGTTATCTTCCTGGGAATAGTTAACGGCTATGAAGTGCAGTATAGGAGCGTCACGCTTTCAGACTGCGATATGAATTGTTGTGTAAGGTACCTTCTAAATACGAATAAGTGAGCTGATGCAGAGAATAATTTTATGTACAGCGTGCCTAACTGGGATTCACCGTACGACGTCATGGACCAACTAGTATCCAACTACTTTTATTGGAAAACATTGACAGGAACGTGTACATTCATTGCTGGCGATCATTATTGATTTGTATTTGTTTCAAAGGGGAAGACCAACCTTACCGCTCGTTCTCAGTGGTCGTGAGGTTGTTATTAAGATGAAATCTCGTCCTATCGAGATACTTTATGGGTCATCACTTAATTCGATTCTTTAGTTTTATTTCTGAATTGTCTTTCGTAATCGCGATATTTAAATTTACAATTTTATTTCGTTTATAATTGAAAGCCAGTTTTATAAGTACATTTTTTTACTTTCCTGTATACATACGTATATACGGAGTAATATACGTATTATAGGGAAAGTTATGAAATGTTTAGTAAAATCTATTTCGAGATTTCAACGGAAATCCACGTTTTGGTGTCCCCTGATACCAATAAAGTGAATTTTTCAAAACGTCCGTCCATCCGTCCGTTCGTCCGTCTGTCTGTCTGTCTGTCCGTCAGTCTGTCTGGTGTATGTGAACAACACTAACGCCTAAACCATGGGTAGAAGTTTTTCTAAATTGAATAAACCCCTGTTCAATTGTCCTGGGTTGAGATTAAGAGATTAAGTTCCTTCGTGATAATTCTATTTATACATTTCCAGTTCGATTTCGTTCAAATTGTCTACTTTAATTTATCATGGCTATTATGCATTTATCAGATACTTCTCTGATTGTCGTATTTAGTATTTTAGTACATAATTTAGTACACTTGTGGCAGTAAAATTTTATTCATAGATAAGTTAATAAAATTCAAGTTGCTCAAAAATAATAAAAGGAAGGATGGTAAGAAATACTTCATCCAGAAAGTACTCTTGCAGATTTTATAAGACTTTATGAGATCATTCAAAATACATAAATCACATTGGAAATACATAAACATTGTTTTAACCGCTTTAAATTGACTTTAATGTCTTCCTACTTTGTACTCAGTTTTGTGACCTACCGCCTTTCATTCTTAACGCCATTATACTTCTAATGTACAGTAATTATTTAATAATATGTTTGATTTACACAAAGTGCTAAGTTCTATTAATGTGATCAGCATTTTGTCCACAACTTCAAACTGTGTTTTCCATTAAGTGGATCTCAGTCTCTCATACAATGCTCTTCAATGAATATCTTTGATTCCCATGCTTCAGAAACTTTATTTCAAAATTTTTTGATATCAATATCTGAAACATTGGTGTCAAGTAGCGAGGCTGTTCAATAAGGTTGAAGAGTATGCATCTTTCATTACAGTAGGATACGTTTGTTTAGTAACTATCTCGGCACCATTTGGTCTTACTGCCTTGTCTTGGATAAATTTGGAATTGAAGAATTGAAATGGAATAAATTTTAAGTTGAAGTTATGGTAGTCACCTCTTCCGGAGTCTCCGAGTTAAGTTATTTCCAGGCTTCAGGTTAATGTGGAATATCTCAGGATAATATGAGCAATTAAATTCGTTGTGAAATGTATACGGAATTATTTGACAGAAGTACGTGATGAGATGCGCATGATTGCGATATTTGTCTTTGTCTCATAAAGGTCATCCACACTCTATTGTAAGAAAAAAGAACCCGTATTTCACATTAACATTCTTTATCCTTCATGAAATTATTATTGCAACAAATAATAGTTTTCAATGTAGAAAATCTCATAATCTACATTAAACTACGCGAAAAAATCGATGCATTTCGAAAGTCCCTATCACGTGATATAATGAAATTCGAGTGCATGAGTCTCATCAGTTTTACTTTCCCGTATACGCACGCATATACGGAGTAATATACGCAGTATAGAGAAAGTTCTGTAACGCTGTGCGAACCAACGGCAAATTTTCGGAAGAAAAACTCTCATTGCTGGGCCTGATAACGAGAAAGTGAATAAATCCAGTTGCTAAATTTAGAGAAAAAAATCGAAAATATCTCTCACCCCATTAATATGGACATTTGGACACATGGTTATATTATTGCATTTATGAGTGAAAGATATTTAAATGAAGTTTTTCGAAAAGACAAAATATTCCTGTAAAAAAGAGCTTCAAGTTTCGCATTTGCACTAGAGCTTAAAATATTTTTTTACAAAATGGCTCTAAATGTTTCAACGAAAATATCCATACAGAACGATGTTTTACTCTTCTTTAATATTTTAAAAGTAATAGTTCGAATATACCATTAGGAATCCAAAAAAATGGAGAAAATTTCAAATTAAAAAAATGAATTTAGGGCTGTTACGTCAACATCACAATTGATTTTTTTTAATAATTAGAACTTGAATCACTATGATAACCTGAAACTTTTTTAGGAAAATGTTTTCAAGAGCTTGCAAACGCACGTTTTAATAAGATTTGTTATGTCTATTGTTTGCTAATTCATGAGTAACTGAAACTTCTCTCCCAATTGCATCATTTTCATTTGCTTCTCAGTGAAATCAGGTTGTTGACAATCCGGACGGCTCTTCAGAGGGCATACTTCATTTATACGTTATACATTTCATGTTATTCTCCACAAACAAGTACACTTTTTTTATTTATTTGATCTTCATTTATTTATGTGGAATACATTGAATTTTTTATTTGTTTTGTAGGCTAGACTAAATTGCCAATTGAAGGCTGTATGCGAGTCCCGAACCGTAGGTTGGACAGTGCTGTTCTAAGGTATGTGGAGGAAAAAGGTTATATTTAATAAATATATTAGTTTAATAAACTTTTATTAAATCTATTAAAAAACAATTAAACATCCGCATACATCACATTATTTCTTCTCCCAAGTTAACACACTTTGCGATTTAAATATAGCTCTTTTTAACATCGAGCGACGAGCAACTATCCATGTTCTGTCACGTTGCCGATTAGGTTACAGTTTTCGGGTGACTGAGACGAATGGTCAATCATAAAGCGGGAAATACTTATAATACATGTTATTAAAAGATTAAGGACGCGATTTAAACGATTTTAAAATGTTCTCTACTAGTAACCCTAATTTATAGACGATAGAATATTTCGTATGTGCTAAGAGACACATGGGAGGTTTTCGCTTGGTACTTTCAGAAAAATATTACAATAAATAATTATTTAATACTATTATATTGAAGGTGTAGAATGCCAAAACTTAACTAAGTGTACATTATTAATATCTAAAAGAAGTTTTCCTTTATCCTGTAACATTTTTTTCTTCAGATAGGAGTTTGTGTTTCATCACCGACGAAAAATTGATTGAACAGTTTTTCTTCAAAAAAACAAAACTTTTGATTCAGCAAAGCTTGGCGATAAGAACTACCAATACGAAAACTTTTTTAGCTTTATGCTGAACCGATTCTTCATTTTCTTGCAGAAGTGAATTCGCAGCAGCGCAGCATTCATCCGCGGTGGGGGAAGGGGAACGGGGGGAGGTAGCGGTGCGGGGGCGGCGGGGGCGGCGGGGGTGGTGGGGGCTGGTGGCGGCGGCCTGGCGGCGGGTGGCGTCTCGGGTGCGGCCTCCGCCTGCGGTGGGGCGACCTCTTCACTCGCCCCCCACACGCCTCGCCCTCGCCCTCGCCCTCGCCCTCGCCCTCGCCCTCGCCCTTGCCCTCGCCCTCGCCCTCACCCTCGCCCTCGCCCTCGCCCTCGCCCTCGTCCACGCCCTCGCTCTCGCCCTCGCCCTCGCAGCCCTGGCGATCCTGGCGGCAGAAACGGGCGCACCTGCACTCGCGAGGTCGCGTCAACCAAAGAGGCAAATTGTGTATTATACCAGCGGGTTCCTCAGATACGGGGTCAGCAGAACGCGAGGCCCTCTCCGTGAGAACACATTCATGAGAGACACACATTCATCGTTGGGACAAACAACGATGCCCAAGGGAAGTGTGAAGTAATAAGGACGAATTGACCTAATAGGTATTCAAATGATGAGATAAGCCAGGGGTTCCCAACCGGGACGCTATCGACTCCCTGGGAGTCGATGGAATTTTGTAGCGGTTGAATGAGGATTTAGGGGTCGATAGCCGAATATATGGGCTGGACCTAATCGGGATACTATTGATTACAAAGATTGAGATTGGTACTGAACATAAAAGTATCGTATCAGTATTGACAAGGGAACAAGGAATTATCTAGTTATCTATTGATACACAAGATAACAGTAACGTATTCACCAACACCCACTCACATTTGCGCCAAATTTGCGCTATGTTGACCAACGTCATCATTCTTCGCTCTACGCGGCATAAACACCGCCACACTATCGCGCCTGTTCCAGTTTTTTTCACAAGTGTGATGAACATGTGAATATATTTGTCATATATTTTTGTAATAAAATTGTAATAATAATACTATTTTGCTAATTATATTGTTAATTAACTAAATTGGTTATTCATTACATGAAATTTATAGTTGATTTCAATGGATTTTAGTAATCTAGATTCCAAATACTTTCTATTGTCGCGTTATTAAAACATATTTAGCTACCTACAAATTCTCTCTCTCCCTTCACCATCTTCATCTTACTTATTAGATTTTTACGTTTTACATCAATAGATTTTTATATAAATTTTTATTACGTCATTATCATTTTGGATGTATTTGTCATCAGTGTTTTGTGAAGCCAAATCAGAAGACGGACTTTGCAGATTATCTCCTTCAGAATTGTATTTTCTGCACAGTATTTAAAATGTTTCAATGACTTTTGAATTTTCTACATTGCCCATTTTATGTCATTTAATAAATTCCCCACCACTGTCGATCGAGAGAAGCTGTAATGTTGAGAAAAGGAATGGATGTTCGCCGGCAGCAAAAATACGGCCCCGCGATCGCACATGTGACACTAAATCGCGCGAGCGCCTGAAGGTGAACGCAGTTGATCACCTGGCCGTAAGAGAGCAGAAGTAAAATTGCCCTGGAACGTTCACGTAAAGAATAAGACAAAAATGATATACGTAAATATCTTATAATAGTTATTTATGATGCGAGTGATAAAAGTGACATTTTATTTTGTGAGTAGGAAAGGTTGCACGAGGCCGATAGACCGAGCACGTGAGATTCGTTGTATTCTAATTCAAGTATATACATCTCTTAATGATACATTATGGTCAGTAGTAGCTCGTGCGGCCAGAGGAAAGTATTTTGTTTTCTTTGTTGCATTCTCAGATTTATCTGCTATGCATGCCATAAAAGAAACGCTTGTGATAGTGGCTGTCCAAAAATTTAAAAAAAGTGTGTTGTTACGAATATTAAATTTTTACTTTCTCGCTACCTCTAATGTAGCATAGAGAAAGTATTGCAATGCTGCGGGAAGAAGCGGCAATTTTTCGTCAGAAAAGCTCTTATTGGCCGACTCCGATAGTGAAAATGTGGATAAATCTTATCACAGCTTTCTCTAAAACTTTGTGAAATCAGAATCTATGTATTGTGGGTCCTTGATTCCGAACAATAAATTAACGATGAAATTGTCTGTCCGCCTGTCAATTTTTGATCAACGCTAGCGCCTAAACCGATGTCCTCCAAAATTGATATTCTCCAATAGATCTGGGCATCTCGGGGTATTTCCTTGGAAATATTGGAAACCAATATTTTAATTGTGTGTGTGTATGGGAGGGAAGGTAATTTACTTGAAGCCTCTCACATATTTTAAAAATTTTCAAAAAGATGTCACCGATGTTTTTGATTAAACTTTGTTGTCGAATAGCGAAATAGAGCTTAAGAGAATGGTGCAGGTTTGATTTTATTTGAAATCCCTATTTTTTATAGAAAAAATCTATTTGCGTCTTTCTGTGACCATAATATTGAAAATAGAGGTTTTTCTTTAATAAAATCTGTTTCTTAAACACAGACCTTGAAAAAAAGTTTGTTTTCAATTTTTCGAAAATATGAGTAGTAGTGTAATTTTAAGGGAAATTGAGGCAATAAAATTAACAATTTATTTTTTAAAAAAACGAATCACATTTTTTCTTAAAATTTATTCCTCATGTTATAGTCCCAATTTCGGCTATCTTGCCTTTTTTCGAAAATTGCAAAAAGTTAACAATTTAAAAGTTTAAAATTGAAGATAAAAAAATTTCCTCAGACAATGTCAGTTGTAAAAAAATTAGCTCGTCATAAAGACATAGAATTTCTTGAAAAAAAAGTAGATTTGCGTAATTTGCGCTTGAATTTTACACAATTTCTAAAAAAATATTTTCTCAGAAATTGTTTCAATTGTTTTCTTTAAACATTTTTCCACGGATAAAAGAAGGGATGTTTAAAATAATGGCGCAAGTATCATTTTCGTTGAACTCTCCAAATTTTCGAAAATGGCAAAAACGTAAAAAAGTGCAAAACGGAAGTCATATGTTTGTGTTAAACAAAATCTGTTTTTAAAAAGCAGCTATTTAAAAAGGTCATGTACATGTCTTTGAAAAAAACTAGTACTTTCCGCACAAATTTTGTCTGAAATTATTTAAATACATACAACTGTCCCACTAACTACGGGATACGAAAAAGGTCCTCGGAGACCAGGAATGGATCAAAAGGATAAGAAAAATAATTTAATTTTAATTATAATTTGCTACTAAAAATCCCAATATTAATTAGACTTTTACTCTACAATTTGTATTCTCAATGTTTTGACGTATTTTCTTTTGACAAATCCGCAAGTCTAAATTGAATTTAACCGAAACGGGTTTTCTCCTTTAAAAATATCATTTAAATGTATTATGAAAGAAAACGTTTGTGTCATGTCAGGAGAATGCGAGGCGTGCTGGCAGACAACCTTGATGTATCTTAAAAACGGATGGCCTTCCACCGCGAAGGGAAGGAAAGAGAGGGCCCCATTTAGAGAGTAACTGTTCTGGCAGTGAGTGTGTGGGCAGTCAGTGTGAGTAAATGCTGTGGTACCTCCGTGAGCGACTGGCCTTCCACCGGGAAAGGGTGGAACAGAGAGGTCTCTATTTAGAGAGTAACTCTGCTGTGGCAGTCAGTGTGTGAGCAGTGAGTGTGAGCAAATGCAGTAAATGCAGTGGTACCTCCGTGGTGAGCGCCTGGCCTTCCCCCGCGAAGGGGCTGAGCGGGGCGTCGGCCGCCCGCAGGTCGACGGCGCCTTCTTCAGGGCGAGCGGAGGCCGAGACGAGAGCGGCCGCCACCAACAACAGTAGCATCACCGCCTCGCGCATTCTGCAAAACAATGATCTGTGGCAAAGCAGCCCGCGCTGTTTATAGGTGCTTACTTTAACATTAAAGAAGAAGAACCGCTCATTGAAACTACTGACTACAATGTTACTACACGAGAAGTGACCTCTAGAAGAGAAATATCTTCTTAGAAAAGTGAAATGAGGTTTTTAAGAAGTTGATATAATTTTGATGTATAAATTGCATATATAAAATAAATATTTGTGTTAACGCTCAAAAAAATACAAACTCAAAATGCATCTCGA
Source organism: Gryllus longicercus (assembly GCA_038098605.1). NCBI lineage: Eukaryota > Metazoa > Arthropoda > Insecta > Orthoptera > Gryllidae > Gryllus > Gryllus longicercus. The sequence continues at coordinate 55,575 of JAZDUA010000103.1, read as the reverse complement.
AGGTTTAGGATAACAAAAATATATTGTGATATATATAGATTAATACATATATACATAGAAAGTTTGTTATTTATATATTACCATTTTTAAAAATATTTAATTAAAATATTACTTGTGTTATTTTTAGGATGTTTTAAAATTTCCATCAACATATTCAGTTAGAAATAATAAGACATTGTTTAAATAATTAATGGTCTAAATAACTAATGAGTGTAATGTGAAAGTAATGTATGAGGTTTGCATTAAGGAAATGCAAAAGTCCCCGCTCTTCAAAGTTTTTCATTTCATATTCTATCATAACATCGAAGTGCATCTATCATCCATGTTGAACAAAATAGTGTAGTTCCAGAAAATTAATGAATATGATTTCTGTGAAGAATATAGCTCACTCTAATATTCGTCATCATACAATAGTACAACTATTTAATCCAGTACGAGGTTATTAGTACGAGTGTACGCAGGCATTTTCCTCCAAGAGGTAGAAGAATGAACTTTGACCCGATGAGTGTGATGAGGGAGACAATACCAAACGTACGAAACAACCATAATCGGAAATGTTTCATTATATCATCAGATTGAGCAGGGACGTGAGAGATTTGTCTAGTAACGACTGAGATGAACGAACATTTTGTTTTTAACCGAAATCAAATTAGTTTACGATTTCCTGCTGTAGTCCGTTACCACATACTACAGGTACAGATCTTCGTAAATAGAAAATATTTAACTAACTCTTTCAGAAATATGTTTAAATATATTCTCAGAGAATAGTGATTTTATTGTCCGAGAATTTTTGAACAGTTTTCATTTAATTAGCATAGAAAAATAAGTAATTATCGACATAAATCAATATTTTTTAGATTTTTGATTTTCCGTATACGTTATTCTTTCTGTTGCTATTTTCCTACAGTCATTCCTCTTGTGCAATGTAATCGGAAGGGTTCAGCTAGAACTTAACAACTGAGCTTCACGCCGACTACATTTCGTTAATTCGTGCATACGGAAGTATTATAAGCATTACTAAGTAATAGGGAACCATTTAAAGTTCGAGCTTTTTATTTGGCTTAAAGTAAGAACTAAATGAGAATACATACAATGGAAATGGATTAAAAAATATTTCAATTCTCTTTAGTGTCTTTCTGAAGGCTGTTGAATGAAAAAATATAAACGAACGTTTATTACTTAAAATATGAAACGTGATAATTTTATTGAAATCTTATTTGCTTTCCTAAATGAGTTCTAGCATTGGAGCATCCAAAGAGCACATACCTTGAATAATCTGGTCGTGACTTTTCGCGGAAGCGCAGCTCACCGCCAGAATCTTCTCCGAATGTTGCTCTCTCCTCGGTAGAGACTCGTCGAACTGCTGCTCCGGGCTGCGTTCAACCTTAAATACGCCCCCTCTCACAGCTCGCCGATCTGGGTATTCACGGCGGGAAGTCCGCCTCGAACCTGCTGATGGGCTTGCGTTCCTTGGAATTCGCGCATCTCTGAGATAGTTCACTCTTTTTTACGTAAATATGAACGTTAAACTGTTTGGAACTCTCTTCCATACCGCGATGTGATATGTGTAAAATCACTCAGTATTAGTTAGCGTGGCTTGCTCTCGTGGCCCCGCTAAACTGGTGGTTCGTAAGTGAGAAATATGAATGTGTAGTGTACACAATGTACGTAAATACAGAACGCTGTTTTGGGGAAAGAAAAAGTATTATTTCTTCGCTTCTTCTTTGAAACACTATTCTATTTAATTTTCTTCTTTCTCTTCCTCCTTTTATCCTTTCGTCTTCATTACTATCTTTTCTCTTCTCCGTCACTTCTTATCGTCTTATTTTCTCTTCTTCTCACTTTTCTCCTCATCATTTTTCTTGTCGGTCTCCGCCTACATTACCTCCACATTCTGCTTCTTCTTGTCTTTATCTTTTGACTTATCCTCTTTCCTCCGCCAACCCCCACTCACTTTCTAACAAATGTAAAGTAAAAATAAATCTGAATTCTTTACATTATATTTCAGGCAATTACAAGATATTAAAAAACGCGATAACTGTGGATATCGGTTTCACAAATGTACATGGTTCATTATTTTCACTTTCGATCTTAAAACACACAAATACGTGATCTCAAGTTTCAAAACCATGCTTAATGTACTACTACTAAACCAAGAACCACTTCACACAGAAACTGAATAAACAAATGAATTAAAAATATTTTATTTGATTATAAACATTTTTAGATTTTATGAAGTTTGCTTCTCACTCAAAAGGACTCCAGGAGTGGTACAAGGATTTGAACGAGGATAATTATTCGCAAAAGTTAAAGTGGCATTTCCTATGTAATTTTCGAGTTAAAACAAGGTGTTAATGTAATAATTTTAATAAGTAGGGGGCGGATTTTGATGACATTAAACATTGCCAAAAATGATCAATAAAATAGTCTTAAAAAGGTTTTAAAATGAAGAAATAAAGAAAAATGACGTAAAAAATTGATCAAAACCACTTCAGGTGAACAACTCAAGGTGTTGAATATGTTACTGATATAATCCGAGTTTCTTCCTTTGGTTAACGTGTCCTTAGCTTGAAAACTTTTGGTTTGGAGTGTACTTTACAAGAAAATCTCTGCTTTTATTTATCGTAAAATAGGTCGAATTATCAATGGCGCGGATAGGCGTCACAGGTACTTTAGACTGGCCGACTAACACCGGCTGACATTACAATATATGAGCGAAGAAATCGAATAGACTATTCAGAAATTCTATGGTTCACATTTGTTGCATCTCGTAAACATTGTTTAAAGCAAGTACCATTAAAATATTAAAATTGACGAAATCGGCAAAAAATGGATTAAAAATTATATAAAAAGATACAAAATGACTTATTGGTCGAAATCGACGAAAATTGCAAAAACAAAGGCATAAAAATTGGTCATTTCCTTTTGTCTTAGCATACAATTAATTTCTATTGTATCGTCGTGGAAACACAACAGCAAACATAGACACGAGCTCAGCTATTATTAATAAATTAGTATTACAAATAAATAGTTGAAAAAGTTATTTACAGCTCTGATAGACCCGTCTCCTGACTGCAGGTGCAATCCTTATCGGACTGAAGATCGGCCTGAGTCGTGGTCCTCGTGACTCCTCAACGAGAGCACGCACTCAGCGTTGACACTCTGTCACTGCAGTCACATCTGGAAAAACTGTTCCAAAACGGCTTCCCAACACATGGGCCGTTCCATGAGCATAGCTCGCCTCCGCACCGCCCCGGTGCCCACATTTTGTGATACAATAGTCTTTACAAATCGTTAGAAATATTCATATTGTATATTGTAATTTTACTTCACCATTTACGAAGCGTCTGTTAATAATTTAATTTTTAAAGTTCAAAACAATTAAAATAAATGGATTGTAACTAAACATGGCGAATGAGTACGCTTATTTCAAAAAATGGTATTTCTTCTTTATATGATTTTTTCATAAAATATGGTATTTCTAACAATATTGAACCACATACGATGATATTTATTTTCGTGCTACTGCTTACAGACTGTAGAAAACTACTGTAATGCTGAGGGAAAAACGGCGAATTTGCTACACAAACGGCTAATTGCGCGACAGTTGTAACGAAAAAGTTGGTAAATCTTTTCCCTACATATAGTAAATTATTTTCTCTAAACGTTGTGTAGTCAGAATCCAATCCAATCCTTGATACCTTCAAAATGACTATCTGTCTGCCTGTGAAAAAAGTAGCGGCTAAAACGTACGGAGGAATTTCATCAAAATTGATATTCCCCAACCGACCTCGCTGGTGTTTTGGTTCCCTGAATTTGAAACCGATCTTTTAGTTTACATAAGCACCGCACTTACATAAAGCCCCGGAGACATTTAATTTTTTTCTCAAAAACATCTCCAAATTTTTTCTTTTATTTTTTCACGTATGTAGCAATGAGTGGCAAAGAAAATGGTGTTGGTCCCATTTTCGGTACTTTCGAAACCCACTCGCTGTACTTTCGAAAATTGGAAAAAAATAATTCGAAATTGTAAATTGAAATTTCCCATGCTTGGTTTGACTTGCTGACAATTCTCAAAATGGCAACGTGGAGGTTAGAAATTCTTTTTTTGTCATTGTTGCCAATCGTGTTAATAGTATGATGTAGATAATGTTCTTAAGAAAGAGAATAGATTTAAGTAAAGAAATATATTTAACTTTGAACTATCAAATACATTTTTTTAAAATTTTGATAGCTGATTCTGATATTCAAACATTTGAAGGTCACTTTAATGTAAACAAAGCAAGCTTATGTGAAATTATTTTTGTTTTTTTTGTTTAGTGTTCTGCTTACACTGAAACTGGTATGCATATTCACTTTGTTTCATTCTTAAGAGTACGAAATGATTGCCATTCCTGACTACCTAAATAAATGCAGAAATGCACCAGTGGCGCTTATATGAATTTGATTTTTTCAGGTTATAGCTGAGGTGTTGGTAGAGCAGAAATTGAGATATTTTAATATTACGTAGTAACTTTTTCTAATAAAGCGAGAAAGTATATGCTGTGGTAGCGCTTCTAGTTTCATGTCAGAAGATGGTATTTCATGGTAGAAGAATTGAAATACTCAGGGTCGATTATACACATTAATGAGTCGGTTTCAAATCTATGCTAGCACCCGGAGCGAGCTTTCGCGAACTTCGTCTGTAATTTGCACTTTATCAACCCAATGGCGTTAAGAGCTAATACACTTGGGAGGAGATACAGGAATTTGATAGAGCGCCAGTAGGAGATTTTGCTCTCATAATTTAGCAGATTGAAAACTCAAACTTTTAGTTGGAATAACAAACGCATGTATGATGGATCACATTTATTTACACGAAAAGTATAAATTAAAGATATATAGTAAAAGTATCAGCAAAACAACTTAAAACAATTCAATTTTGGAGTCCTGATATGAAAAGAGCAAATTTCTTTATTTGTGAGGATAAAACTTCATTCTTAAAGATAAAGGGAATTGTTATCGTACGCATCATTTATCTTTTTTTAGTGTCAACTGAATACCTTCTTGTGGTGTTCATGAGGCAATGAGCTGCTGCGGCGAAGATAAGCCACTAACGCTCGGGGCGCCCCGGCCGCCCGGGTCTCGGCCGGCCGGGCAACGGCAGCGGAAGGATAGGACGGCGCTGCGGCGACCTCTTCACTCGCTCCTCGGCCTCCGCGTCTCGGCGCGCGCGTTCCTGTGCGGCAGAGACACAAACATACTCTTACTCACAATATTCCTCCGTTCCTGTGAGGCAGAGACACAAACATACTCTTACTCACAATATTCCTCCGTTCCTGTGCGGCAGAGACACAAACATACTCTTACTCACAATATTCCTCCGTTCCTGTGCGGCAGAGACACAAACATACTCTTACTCACAATATTCCTCCGTTCCTGTGCGGCAGAGACACAAACATACTCTTACTCACAATATTCCTCCGTTCCTGTGCGGCAGAGACACAAACATACTCTTACACACAATATTCCTCCGTTCCTGTGAGGCAGAGATACAAACATACTCTTACACGCAATATTCCTCCGTTCCTGTGCGGCAGAGACACAAACATACTCTTACACACAATATTCCTTCATCCCTGTGCGGCAGAGATACAAACATACTCTTACACACAATATTCCTCCGTTCCTGTGCGGCAGAGACACAAACATACTCTTACACACAATATTCCTCCGTTCCTGTGCGGCAGAGACACAAACATACTCTTACACACAATATTCCTTCATCCCTGTGCGGCAGAGACACAAACATACTCTTACACACAATATTCCTTCATCCCTGTGCGGCAGAGACACAAACGTACTCTTACACACAATATTCCTCCGTTCCTGTGAGGCAGAGATACAAACATACTCTTACACGCAATATTCCTCCGTTCCTGTGAGGCAGAGATACAAACATACTCTTACACGCAATATTCCTCCGTTCCTGTGCGGCAGAGTCACAAACGTACTCTTACACACAATATTCCTCCGTTCCTGTGCGGCAGAGACACAAACATACTCTTACATGCAATACTCCTCCGTTCCTGTGCGGCAGAGACACAAACATACTCTTACACACAATATTCCTTCATCCCTGTGCGGCAGAGACACAAACGTACTCTTACACACAATATTCCTCCGTTCCTGTGAGGCAGAGATACAAACATACTCTTACACGCAATATTCCTCCGTTCCTGTGCGGCAGAGTCACAAACGTACTCTTACACACAATATTCCTCCGTTCCTGTGCGGCAGAGACACAAACATACTCTTACATGCAATACTCCTCCGTTCCTGTGCGGCAGAGACACAAACATACTCTTACACACAATATTCCTTCATCCCTGTGCAGCAGAGATACAAACATACTCTTACACACAATATTCCTCCGTTCCTGTGCGGCAGAGACACAAACATACTCTTACACACAATATTCCTCCGTTCCTGTGCGGCAGAGACACAAACATACTCTTACACACAATATTCCTTCATCCCTGTGCGGCAGAAACACAAACATAATCTTACACACAATATTCCTTCATCCCTGTGCGGCAGAGACACAAACGTACTCTTACTCACAATATTCCTCCGTTCCTGTGCGGCAGAGACACAAACATACTCTTACTCACAATATTCCTCCGTTCCTGTGCGGCAGAGACACAAACATACTCTTACACACAATATTCCTCCGTTCCTGTGAGGCAGAGATACAAACATACTCTTACACGCAATATTCCTCCGTTCCTGTGCGGCAGAGACACAAACATACTCTTACACACAATATTCCTTCATCCCTGTGCGGCAGAGATACAAACATACTCTTACACACAATATTCCTCCGTTCCTGTGCGGCAGAGACACAAACATACTCTTACACACAATATTCCTCCGTTCCTGTGCGGCAGAGACACAAACATACTCTTACATGCAATACTCCTCCGTTCCTGTGCGGCAGAGACACAAACATACTCTTACACACAATATTCCTCCGTTCCTGTGCGGCAGAGATACAAACATACTCTTACACACAATATTCCTCCGTTCCTGTGCGGCAGAGACACAAACATACTCTTACACACAATATTCCTCCGTTCCTGTGCGGCAGAGACACAAACATACTCTTACATGCAATACTCCTCCGTTCCTGTGCGGCAGAGACACAAACATACTCTTACACACAATATTCCTCCGTTCCTGTGCGGCAGAGACACAAACATACTCTTACACACAATATTCCTTCATCCCTGTGCGGCAGAGATACAAACATACTCTTACACACAATATTCCTCCGTTCCTGTGCGGCAGAGACACAAACATACTCTTACATGCAATACTCCTCCGTTCCTGTGCGGCAGAGATACAAACATACTCTTACACACAATATTCCTCCGTTCCTGTGCGGCAGAGACACAAACATACTCTTACACACAATATTCCTCCGTTCCTGTGCGGCAGAGACACAAACATACTCTTACATGCAATACTCCTCCGTTCCTGTGCGGCAGAGACACAAACATACTCTTACACACAATATTCCTTCATCCCTGTGCGGCAGAGACACAAACATACTCTTACACACAATATTCCTCCGTTCCTGTGCGGCAGAGACACAAACATACTCTTACACACAATATTCCTTCATCCCTGTGCGGCAGAGACACAAACATACTCTTACACACAATATTCCTCCGTTCCTGTGCGGCAGAGATACAAACATACTCTTACACACAATATTCCTCCGTTCCTGTGCGGCAGAGACACAAACATACTCTTACATGCAATACTCCTCCGTTCCTGTGCGGCAGAGACACAAACATACTCTTACACACAATATTCCTCCGTTCCTGTGCGGCAGAGACACAAACATACTCTTACATGCAATACTCCTCCGTTCCTGTGCGGCAGAGACACAAACATACTCTTACACACAATATTCCTCCGTTCCTGTGCGGCAGAGATACAAACATACTCTTACACACAATATTCCTCCGTTCCTGTGCGGCAGAGACACAAACATACTCTTACACACAATATTCCTCCGTTCCTGTGCGGCAGAGACACAAACATACTCTTACATGCAATACTCCTCCGTTCCTGTGCGGCAGAGACACAAACATACTCTTACACACAATATTCCTCCGTTCCTGTGCGGCAGAGACACAAACATACTCTTACACACAATATTCCTTCATCCCTGTGCGGCAGAGATACAAACATACTCTTACACACAATATTCCTCCGTTCCTGTGCGGCAGAGACACAAACATACTCTTACATGCAATACTCCTCCGTTCCTGTGCGGCAGAGATACAAACATACTCTTACACACAATATTCCTCCGTTCCTGTGCGGCAGAGACACAAACATACTCTTACACACAATATTCCTCCGTTCCTGTGCGGCAGAGACACAAACATACTCTTACATGCAATACTCCTCCGTTCCTGTGCGGCAGAGACACAAACATACTCTTACACACAATATTCCTTCATCCCTGTGCGGCAGAGACACAAACATACTCTTACACACAATATTCCTCCGTTCCTGTGCGGCAGAGACACAAACATACTCTTACATGCAATACTCCTCCGTTCCTGTGCGGCAGAGACACAAACATACTCTTACACACAATATTCCTCCGTTCCTGTGCGGCAGAGACACAAACATACTCTTACACGCAATATTCCTCCGTTCCTGTGCGGCAGAGACACAAACATACTCTTACACACAATATTCCTTCATCCCTGTGCGGCAGAGATACAAACATACTCTTACACACAATATTCCTCCGTTCCTGTGCGGCAGAGACACAAACATACTCTTACACACAATATTCCTCCGTTCCTGTGCGGCAGAGACACAAACATACTCTTACATGCAATACTCCTCCGTTCCTGTGCGGCAGAGACACAAACATACTCTTACACACAATATTCCTCCGTTCCTGTGCGGCAGAGATACAAACATACTCTTACACACAATATTCCTCCGTTCCTGTGCGGCAGAGACACAAACATACTCTTACACACAATATTCCTCCGTTCCTGTGCGGCAGAGACACAAACATACTCTTACATGCAATACTCCTCCGTTCCTGTGCGGCAGAGACACAAACATACTCTTACACACAATATTCCTCCGTTCCTGTGCGGCAGAGACACAAACATACTCTTACACACAATATTCCTTCATCCCTGTGCGGCAGAGACACAAACATACTCTTACACACAATATTCCTTCATCCCTGTGCGGCAGAGACACAAACGTACTCTTACACACAATATTCCTCCGTTCCTGTGAGGCAGAGATACAAACATACTCTTACACGCAATATTCCTCCGTTCCTGTGCGGCAGAGTCACAAACGTACTCTTACAAACAATATTCCTCCGTTCCTGTGCGGCAGAGACACAAACATACTCTTACATGCAATACTCCTCCGTTCCTGTGCGGCAGAGACACAAACATACTCTTACACACAATATTCCTTCATCCCTGTGCGGCAGAGATACAAACATACTCTTACACACAATATTCCTCCGTTCCTGTGCGGCAGAGACACAAACATACTCTTACACACAATATTCCTCCGTTCCTGTGCGGCAGAGACACAAACATACTCTTACACACAATATTCCTTCATCTCTGTGCGGCAGAGACACAAACATAGTCTTACACACAATATTCCTTCATCCCTGTGCGGCAGAGACACAAACGTACTCTTACTCACAATATTCCTCCGTTCCTGTGCGGCAGAGACACAAACATACTCTTACTCACAATATTCCTCCGTTCCTGTGCGGCAGAGACACAAACATACTCTTACACACAATATTCCTCCGTTCCTGTGAGGCAGAGATACAAACATACTCTTACACGCAATATTCCTCCGTTCCTGTGCGGCAGAGACACAAACATACTCTTACACACAATATTCCTTCATCCCTGTGCGGCAGAGATACAAACATACTCTTACACACAATATTCCTCCGTTCCTGTGCGGCAGAGACACAAACATACTCTTACACACAATATTCCTCCGTTCCTGTGCGGCAGAGACACAAACATACTCTTACACACAATATTCCTTCATCCCTGTGCGGCAGAGACACAAACATACTCTTACACACAATATTCCTTCATCCCTGTGCGGCAGAGACACAAACGTACTCTTACACACAATATTCCTCCGTTCCTGTGAGGCAGAGATACAAACATACTCTTACACGCAATATTCCTCCGTTCCTGTGCGGCAGAGTCACAAACGTACTCTTACACACAATATTCCTCCGTTCCTGTGCGGCAGAGACACAAACATACTCTTACATGCAATACTCCTCCGTTCCTGTGCGGCAGAGACACAAACATACTCTTACACACAATATTCCTCCGTTCCTGTGCGGCAGAGACACAAACATACTCTTACACGCAATACTCCTCCGTTCCTGTGCGGCAGAGTCACAAACGTACTCTTACACACAATATTCCTCCGTTCCTGTGCGGCAGAGACACAAACATACTCTTACATGCAATACTCCTCCGTTCCTGTGCGGCAGAGACACAAACATACTCTTACACACAATATTCCTCCGTTCCTGTGCGGCAGAGACACAAACATACTCTTACATGCAATACTCCTCCGTTCCTGTGCGGCAGAGACACAAACATACTCTTACACACAATATTCCTCCGTTCCTGTGCGGCAGAGACACAAACATACTCTTACACGCAATATTCCTCCGTTCCTGTGCGGCAGAGTCACAAACGTACTCTTACACACAATATTCCTCCGTTCCTGTGCGGCAGAGACACAAACATACTCTTACATGCAATACTCCTCCGTTCCTGTGCGGCAGAGACACAAACATACTCTTACACACAATATTCCTCCGTTCCTGTGCGGCAGAGACACAAACATACTCTTACATGCAATACTCCTCCGTTCCTGTGCGGCAGAGACACAAACATACTCTTACACACAATATTCCTTCATCCCTGTGCGGCAGAGACACAAACATACTCTTACACGCAATATTCCTCCGTTCCTGTGCGGCAGAGACACAAATATACTCTTACATGCAATACTCCTCCGTTCCTGTGCGGCAGAGACACAAACATACTCTTACACACAATATTCCTTCATACCTGTGCGCCAGAGACACAAACATACTCTTACACGCAATATTCCTCCGTTCCTGTGCGGCAGAGACACAAACATACTCTTACATGCAATACTCCTCCGTTCCTGTGCGGCAGAGACACAAACATACTCTTACACACAATATTCCTTCATCCCTGTGCGGCAGAGACACAAACATACTCTTACACGCAATATTCCTCCGTTCCTGTGGGGCAGAGACACAAACATACTCTTACACACAATATTCCTCCGTTCCTGTGCGGCAGAGACACAAACATACTCTTACACGCAATATTCCTCCGTTCCTGTGCGGCAGAGACACAAACATACTCTTACACACAATATTCCTTCATCCCTGTGCGGCAGAGACACAAACATACTCTTACACGCAATATTCCTCCGTTCCTGTGCGGCAGAGACACAAACATACTCTTACACACAATATTCCTCCGTTCCTGTGCGGCAGAGACACAAACATACTCTTACATGCAATACTCCTCCGTTCCTGTGCGGCAGAGTCACAAACATACTCTCACACACAATATTCCTTCATCCCTGTGCGGCAGAGACACAAACATACTCTTACACACAATATTCCTCCGTTCCTGTGCGGCAGAGACACAAACATACTCTTACACGCAATATTCCTCCGTTCCTGTGCGGCAGAGTCACAAACGTACTCTTACACGCAATATTCCTCCGTTCCTGTGCGGCAGAGACACAAACATACTCTTACACGCAATATTCCTCCGTTCCTGTGCGGCAGAGTCACAAACGTACTCTTACACGCAATATTCCTCCGTTCCTGTGCGGCAGAGATACAAACATACTCTTACACGCAATATTCCTCCGTTCCTGTGCGGCAGAGACACAAACATACTCTTACACGCAATATTCCTCCGTTCCTGTGCGGCAGAGTCACAAACGTACTCTTACACGCAATATTCCTCCGTTCCTGTGCGGCAGAGACACAAACATACTCTTACACGCAATATTCCTCCGTTCCTGTGCGGCAGAGTCACAAACGTACTCTTACACGCAATATTCCTCCGTTCCTGTGCGGCAGAGATACAAACATACTCTTACACGCAATATTCCTCCGTTCCTGTGCGGCAGAGACACAAACATACTCTTACACGCAATATTCCTCCGTTCCTGTGCGGCAGAGACACAAACATACTCTTACACGCAATATTCCTCCGTTCCTGTGCGGCAGAGACACAAACATACTCTTACACGCAATATTCCTCCGTTCCTGTGCGGCAGAGTCACAAACATACTCTCACACACAATATTCCTTCATCCCTGTGCGGCAGAGACACAAACATACTCTTACACGCAATATTCCTCCGTCCCTGTGCGGCAGAGTCACAAACATACTCTCACACACAATATTCCTTCATCCCTGTGCGGCAGAGACACAAACATACTCTTACACGCAATATTCCTCCGTTCCTGTGCGGCAGAGACACAAACATACTCTTACACGCAATATTCCTCCGTTCCTGTGCGGCAGAGTCACAAACGTACTCTTACACGCAATATTCCTCCGTTCCTGTGCGGCAGAGACACAAACATACTCTTACACGCAATATTCCTCCGTTCCTGTGCGGCAGAGTCACAAACGTACTCTTACACGCAATATTCCTCCGTTCCTGTGCGGCAGAGATACAAACATACTCTTACACGCAATATTCCTCCGTTCCTGTGCGGCAGAGACACAAACATACTCTTACACGCAATATTCCTCCGTTCCTGTGCGGCAGAGACACAAACATACTCTTACACGCAATATTCCTCCGTTCCTGTGCGGCAGAGTCACAAACATACTCTCACACACAATATTCCTTCATCCCTGTGCGGCAGAGACACAAACATACTCTTACACGCAATATTCCTCCGTCCCTGTGCGGCAGAGTCACAAACATACTCTCACACACAATATTCCTTCATCCCTGTGCGGCAGAGACACAAACATACTCTTACACGCAATATTCCTCCGTTCCTGTGCGGCAGAGACACAAACATACTCTTACACGCAATATTCCTCCGTTCCTGTGCGGCAGAGTCACAAATATACTCTCACACACAATATTCCTTCATATCTGTGCGGCAGAGACACAAACATACTCTTACACGCAATATTCCTCCGTTCCTGTGCGGCAGAGACACAAACATACTCTTACACACAATATTCCTCCGTCCCTGTGCGGCAGAGACACAAACATACTCTTACACGCAATATTCCTCCGTTCCTGTGCGGCAGAGTCACAAACATACTCTCACACACAATATTCCTTCATCCCTGTGCGGCAGAGACACAAACATACTCTTACACGCAATATTCCTCCGTCCCTGTGCGGCAGAGTCACAAACATACTCTCACACACAATATTCCTTCATCCCTGTGCGGCAGAGACACAAACATACTCTTACACGCAAAATTCCTCCGTCCCTGTGCGGCAGAGTCACAAACATACTCTCACACACAATATTCCTTCATCCCTGTGCGGCAGAGACACAAACATACTCTTACACGCAATATTCCTCCGTTCCTGTGCGGCAGAGACACAAACATACTCTTACACGCAATATTCCTCCGTTCCTGTGCGGCAGAGTCACAAATATACTCTCACACACAATATTCCTTCATATCTGTGCGGCAGAGACACAAACATACTCTTACACGCAATATTCCTCCGTTCCTGTGCGGCAGAGACACAAACATACTCTTACACACAATATTCCTCCGTCCCTGTGCGGCAGAGACACAAACATACTCTTACACACAATATTCCTCCGTTCCTGTGAGTCAGAGACACGGGGATCATCTTATTAGTGCTCCGCACCCAATCATCACCTAAAATACTTTACAACGAAGAGCAAATTTATAACTCCAGTGCGCCAGAAAAATCTCTTCGCGTTGTGCCGAGGCAGGATCTCCAATTAAAAATGGCTATAATGTTGGTAGCAAAGAAATCGCTGGGGAAAAAGTGAAGGGGACAGCATTTCCAGCATCTGTTATGATTGTGGTTAGTGCGGTATTTACGTTTTCGTTTGCTACACGCTGCTACCAACACAATTTTTGTTGCAAGCACCAAACCCTCTGCGGAGAGACTTTTCTGGCGCGCTGTATAGTAGTTTATATTCTACTTTGATACTATTTAATGCTCTATTTTGATTCAAAGTGGCTACGTAAACGTACGTTTTAGTGTATGTACTTGGTTAAACAAAATTGCTATCACAGTGTTCTATATTTGAATGTAGAAAATAATATTTTAGATGTTTAAGGCGACATTGTAGAAAATGTTGTTTTGGAAGGAATTAGAGAGATTTCCCTATTGTCTTCATAGCGAACAAAGGAGGATGGAATCTGGTGAAAATTAAACGTTCTTACATATTTTTTATAATTATTTGACTTAAAAGTGTTAATGAGGGTACAATGTAATGAAAAACGTGTATATCTTGGGTTTAAATTTAAAAATTTCCTTCAAATATATACGAAACATTTGATTTTTAAATTCTATTTCTATTTACTTTTCTTACTCTTCTCAGATCACAAAATAAATAATGTTCATCTTGGGAGAGGATTACATTTGAATTTGTTTCATTTTTGGGAGATGTATTTTAACGTTGTTTATTTTTGCGTGCGCAATTTTTTAACACGTATTAACACAGAATTTTAAAATGCAAAATTTGAAGGAGAGAAATTAGCTAGCTTTAAAACTAGCTGAACGTAAGGGATTTCGTATATTTATTAAATAATTTTTGGTATGATTCGTGATGGAGTCAATAATCAGTGAATAATTACATTGAAGACTAGAAAATATGAAGAAAAAGGTTATGCACAGAGACGGAAACCTTGATGTAGCAGTTAGAAAGTGGGCAGTGAGTGTGAGCAAATGCAGTAAATGCAGTGGTACCTCCGTGGTGAGCGTGTGGCCTTCCTTCGCAAAGGGGCTGAGCGGGGCGTCGGCCGCCTGGAGGACGACTGAGCCTTCTTCAGGGCGAGCGGAGGCCGAGACGAGAGCGGCCGCAATAAGCAGCAGCAGCAACACCGCCGTGCGCATCCTGGAACGCAACACCTCTTCAGCTTCGTCTGTCGAGAGTCCGGTGCGTCTGCTCGAGGGGCGAAGTGCCTCCCAACGCCGGGTGCTGCGGCTTGGGCGGGTCGCGGGGAAGAATGGGGCAAATTTCTGGAAAGGAAAATGGAGGAATGCGAGACCGGCAATCCAGTCCGAGACTGAGCTGGGAAATTTGTACATCGCGGTCAGCAGCAGTACAGGGGTCAGTGCAGAAGGCAATGAAGCAGTGCAAAGGCGATGTTGTTTGTGGCGGCGGTGGTGTAACGGTTAGCGTACCGGACTGTTATACCTAAGTTCGCGGCTTCAAACCCGATCGAAGCCGTGGGCGAAAAATTCCTTCGGAGGAGAAATAAAGCCGGCTGTCCCATGTTAATCGATTTACTTGCATTTAAAAGATCCTCAAGCCTAAATGACGCCTCTGAGCTAAATTCAAATCGCTTGTTCGTCGTCCAAGGAATACCTCCTTTCTACGCTAATTGAAAAAAAAGAGCGTAGCGAAATTTGCGTGATCAGACGGAATAACGGGCCTGATGGCCCGAGTCTCGCCACGTAAAATCAGGCAAATTCAATTCAAAAGGAGTGAGCTGTGTTAAAATATTATAACGTGAACATTAACTCTCTGTGATATAAAGACATTAGACTATGTATCTATAAATCAGAACTGTATGTATTTTTCAACTGAGTAATTTCAAATGAAGATATTAAGCGATTACGTTAAAATTAATATCTGTGTTGTAATTAACCACCAAGAACTGTTAAAATATAGGAGAACTTGAAATTGAAATTTTTCGCATATAAAATTCTCAAGGCGATAGTCAAAATTCGGGAAACAGATTGTCCGTATCGATACAAAGATAATACGAATAGTATTGTGGCATCGGACAACGAGCGTGCAGTGCTTCAACATGACTCATATCCATGAGCAATGCTTAACTACTGTTCTACACGAACAATAAATCACATATCCGCTAATTTTTCACGGAAAGCCATCAATTTGAAGCAGACTTTATTTCACATATTTAAATAAATATTAAAGGGTTTTCTTATACTTTTTACTTTCTCGTATATGTACGTATATACGGAGTAATATACGTAGTATACGGAAAGTCATGTAAAGCTACGGAAAATCGATTTCAAGATTTGGACAAAAATACACGTTTTGGGATCCCCTGACACCCAAAAAGTTTTTTTTTCAAAGCATCTGTCCGACCGTCCGTCTGGTGTCTGTGAACACCACTAGCGCCTACCTTACTTAAAACGACTTCAAATTAAATTTTTCGAAAACTCAACTTTTCTGTGAAAAGATCTTCAAATTCCGAATGTGTACTCACAAATATGTTCTTACAGACTGTGGTATTGGACATATCAATTAATCGTAGAAGCTGATAATATTATACTCCCGTTAGAAAAGTCTCTACACCCATTACACCTTCTAAAATTACATTTGAATCTCCCGTATTTCTTCCGTATTTGCACGCTTAAGAGCAAATGTGCAAAGTCAAATACGCATGTGCTTCCGTTCTCTAAACTACTCTCTCTTCTCTTCAGTTCTGTTTTTTTTTTTTTTTTTTTTTGCATATTCACTTGGCGTTCTTCAAATTGAGTAAGTTACAAGGTAATATGTACGTGTTTACAAATTTATTATTAAACACGATTTACGATCGTTAAACAGTTTTACGAATCACTTTACATCTTATGTTCAAAGAAGCATCGCTATTGACAGTTCTGCCGCGTGTTTCACATGTTCCAGAACAGTGTTGCCATCCTCGTAGAAGACAATTATGGTGTCATGGATCAAATATTACTGGGATTTAATCAACGACATTTACATAAATCTATTTAGGTGGCATTGGATTAATTCTTCGTCTTTCCACTGAGATCGTAGCACTAAAACACGTTAAAATACGCAAAAACATGTTTTTGAAAATTTCTTAGAATGTTTTGTCCGAATTCGAAAACAAATTATTAATTCCCCTCCAGGAGACCGAGATACGTCGAATGACACCTCATATGTCTGGATTGGTGCTCCGGAAGTGGACTAACCGTAAGTGACGGATCCCACTTACACACAGATGCACACACGCACACTCGCAGTTACTGAATAGAGATAGGGATAGAAATAAGATTTTTATCACTTTTTTGTAACCAGAGGCTAACAATAAGTTTTTCTGACGAAAAATCACCGATTTCCGACACACGATTACAATATTTTCTTTTCATCCGAAGGAAGGCGAGAAGGTAAAAATTGTACATTAGAGTATATTATGGAAAAATGGGAGAGAACAAAATCGGATACTTTTCTGGATTCTAAAAGATTTGAATTCTAAAAGTTTACTTGCACTTTTAAACGAGTATGTCTCGTACCCTATGGTCGTCGGATGAGTGAGAAACTGCTATAATGGATTTAAAATATTACCCCCTTACATGTTCAATAATATTGTAAGAACAAAAAAATATGATCTAAATGCGATGGGCTGAACAGCATGTCATGAACTGAGTGTTTGGAAGATGCCTTACCTGGAAGTAATCGTTGGTGACTAACTGGGCGAGGATTTGTAGAGACGCCTTCTGCCTCAGCCCTGAAGTTCGTCTTAGGAGCAAGCTGCGATCTGCTGCTGGAGTCCGCGTTCAGCCTTTTATACCGCGTTGGGCGCGTACCCTTCACCCGCGTTGGGCGCAGGGATTCCCCCCCGGGGAACCCCCGGCTGTTGAGGTTCAGAATCTGGAAGCCGCCTTTGCCAGCGAGCAATATCTTGCAATTTCTCGCAATATCTTGGCGCGTTTGCCTCCGTGGAACTTTTCCTCAAACCTGATTTCATTCACGTTTTCCTCATATCCTTGTTTGTATCTACTGTAATTACATGTAACTAACATCTCTACCATAATTCTACAACTCGTCTTGTCTTATATGACAAAACACGTTGCTTTGTCACAGACATTTTCACCCCAAGAAAATCAACTAATAAACTTCTACAACAAAATTCCGCTAGCACGTTATCTTATGTCTTATGAGAACGTGAAAGGTCACAGGCACAGTTGATGCTCCTCCTTACGTTGAGTCATACGAAATACATAAGAATGGGCAAGGTCAGGGTTACGCTCAGCAGCCTTGGAAACTTAATCACAAATGCAAGAAACTTGAAGCGCTGGGTGCCAGCGTATCACGATTTAAATGTTTTTTAAAAGACAGTTTTATGACAGGAACTGGTTCCTTCTGTGAGGTATTGCATTGAGAGCCAGAGATTGCGTAGTCACAATCTCTCGCCACTAACACAATTAAAGATCGTTTCAGAACCTGTTAGGAATGGTGCAACAAAGAAAAAAATCTATAAACGTACTTTCCCGCCCGTAATTTCAAAATTACGCGAGAAGGACTCAAATTTTCGAACAAATGTAGTGTATATTATTATTAAATATTATATATTTATATTATAATTACATATTATTAAAAATGTACATTTGATATTATTTTACAAGTAATTTCATTTAGGAAAGACGGTCGGACAGACAGACAGACGTTTTGCCGTCATTAGATTTTTCGGTACCAAGGGCCCACAAAACATGGATTCTGGGTACAGCACTTGTTAGAGGATTTTTTTCTGCATTTATCAACTTATTCGTGACCAGGTGCCTCTAATAAGAGTTTTTTCAGCCGTACTTTGCGCAGCATTCTATTCTTTTCTCTTACAGCGTAAGCAGTAGCGAGAAAGAAACGAGTGGTGCTAAAACAGCACATTCTTTCTAAGGGTAGTAACGATTACGTAACTTTATTATTCCGCAATATCTGCCAATATCAACACAATTCAATAAACACATGGGCATTGGCAACAATGCCCGCATGCAGCAAAGGACGCTGGTAACAATGCATTTTCTTATCAATTCTGCTAATAACGCCATTCTTATTATATTTTTTCAATTAATTTTTATTTTGCAATTTGTTGGCGAACAAACATTTGGCGCAATTGCATCAATTGGTGCATATTAGAAATTGAGACTAGTCAAGTCCATTGACCGTACTCCACTAACATTACTACATTAATAGTAGTTAATAATAAATATTTACAATAATAAATGCATAGAGCACACATTTTTTTGAAATGAGCAATTTAAAGTCGATATGCAAGGTCTAAAGTATGATGTCATTTCAGTCGTCTAGTGGTGTCTTGCCATAAATGGAACTGATTTTCAGATTGCATTGTTGTGGTTTTTTGAAAGTTCTAGCAAGGCGTTCTTTATGGAATACTATTTCTTTTGTTTAGAGTACATAAAATTCTTTTTCGCCATGCTTCCTAGATATTCTTAGTTTATTCTTAATTTTTTAACTTTCTATGAAATGAAGACTTACAACCAAACAAAACCACAAATAGTATCTTCAAATGAGCGTCCTCAAGCAGAGATATGGAAAGCAGTAAAGAAGAGAATCCGCTAAAACGTTTTATTTTTGCTGCCAATTATCTTTCAAAAACTGTTCCAACTTTGTACGTTAGCTTTTGAAAAAGTTAATATGAAATCGTAAAAGAACGCATACTTTTATAAACTCCTGTTTTATTTCTAGCACATGATACAGACCCTCAAAAAATATTCATGTTTTGGAAAATCTGAATCATGATCATATTAGAAGATTTTTTTATGAATACAGTTCATTAAAAATATAAAAACAATTAAGGGGTTTAGTTTCAAAACGCGACTTTTCCACCTTTGGTGAAAAATGAGATTTTGGTTTCAATAGGGGTTCCTTGCGTTTGTCGTTCTATAATATTTATGTCAAGAGTCCTCTAAATGAATGCTTAAAGACTAATAGAGGACGAGTTACATACAATGTTTTGTTATTTCTAGTTTATCGCTTATTTAAACCAAACTTTTATTACTTTCATGAGTTAAGAATTGTCATTACTCTCGATTTTCTGTTGGAAGGGTTGCTAGTACTGGATGCTTTGTGATAAAACAGTTGAACGCTTTTTCTGCTAAAATATTTTCGGGCCAGATGATATTTTGGAGGAAGCAGGTGATTGCCGAACGAAAAGGGATGTTCGAGGCATTAATGAAGAGATTTTGTTGGCATTCTACGTTCAAAACATCTGTACCAAAATTATTGTAAAAATAAATCTTGTTTACATCTATTCAAAAATTGTATTTTGTGTCGTCATATTGTAAACAAAGCGAGGGCGCCAGGTTCAGTTCCTGCAACGTGGTTGGATGGAAGTGTTGGGAGGTCATGAATTAGTACACTGAATCATTTGTAACAAACTTGGGTTTATTCCTGGCACCATGAGCTGCCAGGGAAGTTACAGGTCGCTAGAGAGGGACACAGGTTACTTCTTAAATCTACTTTGCGAGCTCGTAACTTTAACCATTAATAAACAAATTTTCTTAAAGATAACATTAATGACTTAATTCTAACAATCCGTGCATAATTCTATCTGCAATATACAAGTCCTGAGCGCGGCCACTTTTAATCTCTCGCCAAAATGTCCTGCGAGGGAGCCCCGCGTCATAACTATCACCGCTGGCTGGTGGTGGCTCCGCAGACCGGCCGGATGGCGGCCCTCAGAGGCGAAGACGGCGGGCGGTCTCAGGTCACCAATCTCCCACGGGGTGTTCCTCCTCAGCTGGCAGCGTGGCGCGGCGACGGAGTCGCCAGATCGTGCGGGCTCAGTCAGTCGAGGGCACACGGGCGTTGGCCGTAGTTCAGTGCGGGCATGAATGGGCCCGATATGGCGTTAGGCGGCGGATGCAGATGGGCTTACGCGGAAATTACGCGGGATCTTGCCATCTCCCGCCCAAGTTTCCTCCGTGGCAAATCTACGGTGCCGTTTTAAGAATGTCTTCCTACGAAGAATTCTCTAAGAATAATACTGTCTTTCTAAGAATGTCTTTCTACTAGTAATGTTCTAATAATAATCTTCCTCCTCTCTGAGGATGTCTTCCCACTAGTAACGTCCTAATAATAATCTTCCTCCTCTCTGAGAAGGTCTTCCCACTAGTAACGTCCTAATAATAATCTTCCTCCTCTCTGAGAAGGTCTTCCCACTAGTAACGTCCTAATAATAATAATTTTCCTCTGCCCATCTCGCGTTCAAGTAAGTTCTCTTCCCCCCTCCCAAAACGTTTCCAAATATGTAGATCTGCCCCTTCCCTCATGATGAAACTTCCCATTGGCTGAGAGTAATTGCGTTTTAATATTATAGTTCTCCAATCGAGTTGCAGCTTTTATGGAATTTTCCAGGGAGATCTCTCTTTCTATCTCTGGCCCCCCTCCTCTCTCTCTCTCCCTTTGTGAGTGATTCCAGAAGCTTCTCTCGCAGCTGTCCGGACACTTGTTCAAGCGGTGGCGTATTCTTCTGGGCCATAAATTGTCGGCGGAGGCTGATCGGCAGCCTGTGACTGTTAAGTTCTAAATAACCCCTTTGGGGATTTGAGTTCCTTACGCGGGCGCGTGGCAAAAAGGGTGCGGGGGCACGTATTGTTCGTTGGGGGTGCCCGGTGGCTCGGATGGCGGCGTTTACGAGGGGTCATAAACGTGTCCGCTACTAATGGACACCCTTGTCAGCGGTCGGTACAGGCTCTGTCAAGTGGGGGCGCGGCCTGGTGGTCGTTAGGGGGTCTTCGCGACAAAGGCTCCGTCCCGTGACCTACTTCACCGCGATGGAAGCTATTTCTATATAGAATTATTACAATATTATTGGTGACGCCACAATATTTATCGCAAGATAATATCAAATTAGTAGTGCTAAAACAGATCGTACTTTCTCACGATATTGCTAAAACAATTACATATTAGAATAAATTACAATTTATGTCTTACACTTCAGTAACCATTTGAAAAATGCTTTAACAAATAGTGAAAAAACATGCGTATGTGTGTTAATTCGAACATTTAAACGAAAACAGCTTTCTTCCATTGAATTGGGTGTTTTAACGTTTTACATACTAAATGTACGAACGATGCGTATTATTGCCATAAATAGAATTATTAATATATGTTAACAGAAACGAACGGCGGGCGTCATTATCGCCTTCTGCTATCAGTACGTCAATAAGCAACAATGGCCGCTAATTCGTATGGGATACTTATTTTGCAAATTATCATTGTTGATACCGCTGGCAAAAAAAATGAAAATGGATAGAAAATATAATAAATGAAATACTGTTATATTCATCGAAACTACTCCGCTTTTACTCGCATTACTCTTCATTCCCACATCTTATTATGTAAAGCGAAATCATCTATTCGTTGTTACATTTAAATCAATTAAATACGGCAATTTTGAAAAAAATGTTTTAAATAATTTATAAAAAATTAATTCGTGAACGTATAATAAAACCTTGAATGTAAGAAATGAACAACGAAATTTGAAATAATATGCAAATTCTAATTTACGAAGCATCTACTGCCTGGAATTACGTTCTCGAAGCACAGTAAATTCGAAGAGGGCGACTATGTTTGTCTGTAAATTACACAAAATAATCAATTTTCAAAACATTCAACATGAGTTTATTAGAGGATCTGTTTTTGATTAACACATTTCGTTACGAAAAACGAGTATATTTACAATTGTAGTTGTAGGAAATTCAAACCTATTAAATTTTTAACAAATTACAAATTTCATGAAACATGAGACAAGTTAAGTTTCGTTTAGGTCTAAGGTCCCAATTTAATAAAAAAATACGCGGTTTTAAAAACATGGTTTAAAAAATGCCAATGTTTAGCACAAACTTTTGCACTCATGCTATTGAAGCATTGAACATGACCTTATTTAAAGATCAGATTTTAATAAACACATTTAATTAAGAAAATAAATTTTATATTCATAATTGTAGTTGCAGGAAGACGACGAAAACATTTTGATTTTTTTTCAATTTCCGAAAAATCAGAATTTTAACGAACATGAGACCTGCATCGTTCTCTTAAACGATAAGGAACAAGCTTTGGAATATAATGATCAGGAGAAGAATTCCCCAACACATTATTGAAGTTATTAGGAAAATATATAATGGTACACAAATTAACACCTTTATTAATCGTCTCGTGTAGGATCTCTCCGTTATTTTTCTTTGTGTTAAAGAAGGGTGTAGTTTGTCACCCATTTAATGGGTTAAATTGATGGGTTGGCTTAAATTGGGCCCCAGCTTCTTAAATAAACGACCTGCAAAGGCCGGGCCGCTGTCGTCTGTCGCTGCGCGCGCTGCCCCGGGAAAGAGCGATCAGCGCGCAGCCCGCGTGCGCGAGCGGTGGCGGCCCCGACGCCTCGAGCCGCGTGAAAGGGAAATGTGGGGCAGCATTGTAGTCGGCGCGCTTCAAGCCGATGTTTCATTAAGACGTATCAAACCCGTTTGTCCTGTTCCACGATCTGCTGCTGGCTGAAACGTTGGAAGTGGAGGAGGACCGAGTGTTCTCAACGTAAATGCTCAGCAAATTAAAAAATACGAACTAGAAAACGATATTCGAATTGCTTTATTTTCGATAGTGCAAGCAAACGGACTCCTAGTTATTTTATATTATCGTACATGCATATAGATCGTTAGCTTTTGCATCTACATTATGAAAAACAATGTACATTTTTACTTTCTCGCTACGGAGTAGAGAGAAAGTTGTGCATTTCTGCGCGCAAAAAGGCGCATTTGCGACAGAAAAACTCTTATTACAGGGTCCTGGTAACGAAAAAGCGAATAAATCCATCTGCTAAATTTAGAAAAAGTCCTCTAACACGTAATGTAGCCAAAATTCATGTTTCGCGTGTAATACAGAAAAATCGAATGACGGCAAAATGTCCGTCCGTTCGTCCGTCAAGAAACAACGATAGCGGCTATATCATGCAGCCAATTTTCTCCCAAATTTATATTCTCTAATCGATTTGGTTGATGTCGCAGCACCTTGAATTTGAAACCGCCTTTTGAATTTAGGAGAGTACTTTACAGGAAGCCTCTGGGACATTTTCAAAAAAATTGTTCTATAGATTTTATTTAAATTTTGTCATTGGATAATGCCAAGATTAAGAGGATGGAGAAGGTTCGTTGAAAGCCTTGATTTCTCGAAAATTGCGAAAAATTCAAATTTTTTAAGGCTTCCTAAAACTTTAATATTAAAGATAGAGAATCTTAATGAAATTTGTTCCTTAAACAAAGATTTTAGAATGAGATAATACACATTTTTTTTCAAAAAATTGAGTGCTTTTCGCGTAATTTTGCGTGAAAATACATTCAAGAAAGTATGTGCTGTTTAGCACCACTAGTTCTCTTAGAAGAAGATCTGTTACGCTGTGACTCACAACGAAATGTGAGCTAGCATTTCATTGTTTCATTCAAATATACAATGCTTAGAGCATAATATCAATTTGCTTTGCATAATCGCAAGCCTTACTATCCTTCCAAGAAAACTGAATAGTGAATCAACCATTTTTCAAAGCAAATGATTGATAAAATGTGGATGTATACATCACGTATTTTCCAACACATTTGGGAGGTACAAACGAGTTGATTTTGTTCGACAAAATTCAAGATACGGCAAGCAAGAAAGAACGCACCCACACCACATATTGAATACAAGTAATGTTAATATAATTAAGTTTATTCTCTGATAATGCTAACTCACTTTGAAAGTGTGCGCAGCTAACAGAGCAATTTCATAAACATGACTCCCATTAATTAGACACTGAATTAATAAATTTATATGCATAATTTCATTGTATTATTTTATTTATATTATTTTGTTTAATCAATATATCAATACATGAATATAAAGCAAATTGTTTTTTTCAATTAAGACAAGACGAGTTGTAGACAAGACAATACTAGATGTTAGCTACATGTGACTGTCGAATTACAGTAGATACAAACAAGGAATAGAGGAAAACGTGAATGAAATCAGGTTTAAGGAAAGGTTCCACGGAGGTAAACGCACCAAGATATTGCGAGGTCATAGGAGTAGAAGCTCGCTGGCAAAGGCGGCTTCCAGGTAAGGAACCTCAATAGCCGGGGGTTCCCCGGGGGGAATCCATGCGTGCAACTCGGTGTGAAGGGTACGCGCCCAACGCGGTATAAAAGGCTGAACGCGGACTCCAGCAGCAGACCGCAGCTTGCGCCCAAGACGAACTTCAGGGCTGAGGCACAAGGCATCTCTACAAATCCTCGCCCACTTAGTCACCAACGATTACTTCCAGGTAAGGCATCTCCCAAACACTCAGTTCGTGACATGCAGTGCAAAATACCCTTTCGAATTTAGATAATATTTTTTGTTCTTACAATATTATTGAACGTGTAAGGGGTTAATATTTTAAAATCATTATGGCTGTTTCCCATACATACAACGTTCATAGGGTTTCCAGACATACTCTTTTGTTAGTACAATTTCAGACGGTATTAGGTGTCCCAGGGTCTCCCTTTTGCTTTCTCGCGTACTCCAATTGCAGTATAAAGTATTTTATTGCTGCTAAAAAAACCGGCGAGTTTTCGACAAAAAAAAATTATTGCCAATGTCTGGTAACAAAGAAGTGGATAAATCTTGTTCCTGTAGGAGTGTGTAGTAAATTACTTCCTCTAACATGTTTTTAAAATTATTTTTATTGTTCGAATAATGAGTGCATGGTTCAGTAGTTACTACTTCCTCTAACACGTTATGTAGTCAGAATGTTTTTCGGGTTCTTGATACCAAATAATCAACTGACGGATCTGTCTGTCAATTCGTCGGTCTGTCAGCCACTCTCCCTGTCGATGCTTGAGCCTAAAACGTTCAGCCGGGTTTCTCCAAATTTGATATTTCCCGATGGATACAAAGAGTTTCACGGTCCCGCGAGTTTGGAAATAATATTTTGAGTTTGGAGGTATTTTACCTAACTTTCGATTTTTTCAAAAATTGCTAAACATTGTTTATTAAACTTCGACTTCTCTTTGACCTTTTGAGAAAATTTTAAAAATGTTCCAGGGGCTTCATTATAGAATTATTTTCAAAATCGCAGAGTTACGAGTCGTGCTAGATAGAACGAGTAATATTAATTAAATATTAATATTAATTAATAAAAGAAATCCCACAAATAGTTAAAGCACTACGGTTATTCAAAGGCGGACGGGCAGACAGACAGAGAGATGAATGGACGGAGGGATGAAGGGACGGTGGGATGAAGGGACGGAGGTATGAAGGGACGGTGGGAGGGACGTACTGATGAATGGACAGTTTTCGAAAATAAAAAAAATATACTTGTTCGGTCTCAGGGTATTTTAATATTTCAATTCGTATTTCCGATCAAATTTCGAAATCGATTTTCCGCAGCATTATATAGAAATAAGAGAAATAACTAACCAGGGCAGACACTATTTTCCACCACATTGAAGGCAAACAGTTAACGTGTATAGGCAATACAGTAGAATGGGAGATAAAATGATAGCGAAAAATATTTTTTAGACACTCACTACTCAAAATGGCTATTTTAGGGCACGCAGAACGTGCTAAACGTTTAATTTTTAGCACTAGCTCGTAAAGTGACACGATTCTCAAGTGTTCTGGTAAATCTGAGAATGCAATGAAGAAAACAAAATACTTTCGTCAAACGTCATCAGCTACTGCAAATACTATTAAGTGATTTGTATACTTGAATTAAAATAAATGAAATCCAGTATGGTCGTCTAAAATATAGCGTGCCACACTCGTAGAAGCGATTTTATTTTCCTTCAAGGATTAGCGGCACTCGGCGTGTTGGTCCAGGGTCGCAATCTTTCCCACTTGTAAAATAAAAATTCATAAATAAATATTTTCGTTTTACTCAGTAATTTTACGCAGAATTGTTGATTACCTTTATGTTAATAGAATGCGTGCAATTAAAATTTCACCGTGAAATTAAAGATTCACGTCTACCAATCAAAATTCAGAATTGAGTCAAACCGTTTAAGACACATACGTAGCAAAGGTATTTCCGGTCAGCCATTAAACGAACAAAAATGTACATCACAGATTACGTATCTACAACTACATATAAAGAACAAGTGAGTAAACCTAAATTGGCAAAGTAAACGTTAAGCTAGCTGACTAATGGAACAGCAAAAATTATTTAACGTGAATAAATTAAAAGCTTTACATGTAAAACATTTGGTCTCAGAATTAGAAATGTAAAAATGCAAACGTCAGTTGAGTTTACCCGTTCTAAAAAGTAGGCTATAGAAAATCTGTCAAAAGTGACTAGTTCTTTTTAACTTACCAATATTTATACATGTTGTATTCTCTCTCATACTTGCATTTACTTTTCCTGGGAAGTAATGTTTTCATGACTTTGTCAGATTCGTCTAATATTTTATTTTCAATGGGTTCCATATGCAAATATTTCTTGCAAAGAAACAACACAAGGCCCATTAAAATAGATCTCAGAAGCAATACCTCATCAAACGTCCTATACCTCGAAAAGTAAAGATGTGCTTGAATTTATCAAAATTTGAATTATTCTTAAATGGAAACGAAAAAATACTGAAATTAACATGTGTATAAAGGGGTATAATTGCACTCGTGGTATATGAGAAAACTCGCTCCTACCGTCGCTCGTTTTCTTGAACATACCACTCATGCAATTATTCCGTTCTTTACACACTCGTTTCGTTAATTACTATTCGTTACCAGCCAGAGGGAGAAAGAGAGTAAAACCACCGCCAACGTGGATGCAGGGAATTTAAAGAGCAATAGCGGAGAACAACCTGAATAGGAGAGATACTCGGATAAAATGTTGTGGAGGCAAAAATTCGGGATGCAGCAGAAACCATAGGATGGTTGACGATGATGAATGAATTAAAATTTGCTCAGAATCCATTAACTTCCACGGAGAAAACCAGAGCCTTATCTAATTTGTTGTTCGTTTAGAATAGGGATTAAAGCGTAGCGTATTCGCATTGTCTTTGTATCGAGATGGAGTATCTGCTTCTCGAATTCGACTACCGCTTTCAGGTATTTTTCGCGTGCGAAATTGCAATTTCTAGTTCTTCTATACGTTATAAACATCTCATAAACACGCAAGGGTTACTTGTGATTGAGTGACGGGTCGTTATATTACAGGATGCGCGCGGCAGTATTGCTACTGTTGTTGGTGGCGGCCGCTCTCGTCTCGGCTTCCGCTCGCCCTGAAGAAGGCGCCGTCGACCTGCGGGCGGCCGACGCCCCGCTCAGCCCCTTTGAGGAGGAAGGCCAGGCGCTCACCACGGAGGTACCACTGCATTTACTGCATTTGCTCACACTCACTGCCACAACAGAGTTACTCTCTAAATAAAGACTTCTCTGTTCCACCCTTTCCCGATGGAAGGCGAGTCGCTCACCACGGAGGTACCACTACATTTACAGCATTTGCTCACCCTCACTGCCCTTACTCATTGCCACAACAGAGTTACTCTCTAAATAGAGTCTTCTCTGTTCCTCCCCTTCCTCATAGAGTCACCCTCCGTGGAGTCACCCTCCGTGGAGTCACCCTCCGTGGAGTCACCCTGAGTGGAGTCACCCTCCGTGGAGTCACCCTCCGTGGAGTCACCCTCCGTGGAGTCACCCTCCGTGGAGTCACCCTCCGTGGAGTCACCCTCCGTGGAGTCACCCTCCGTAGAGTCACCCTCCGTGGAGTCACCCTCCGTGGAGTCACCCTCCGTGGAGTCACCCTCCGTGGAGTCACCCTCCGTGGAGTCACCCTCCGTAGAGTCACCCTCCGTAGAGTCACCCTCCGTGGAGTCACCCTCCGTGGAGTCACCCTCCGTGGAGTCACCCTCCGTGGAGTCACCCTCCGTGGAGTCACCCTCCGTAGAGTCACCCTCCGTGGAGTCACCCTCCGTAGAGTCACCCTCCGTGGAGTCACCCTCCGTGGAGTCACCCTCCGTAGAGTCACCCTCCATGGAGTCACCCTCCGTGGAGTCACCCTCCGTAGAGTCACCCTCCGTGGAGTCACCCTCCGTAGAGTCACCCTCCGTGGAGTCACCCTACGTGGAGTCACCCTCCGTAGAGTCACCCTCCATGGAGTCACCCTCCATGGAGTCACCCTCCGTAGAGTCACCCTCCGTGGAGTCACCCTCCGTAGAGTCACCCTCCGTAGAGTCACCCTCCGTGGAGTCACCCTCCGTAGAGTCACCCTCCGAGGAGTCACCCTCCGTGGAGTCACCCTCCGTAGAGTCACCCTCCATGGAGTCACCCTCCATGGAGTCACCCTCCGTAGAGTCACCCTCCGTGGAGTCACCCTCCGTAGAGTCACCCTCCGTAGAGTCACCCTCCGTAGAGTCACCTTCGTAGAGTCACCCTCCGTAGAGTCACCCTCTATAGTTACCTTCCAGTCACCCTCTAAATGGAGACATCTAGATTAACCTTTTTTAAATATTATTTTTAAATGTTATTTTACAAATATCAGAGTTAAATAGAAAAATAATTTAAGAATAAAATTGTTTGCATAGTATAGGGACTTGAGTATACTTAAAAAAATAAACACGATACATATTTTGATTAAATTGAACACTCATGGGTACATTTAAGTCCAATAATTATGACAAAATATGTTGAGGAAGTTTATTTGTCTCATTTGGTCGATGTTGCCATAGTAGTGAAAACTCCCTCTCTCCATCTAAAAGAGACATATTAGTTTTTCAAATTAATTTAAACCGTCTGCTCAAAAGTTTCACATTTAACACACGATTAGTAGCCATTTTGAATCTAAGTAGCATATTAAAGAGTACCGACGCAGTTCATGCAATTAGTTTATAATGTTAAGATTGATTGCATGAGTACATGTTTTGAAAATTCGCTTCTAACGCTCCTCAATTCCAAAACATGTAATCATGCAATAAAGCTTCGTTACAAACGAGATACATAGGTCTTTTTTGTATATCAGTATTATAAATTTATATGAGAATCAAACTTAATTTTGCGAAACAAGTTTCTTGGGAAGTCTCGAATTTTTGACATCTGTACTAAAGAACAGTGGCCGGCTATTCTGTTTATCTCTACCTCCCCACGATTATCTCACTGCGATTGGATGAATGCGTGATAACGAAATCATTTGTGCCGTAAATGCCCGATTATGAACGATTTCTTGCAACAGAAGTTTCGTCCCGGCGAACAAAGTTTCGTCCCGGCGAACAAAGTTTCGTCCCGGCGAACAAAGTTTCGTCCCGGCGAACAAAGTTTCGTCCCGGCGAACAAAGTTTCGTCCCGGCGAACAAAGTTTCGTCCCGGCGAACAAAGTTTCGTCCCGGCGAACAAAGTTTCGTCCCGGCGAACAAAGATTCGTCCCGGCGAACAAAGTTTCGTCCCGGCGAACAAAGTTTCGTCCCGGCGAACAAAGTTTCGTCCCGGCGAACAAAGTTTAGCCCCGGCGAACAAAGTTTCGCCCCGGCGAAAAAAGTTTCGCCCCGGCGAACAAAGTTTCGCCCCGGCGAACAAAGTTTCGCCCCGGCGAACAAAGTTTCGCCCCGGCGAACAAAGTTTCGCCCCGGCGAACAAAGTTTCGCCCCGGCGAACAAAGTTTCGCACCGGCGAACAAAGTTTCGTCCCGGCGAACAAAGTTTCGTCCCGGCGAACAAAGTTTCGTCCCGGCGAACAAAGTTTCGTCCCGGCGAACAAAGTTTCGTCCCAGCGAACAAAGTTTCGTCCCGGCGAACAAAGTTTCGTCCCGGCGAACAAAGTTTCGTCCCGGCGAACAAAGTTTCGTCCCGGCGAACAAAGTTTCGTCCCGGCGAACAAAGTTTCGTCCCGGCGAACAAAGTTTCGTCCCGGCGAACAAAGTTTCGTCCCGGCGAACAAAATTTCGTCCCGGCGAACAAAGTTTCGTCCCGGCGAACAAAGTTTCGTCCCGGCGAACAAAGTTTCGTCCCGGCGAACAAAGTTTCGTCCCGGCGAACAAAGTTTCGTCCCGGCGAACAAAGTTTCGTCCAGGCGAACAAAGTTTCGTCCCGGCGAACAAAGTTTCGTCCCGGCGAACAAAGTTTCGTCCCGGCGAACAAAGTTTCGTCCCGGCGAACAAAGTTTCGTCCCGGCGAACAAAGTTTCGTCCCGGCGAACAAAGTTTCGTCCCGGCGAACAAAGTTTCGTCCCGGCGAACAAAGATTCGTCCCGGCGAACAAAGTTTCGTCCCGGCGAACAAAGTTTCGCCCCGGCGAACAACGTTTCGTCCCGGCGAACAAAGTTTCGTCCCGGCGAACAAAGTTTCGTCCCGGCGAACAAAGTTTCGTCCCGGCGAACAAAGTTTCGTCCCGACGAACAAAGTTTCGTCCCGGCGAACAAAGTTTTGCCCCGGCGAACAAAGTTTCGCCCCGGCGAACAAAGTTTCGTCCCAGAGAACAAAGTTTCGTCCCGGCGAACAAAGTTTCGTCCGGCGAACAAAGTTTTTTCCCGGCGAACAAAGTTTCGTCCCGGAGAACAAAGTTTCGTCCCAGCGAACAAAGTTTCGTCCCGGCGAACAAAGTTTCGTCCCGGCGAACAAAGTTTCGTCCCGGCGAACAAAGTTTCGCCCCGGCGAACAAAGTTTCGTCCCGGCGAACAAAGTTTCGCCCCGGCGAACAAAGTTTCACCCCGGCGAACAAAGTTTCGCCCCGGCGAACAAAGTTTCGCCCCGGCGAACAAAGTTTCGTCCCGGCGAACAAAGTTTCGTCCCGGCGAACAAAGTTTCGTCCCGGCGAAAAAAGTTTCGTCCCGGCGAACAAAGTTTCGTCCCGGCGAACAAAGTTTCGTCCCGGCGAACAAAGTTTCGTCCCGGCGAACAAAGTTTCGTCCCGGCGAACAAAGTTTCGTCCCGGCGAACAAAGTTTCGTCCCGGCGAACAAAGTTTCGTCCCGGCGAACAAAGTTTCGTCCAGGCGAACAAAGTTTCGTCCCGGCGAACAAAGTTTCGTCCCGGCGAACAAAGTTTCGTCCCGGCGAACAAAGTTTCGTCCCGGCGAACAAAGTTTCGTCCCGGCGAAAAATGTTTCGTCCCGGCGAACAAAGTTTCGTCCCGGCGAACAAAGTTTCGTCCCGGCGAACAAAGTTTCGTCCCGGTGAACAAAGTTTCGTCCCGGCGAACAAAGTTTCGTCCCGGCGAACAAAGTTTCGTCATGGCGAACAAAGTTTCGCCCCGGCGAACAAAGTTTCGTCCCGGCGAACAAAGTTTCGTCCCGGCGAACAAAGTTTCGTCCCGGCGAACAAAGTTTCGTCCCGGCGAACAAAGTTTCGTCCCGGCGAACAAAGTTTCGTCCCGGCGAACAAAGTTTCGTCCCGGCGAACAAAGTTTCGTCCCGGCGAACAAAGTTTCGTCCCGGCGAACAAAGTTTCGTCCCGGCGAACAAAGTTTCGTCCCGGCGAACAAAGTTTCGTCCCGGCGAACAAAGTTTCGCCCCGGCGAACAACGTTTCGTCTCGGCGAACAAAGTTTCGTCCCGGCGAACACAGTTTCGTCCCGGCGAACAAAGTTTCGTCCCGGCGAACAAAGTTTCGTCCCGGCGAACAAAGTTTCGTCCCGGCGAACAAATTTTCGTCCCGGCGAAAAAGTTTCGTCCCGGCGAACAAAGTTTCGTCCCGGCGAACAAAGTTTCGTCCCGGCGAACAAAGTTTCGTCCCGGCGAACAAAGTTTCGTCCCGGCGAACAAAGTTTCGTCCCGGCGAACAAAGTTTCGTCCCGGCGAACAAAGTTTCGTCCCGGCGAACAAAGTTTTGTCCCGGCGAAAGAGGTTTCGTCCCGGCGAACGAGGATTCGTCCCGGCGAACGAGGTTTCGTCCCGGCGAACGAGGTTTCGTCCCGGCGAACGAGGTTTCGTCCCGGCGAACGAGGTTTCGTCCCGGCGAACTAGGTTTCGTCCCGGCGAACGAGGTTTCGTCCCGGCGAACGAGGTTTCGTCCCGGCGAACGAGGTTTCGTCCCGGCGAACGAAGTTTCGTCCCGGCGAACGAGGTTTCGTCCCGGCGAACGAGGTTTCGTCCCGGCGAACGAGGTTTCGTCCCGGCGAACAAAGTTTCGTCCCGGCGAACAAAGTTTCGTCCCGGCGAACAAAGTTTCGTCCCGGCGAACGAGGTTTCGTCCCGGCGAACAAAGTTTCGTCCCGGCGAACAAAGTTTCGTCCCGGCGAACAAAGTTTCGCCCCGGCGAACAAAGTTTCGTCCCGGCGAACAAAGTTTCGGCCCGGCGAAAAAAGTTTCGTCCCGGCGAACAAAGTTTCGTCCCGGCGAACGAGGTTTTGTCCCGGCGAACAAAGTTTCGTCCCGGCGAACAAAGTTTCGTCCCGGCGAACAAAGTTTCGTCCCGGCGAACAAAGTTTCGTCCCGGCGAACAAAGTTTCGTCCCGGCGAACAAAGTTTCGTCCCGGCGAACAAAGTTTCGTCCCGGCGAACAAAGTTTCGTCCCGGCGAACAAAGTTTCGTCCCGGCGAAAAAAGTTTCGTCCCGGCGAACAAAGTTTCGTCCAGGCGAACAAAGTTTCGTCCCGGCGAACAAAGTTTCGTCCCGGCGAACAAAGTTTCGTCCCGGCGAACAAAGTTTCGTCCCGGGGAACAAAGTTTCGTCCCGGCGAAAAAAGTTTCGTCCCGGCGAACAAAGTTTCGCCCCGGCGAACAAAGTTTCGTCCCGGCGAACAAAGTTTCGCCCCGGCGAACAAAGTTTCGCCCCGGCGAACAAAGTTTCGCCCCGGCGAACAAAGTTTCGCACCGGCGAACACAGTTTCGTCCCGGCGAACAAAGTTTCGTCCCGGCGAACAAAGTTTCGTCCCGGCGAACAAAGTTTCGTCCCGGCGAACAAAGTTTCGCCCCGGCGAACAAAGTTTCGCCCCGGCGAACAAAGTTTCGCCCCGGCGAACAAAGTTTCGCCCCGGCGAACAAAGTTTCGTCCCGGAGAAAAAAGTTTCGTCCCGGCGAACAAAGTTTCTTCCCGGCGAAAAAAGTTTCGTCCCGGCGAACAAAGTTTCGTCCCGGCGAACAAAGTTTTTTCCCGGCGAACAAAGTTTCGTCCCGGAGAACAAAGTTTCGTCCCAGCGAACAAAGTTTCGTCCCGGCGAACAAAGTTTCGTCCCGGCGAACAAAGTTTCGT
Organism: Gryllus longicercus; assembly: GCA_038098605.1. Taxonomy (NCBI): domain Eukaryota; kingdom Metazoa; phylum Arthropoda; class Insecta; order Orthoptera; family Gryllidae; genus Gryllus; species Gryllus longicercus. Next base: position 21,339 of record JAZDUA010000103.1, on the reverse strand, counting down.
CCCGGCGAACAAAGTTTCGCACCGGAGAACAAAGTTTCGTCCCGGCGAACAAAGCTTCGCCCCGTCGAACAAAGTTTCACCCCGGCGAACAAAGTTTCGCCCCGGCGAACAAAGTTTCGCCCCGGCGAACAAAGTTTCGTCCCGGCGAACAAAGTTTCGTCCCGGCAAACAAAGTTTTGTCCCGGCGAAAAAAGTTTCGTCCCGGCGAACAAAGTTTCGTCCCGGCGAACAAAGTTTCGTCCCGGCGAACAAAGTTTCGTACCGGCGAACAAAGTTTCGTCCCGGCGAACAAAGTTTCGTCCCGGCGAACAAAGTTTCGTCCCGGCGAACAAAGTTTCGTCCCGGCGAACAAAGTTTCGTCCAGGCGAACAAAGTTTCGTCCCGGCGAACAAAGTTTCGTTCCGGCGAACAAAGTTTCGTCCCGGCGAACAAAGTTTCGTCCCGGCGAACAAAGTTTCGTCCCGGCGAAAAAAGTTTCGTCCCGGCGAACAAAGTTTCGTCCCGGCGAACAAAGTTTCGTCCCGGCGAACAAAGTTTCGTCCCGGCGAACAAAGTTTCGTCCCGGCGAACAAAGTTTCGTCATGACGAACAAAGTTTCGCCCCGGCGAACAAAGTTTCGTCCCGGCGAACAAAGTTTCGTCCCGGCGAAAAAGTTTCGTCCCGGCGAACAAAATTTCGTCCCGGCGAACAAAGTTTCGTCCCGGCGAACAAAGTTTCGTCCCGGCGAACAAAGTTTCGTCCCGGCGAACAAAGTTTCGTCCCGGCGAACAAAGTTTCGTCCCGGCGAACAAAGTTTCGTCCCGGCGAACAAAGTTTCGTCCCGGCGAACAAAGTTTCGTCCCGGCGAACAAAGTTTCGCCCCGGCGAACAACGTTTCGTCCCGGCGAACAAAGTTTCGTCCCGGCGAACAAAGTTTCGTCCCGGCGAACAAAGTTTCGTCCCGGCGAACAAAGTTTCGTCCCGGCGAACAAAGTTTCGTCCCGGCGAACAAAGTTTCGTCCCGGCGAACAAAGTTTCGTCCCGGCGAACAAAGTTTCGTCCCGGCGAACAAAGTTTCGTCCCGGCGAACAAATTTTCGTCCCGGCGAACAAAGTTTCGTCCCGGCGAACAAAGTTTCGTCCCGGCGAACAAAGTTTCGTCCCGGCGAACAAAGTTTTGTCCCGGCGAAAGAGGTTTCGTCCCGGCGAACGAGGATTCGTCCCGGCGAACGAGGTTTCGTCCCGGCGAACGAGGTTTCGTCCCGGCGAACGAGGTTTCGTCCCGGCGAACTAGGTTTCGTACCGGCGAACGAGGTTTCGTCCCGGCGAACGAGGTTTCGTCCCGGCGAACGAGGTTTCGTCCCGGCGAACGAAGTTTCGTCCCGGCGAACGAGGTTTCGTCCCGGCGAACGAGGTTTCGTCCCGGCGAACGAGGTTTCGTCCCGGCGAACAAAGTTTCGTCCCGGCGAACAAAGTTTCGTCCCGGCGAACAAAGTTTCGTCCCGGCGAACGAGGTTTCGTCCCGGCGAACAAAGTTTCGTCCCGGCGAACGAGGTTTCGTCCCGGCGAACAAAGTTTCGTCCCGGCGAACGAGGTTTCGTCCCGGCGAAAAAAATTTCGTCCCGGCGAACAAAGTTTCGTCCCGGCGAACAAAGTTTCGTCTTGGCGAACAAAGTTTCGTCCCGGCGAACAAAGTTTCGTCCCGGCGAACAAAGTTTCGTCCCGGCGAACAAAGTTTCGTCCCGGCGAACAAAGTTTCGTCCCGGCGAACAAAGTTTCGTCCCGGCGAACAAAGTTTCGTCCCGGCGAACAAAGTTTCGTCCCGGCGAACAAAGTTTCGTCCCGGCGAACAAAGTTTCGTCCCGGCGAACAAAGTTTCGTCCCGGCGAACAAAGTTTCGTCCCAGCGAAAAAAGTTTCGTCCCGGCGAACAAAGTTTCGCCCCGGCGAACAAAGTTTCGTCCCGGCGAACAAAGTTTCGCCCCGGCGAACAAAGTTTCGCCCCGGCGAACAAAGTTTCGCCCCGGCGAACAAAGTTTCGCACCGGCAAACAAAGTTTCGTCCCGGCGAACAAAGTTTCGTCCCGGCGAACAAAGTTTCGTCCCGGTGAACAAAGTTTCGTCCCGGCGAACAAAGTTTCGCCCCGGCGAACAAAGTTTCGCCCCGGCGAACAAAGTTTCGCCCCGGCGAACAAAGTTTCGTCCCGTCGAACAAAGTTTCGCCCCGGCGAACAAAGTTTCGCCCCGGCGAACAAAGTTTTGCCCCGGCGAAAAAAGTTTCGCCCCGGCGAACAAAGTTTCGTCCCGGCGAACAAAGTTTCGCCCCGGCGAACAAAGTTTCGTCCCGGCGAACAAAGTTTCGTCCCGGCGAACAAAGTTTCGTCCCGGCGAACAAAGTTTCGTCCCGGCGAACAAAGTTTCGTCCCGGCGAACAAAGTTTCGTCCCGGCGAACAAAGTTTCGTCCCGGCGAACAAAGTTTCGTCCCGGCGAACAAAGTTTCGTCCCGGCGAACAAAGTTTCGTCCCGGCGAACAAAGTTTCGTCCCGGCGAACAAAGTTTCGTCCCGGCGAACAAAGTTTCGTCCCGGCGAAAAAAGTTACGTCCCGGCGAAAAAAGTTTCGTCCCAGCGAACAAAGTTTCGTCCCAGCGAACAAGGATTCGTCCCGGCGAACAAAGTTTCGTCCCGGCGAACAAAGTTTCGTGCCGGCGAACAAAGTTTCGTCCCGGCGAACAAAGTTTCGTCCCGGCGAACAAAGTTTCGTCCCGGCGAACAAAGTTTCGTCCCGGCGAACAAAGTTTCGTCCCGGCGAACAAAGTTTCGTCCCGGCGAACAAAGTTTCGTCCCGGCGAACAAAGTTTCGTCCCGGCGAACAAAGTTTCGTCCCGGCGAACAAAGTTTTGTCCCGGCGAAAGAGGTTTCGTCCCGGCGAACGAGGATTCGTCCCGGCGAACGAGGTTTCGTCCCGGCGAACGAGGTTTCGTCCCGGCAAACGAGGTTTCGTCCCGGCGAACGAGGTTTCGTCCCGGCGAACTAGGTTTCGTCCCGGCGAACGAGGTTTCGTCCAGGCGAACGAGGTTTCGTCCCGGCGAACGAGGTTTCGTCCCGGCGAACGAAGTTTCGTCCCGGCGAACGAGGTTTCGTCCCGGCGAACGAGGTTTCGTCCCGGCGAACGAGGTTTCGTCCCGGCGAACAAAGTTTCGTCCCGGCGAACGAGGTTTCGTCCCGGCGAACAAAGTTTCGTCCCGGCGAACAAAGTTTCGTCCCGGCGAACAAAGTTTCGTCCCGGCGAACAAAGTTTCGTCCCGGCGAACAAAGTTTCGTCCCGGCGAAAAAAGTTTCGTCCCGGCGAACAAAGTTTCGTCCCGGCGAACGAGGTTTTGTCCCGGCGAACAAAGTTTCGTCCCGGCGAACAAAGTTTCGTCCCGGCGAACAAAGTTTCGTCCCGGCGAACAAAGTTTCGTCCCGGCGAACAAAGTTTCGCCCCGGCGAACAAAGTTTCGCCCCGGCGAACAAAGTTTCGCCCCGGCGAACAAAGTTTCGCCCCGGCGAACAAAGTTTCGTCCCGGAGAACAAAGTTTCGTCCCGGCGAACAAAGTTTCTTCCCGGCGAAAAAAGTTTCGTCCCGGCGAACAAAGTTTCGTCCCGGCGAACAAAGTTTTTTCCCGGCGAACAAAGTTTCGTCCCGGAGAACAAAGTTTCGTCCCAGCGAACAAAGTTTCGTCCCGGCGAACAAAGTTTCGTCCCGGCGAACAAAGTTTCGTCCCGGCGAACAAAGTTTCGCACCGGAGAACAAAGTTTCGTCCCGGCGAACAAAGTTTCGCCCCGTCGAACAAAGTTTCACCCCGGCGAACAAAGTTTCGCCCCGGCGAACAAAGTTTCGCCCCGGCGAACAAAGTTTCGTCCCGGCGAACAAAGTTTCGTCCCGGCGAACAAAGTTTCGTCCCGGCGAAAAAAGTTTCGTCCCGGCGAACAAAGTTTCGTCCCGGCGAACAAAGTTTCGTCCCGGCGAACAAAGTTTCGTACCGGCGAACAAAGTTTCGTCCCGGCGAACAAAGTTTCGTCCCGGCGAACAAAGTTTCGTCCCGGCGAACAAAGTTTCGTCCCGGCGAACAAAGTTTCGTCCAGGCGAACAAAGTTTCGTCCCGGCGAACAAAGTTTCGTTCCGGCGAACAAAGTTTCGTCCCGGCGAACAAAGTTTCGTCCCGGCGAACAAAGTTTCGTCCCGGCGAAAAAAGTTTCGTCCCGGCGAACAAAGTTTCGTCCCGGCGAACAAAGTTTCGTCCCGGCGAACAAAGTTTCGTCCCGGCGAACAAAGTTTCGTCCCGGCGAACAAAGTTTCGTCGCGGCGAACAAAGTTTCGTCATGACGAACAAAGTTTCGCCCCGGCGAACAAAGTTTCGTCCCGGCGAACAAAGTTTCGTCCCGGCGAAAAAGTTTCGTCCCGGCGAACAAAGTTTCGTCCCGGCGAACAAAGTTTCGTCCCGGCGAACAAAGTTTCGTCCCGGCGAACAAAGTTTCGTCCCGGCGAACAAAGTTTCGTCCCGGCGAACAAAGTTTCGTCCCGGCGAACAAAGTTTCGTCCCGGCGAACAAAGTTTCGTCCCGGCGAACAAAGTTTCGTCCCGGCGAACAAAGTTTCGTCCCGGCGAACAAAGTTTCGTCCCGGCGAACAAAGTTTCGTCCCGGCGAACAAAGTTTCGTCCCGGCGAACAAAGTTTCGTCCCGGCGAACAAAGTTTCGTCCCGGCGAACAAAGTTTCGTCCCGGCGAACAAAGTTTCGTCCCGGCGAACAAAGTTTCGTCCCGGCGAACAAAGTTTCGTCCCGGCGAACAAAGTTTCGTCCCGGCGAACAAAGTTTCGTCCCGGCGAACAAAGTTTCGTCCCGGTGAACAAAGTTTTGTCCCGGCGAAAGAGGTTTCGTCCCGGCGAACGAGGATTCGTCCCGGCGAACGAGGTTTCGTCCCGGCGAACGAGGTTTCGTCCCGGCGAACGAGGTTTCGTCCCGGCGAACTAGGTTTCGTACCGGCGAACGAGGTTTCGTCCCGGCGAACGAGGTTTCGTCCCGGCGAACGAGGTTTCGTCCCGGCGAACGAAGTTTCGTCCCGGCTAACGAGGTTTCGTCCCGGCGAACGAGGTTTCGTCCCGGCGAACGAGGTTTCGTCCCGGCGAACAAAGTTTCGTCCCGGCGAACAAAGTTTCGTCCCGGCGAACAAAGTTTCGTCCCGGCGAACGAGGTTTCGTCCCGGCGAACAAAGTTTCGTCCCGGCGAACGAGGTTTCGTCCCGGCGAACAAAGTTTCGTCCCGGCGAACGAGGTTTCGTCCCGGCGAAAAAAATTTCGTCCCGGCGAACAAAGTTTCGTCCCGGCGAACAAAGTTTCGTCCTGGCGAACAAAGTTTCGTCCCGGCGAACAAAGTTTCGTCCCGGCGAACAATGTTTCGTCCCGGCGAACAAAGTTTCGTCCCGGCGAACAAAGTTTCGTCCCGGCGAACAAAGTTTCGTCCCGGCGAACAAAGTTTCGTCCCGGCGAACAAAGTTTCGTCCCGGCGAACAAAGTTTCGTCCCGGCGAACAAAGTTTCGTCCCGGCGAACAAAGTTTCGTCCCGGCGAACAAAGTTTCGTCCCGGCGAACAAAGTTTCGTCCCAGCGAAAAAAGTTTCGTCCCGGCGAACAAAGTTTCGCCCCGGCGAACAAAGTTTCGTCCCGGCGAACAAAGTTTCGCCCCGGCGAACAAAGTTTCGCCCCGGCGAACAAAGTTTCGCCCCGGCGAACAAAGTTTCGCACTGGCGAACAAAGTTTCGTCCCGGCGAACAAAGTTTCGTCCCGGCGAACAAAGTTTCGTCCCGGTGAACAAAGTTTCGTCCCGGCGAACAAAGTTTCGCCCCGGCGAACAAAGTTTCGCCCCGGCGAACAAAGTTTCGCCCCGGCGAACAAAGTTTCGTCCCGTCGAACAAAGTTTCGCCCCGGCGAACAAAGTTTCGCCCCGGCGAACAAAGTTTTGCCCCGGCGAAAAAAGTTTCGCCCCGGCGAACAAAGTTTCGTCCCGGCGAACAAAGTTTCGCCCCGGCGAACAAAGTTTCGTCCCGGCGAACAAAGTTTCGTCCCGGCTAACAAAGTTTCGTCCCGGCGAACAAAGTTTCGTCCCGGCGAACAAAGTTTCGTCCCGGCGAACAAAGTTTCGTCCCGGCGAACAAAGTTTCGTCCCGGCGAACAAAGTTTCGTCCCGGCGAACAAAGTTTCGTCCCGGCGAACAAAGTTTCGTCCCGGCGAACAAAGTTTCGTCCCGGCGAACAAAGTTTCGTCCCGGCGAACAAAGTTTCGTCCCGGCGAAAAAAGTTACGTCCCGGCGAAAAAAGTTTCGTCCCAGCGAACAAAGTTTCGTCCCGGCGAACAAGGATTCGTCCCGGCGAACAAAGTTTCGTCCCGGCGAACAAAGTTTCGTGCCGGCGAACAAAGTTTCGTCCCGTCGAACAAAGTTTCGTCCCGGCGAACAAAGTTTCGTCCCGGCGAACAAAGTTTCGTCCCGGCGAACAAAGTTTGGTCCCGGCGAAAAAAGTTTCGTCCCGGCGAACAAAGTTTCGTCCCGGCGAACAAAGTTTCGTCCCGGCGAACAAAGTTTCGTCCCGGCGAACAAAGTTTCGTCCCGGCGAACAAAGTTTCGTCCCGGCGAACAAAGTTTCGTCCCGGCGAACAAAGTTTCGTCCCGGCGAACAAAGTTTCGTCCCGGCGAAAAAGTTTCGTCCCGGCGAACAAAGTTTCGCCCCGGGGAACAAAGTTTCGCCCCGGCGAACAAAGTTTCGCCCCGGCGAACAAAGTTTCGCCCCGGCGAACAAAGTTTCGCCCCGGCGAACAAAGTTTCGCCCCGGCGAACAAAGTTTCGCCCCGGCGAACAAAGTTTCGCCCCGGCGAACAAAGTTTCGTCCCGGCGAACAAATTTTCGCCCCGGCGAACAAAGTTTCGTCCCGGCGAACAAAGTTTCGCCCCGGCGAACAAAGTTTCGTCCCGGCGAACAAAGTTTCGTCCCGGCGAAAAAAGTTTCATCCCGGCGAACAAAGTTTCGGCCCGGCGAACAAAGTTTCGTCCCGGCGAACAAAGTTTCGTCCCGGCGAAAAATGTTTCGTCCCGGCGAACAAAGTTTCGTCCCGGCGAACAAAGCTTCGTCCCGGCGAACAAAGTTTCGTCCCGGCGAACAAAGTTTCGTCCCGGCGAACAAAGTTTCGTCCCGGCGAACAAAGTTTCGTCCCGGCGAACAAAGTTTCGTCCCGGCGAACAAAGTTTCGTCCCGGCGAAAAAAGTTTCGTCCCGGCGAACAAAGTTTCGTCCCGGCGAACAAAGTTTCGTCCCGGCGAACAAAGTTTCGTCCCGGCGAACAAAGTTTCGTCCCGGCGAACAAAGTTTCGTCCCGGCGAACAAAGTTTCGCCCCGGCGAACAAAGTTTCGTCCCGGCGAAAAAAGTTTCGTCCCGGCGAACAATGTTTCGTCCCGGCGAACAAAGTTTCGTCCCGGCGAACAAAGTTTCGTCCCGGCGAACAATTTTTCGTCCCGGCGAACAAAGTTTCGTCCCGGCGAACAAAGTTTCGTCCCGGCGAACAAAGTTTCGTCCCGGCGAACAAAGTTTCGTCCCGGCGAACAAAGTTTCGTCCCGGCGAACAAAGTTTCGTCCCGGCGAACAAAGTTTCGTCCCGGCGAACAAAGTTTCGTCCCGGCGAACAAAGTTTTGTCCCGGCGAACAAAGTTTCGTCCCGGCGAACAAAGTTTCTTCCCGGCGAACAAAGTTTCGTCCCGGCGAACAAAGTTTCGTCCCGGCGAACAAAGTTTCGTCCCGGCGAACAAAGTTTCGTCCCGGCGAACAAAGTTTCGTCCCGGCGAACAAAGTTTCGCCCCGGCGAACAACGTTTCGTCCCGGCGAACAAAGTTTCGTCCCGGCGAACAAAGTTTCGTCCGGGCGAACAAAGTTTCGTCCCGGCGAACAAAGTTTCGTCCCGACGAACAAAGTTTCGTCCCGGCGAACAAAGTTTTGCCCCGGCGAACAAAGTTTCGCCCCGGCGAACAAAGTTTCGTCCCGGAGAACAAAGTTTCGTCCCGGCGAACAAAGTTTCGTCCCGGCGAAGAAAGTTTCGTCCCGGCGAACAAAGTTTCGTCCCGGCGAACAGGGTTTTTTCCCGGCGAACAAAGTTTCGTCCCGGAGAACAAAGTTTCGTCCCAGCGAACAAAGTTTCGTCCCGGCGAACAAAGTTTCGTCCCGGCGAACAAAGTTTCGTCTCGGCGAACAAAGTTTCGTCCCGGCGAACAAAGTTTCGTCCCGGCGAACAAAGTTTCGTCCCGGCGAACAAATTTTCGTCCCGGCGAACAAAGATTCGTCCCGGCGAACAAAGTTTCGTCCCGGCGAACAAAGTTTCGTCCCGGCGAACAAAGTTTCGTCCCGGCGAACAAAGTTTCGTCCCGGCGAACAAAGTTTCGGCCCGGCGACAAAGTTTCGTCCCGGCGAACAAAGTTTCGTCCCGGCGAACAAAGTTTCGTCCCGGCGAACAAAGTTTCGCCCCGGCGAACAAAGTTTCGTCCCGGCGAACAAAGTTTCGTCCCGGCGAACAAAGTTTCGTCCCGGCGAACAAAGTTTCGTCCCGGCGAACAAAGTTTCGTCCCGGCGAACAAAGTTTCGTCCCGGCGAACAAAGTTTCGCCCCGGCGAACAAAGTCTCACCCCGGCGAACAAAGTTTCGCCCCGGCGAACAAAGTTTCGCCCCGGCGAACAAAGTTTCGTCCCGGCGAACAAAGTTTCGTCCCGGCGAACAAAGTTTCGTCCCGGCGAAAAAAGTTTCGTCCCGGCGAACAAAGTTTCGTCCCGGCGAACAAAGTTTCGTCCCGGCGAACAAAGTTTCGCCCCGGCGAACAAAGTTTCGCCCTGGCGAACAAAGTTTTGCCCCGGCGTAAAAAGTTTCGCCCGGCGAACAAAATTTCGTCCCGGCGAACAAAAATTCGCCCCGGCGAACAAAGTCTCGTCCCGGCGAACAAAGTTTCGTCCCGGCGAACGAGGTTTCGTCCCGGCGAACAAAGTTTCGTCCCGGCGAACGAGGTTTCATCCCGGCGAACAAAGTTTCGTCCCGGCGAACGAGGTTTCGTCCCGGCGAACAAAGTTTCGTCCCGGCGAACAAAGTTTCGTCCCGGCGAACAAAGTTTCGTCCCGGCGAACAAAGTTTCGTCCCGGCGAACAAAGTTTCGTCCCGGCGAAAAAGGTTTCGTCCCGACGAACAAAGTTTCGTCCCGGCGAACAAAGTTTCGTCCCGGCGAACAAAGTTTCGTCCCGGCGAACAAAGTTTCGTCCCGGCGAACAAAGTTTCGTCCCGGCGAACAAAGTTTCGTCCCGGCGAAAAAAGTTTCGTCCCGGCGAACAAATTTTCGTCCCGGCGAACAAAGTTTCGTCCCGGCGAACAAAGTTTCGTCCCGGCGAAAAAAGTTTCGTCCCGGCGAACAAAGTTTCGCCCCGGCGAACAAAGTTTCGTCCCGGCGAACAAAGTTTCGCCCCGGCGAACAAGGTTTCGCCCCGGCGAACAAAGTTTCGCCCCGGCGAACAAAGTTTCGCACCGGCGAACAAAGTTTCGTCCGGCGAACAAAGTTTCGTCCCGGCGAACAAAGTTTCGTCCCGGTGAACAAAGTTTCGTCCCGGCGAACAAAGTTTCGCCCCGGCGAACAAAGTTTCGCCCCGGCGAACAAAGTTTCGCCCCGGCGAACAAAGTTTCGTCCCGGCGAACAAAGTTTCGCCCCGGCGAAAAAAGTTTCGCCCCGGCGAACAAAGTTTTGCCCCGGCGAAAAAAGTTTCGCCCCGGCGAACAAAGTTTCGTCCCGGCGAACAAAGTTTCGCCCCGGCGAACAAAGTTTCGTCCCGGCGAACAAAGTTTCGTCCCGGCGAACAAAGTTTCGTCCCGGCGAACAAAGTTTCGTCCCGGCGAACAAAGTTTCGTCCCGGCGAACAAAGTTTTGTCCCGGCGATCAAAGTTTCGTCCCGGCGAACAAAGTTTCGTCCCGGCGAACAAAGTTTCGTCCCGGCGAACAAAGTTTCGTCCCGGCGAACAAAGTTTCGTCCCGGCGAACAAAGTTTCGTCCCGGCGAACAATGTTTCGTCCCGGCGAACAAAGTTTCGTCCCGACGATAAAGTTTCGTCCCAGCGAACAAAGTTTCGTCCCGGCGAACAAAGTTTCGTCCCGGCGAACAAAGTTTCGTCCCGGCGAACAAAGTTTCGTCCCGGCGAACAAAGTTTCGTCCCGGCGAACAAAGTTTCGTCCCGGCGAACAAAGTTTCGTCCCGGCGAACAAAGTTTCGTCCCGGCGAACAAAGTTTCGTCCCGGCGACAAAGTTTCGTCCCGGCGAACAAAGTTTCGTCCCGGCGAACAAAGTTTCGTCCCGGCGAACAAAGTTTTGTCCCGGCGAACAAAGTTTCGTCCCGGCGAACAAAGTTTCGTCCCGGCGAACAAAGTTTCGTCCCGGCGAACAAAGTTTCGTCCCGGCGAACAAAGTTTCGTCCCGGCGAACAAAGCTTCGTCCCGGCGAACAAAGTTTCGTCCCGGCGAACAAAGCTTCGTCCCGGCGAACAAAGTTTCGTCCCGGCGAACAAAGTTTCGTCCCGGCGAATAAACTTTCGTCCCGGCGAAAAAACTTTCGTCCCGGCGAACAAAGTTTCGTCCCGGCGAACAAAGTTTCGTCCCGGCGAACAAAGTTTCGTCCCGGCGAACAAAGTTTCGTCCCGGCGAACAAAGTTTTGTCCCGGCGAACAAAGTTTCGTCCCGGCGAACAAAGTTTCGTCCCGGCGAACAAAGTTTCGTCCCGGCGAACAAAGTTCCGTCCCGGCGAACAAAGTTTCGTCCCGGCGAACAAAGTTTCGTCCCGGCGAACAAAGTTTCGTCCCGGCGAACAAAGTTTCGTCCCGGCGAACAAAGTTTCGTCCCGGCGAACAAAGTTTCGTCCCGGCGAACAAAGTTTCGTCCCGGCGAACAAAGTTTCGTCCCAGCGAACAAAGTTTCGTCCCGGCGAACAAAGTTTCGTCCCGGCGAACAAAGTTTCGTCCCGGCGAACAAAGTTTCGTCCCAGCGAAAAAAGTTTCGTCCCGGCGAACAAAGTTTCGCCCCGGCGAACAAAGTTTCGTCCCGGCGAACAAAGTTTCGCCCCGGCGAACAAAGTTTCGCCCCGGCGAACAAAGTTTCGCCCCGGCGAACAAAGTTATCGCACCGGCGAACAAAGTTTCGTCCCGGCGAACAAAGTTTCGTCCCGGCGAACAAAGTTTCGTCCCGGTGAACAAAGTTTCGTCCCGGCGAACAAAGTTTCGCCCCGGCGAACAAAGTTTCGCCCCGGCGAACAAAGTTTCGCCCCGGCGAACAAAGTTTCGTCCCGTCGAACAAAGTTTCGCCCCGGCGAACAAAGTTTCGCCCCGGCGAACAAAGTTTTGCCCCGGCGAAAAAAGTTTCGCCCCGGCGAACAAAGTTTCGTCCCGGCGAACAAAGTTTCGCCCCGGCGAACAAAGTTTCGTCCCGGCGAACTAAGTTTCGTCCCGGCTAACAAAGTTTCGTCCCGGCGAACAAAGTTTCGTCCCGGCGAACAAAGTTTCGTCCCGGCGAACAAAGTTTCGTCCCGGCGAACAATGTTTCGTCCCGGCGAACAAAGTTTCGTCCCGGCGAACAAAGTTTCGTCCCGGCGAACAAAGTTTCGTCCCGGCGAACAAAGTTTCGTCCCGGCGAACAAAGTTTCGTCCCGGCGAACAAAGTTTCGTCCCGGCGAAAAAAGTTACGTCCCGGCGAAAAAAGTTTCGTCCCAGCGAACAAAGTTTCGTCCCGGCGAACAAGGATTCGTCCCGGCGAACAAAGTTTCGTCCCGGCGAACAAAGTTTCGTGCCGGCGAACAAAGTTTCGTCCCGTCGAACAAAGTTTCGTCCCGGCGAACAAAGTTTCGTCCCGGCGAACAAAGTTTCGTCCCGGCGAACAAAGTTTCGTCCCGGCGAAAAAGTTTCGTCCCGGCGAACAAAGTTTCGCCCCGGGGAACAAAGTTTCGCCCCGGCGAACAAAGTTTCGCCCCGGCGAACAAAGTTTCGCCCCGGCGAACAAAGTTTCGCCCCGGCGAACAAAGTTTCGCCCCGGCGAACAAAGTTTCGCCCCGGCGAACAAAGTTTCGCCCCGGCGAACAAAGTTTCGTCCCGGCGAACAAATTTTCGCCCCGGCGAACAAAGTTTCGTCCCGGCGAACAAAGTTTCGCCCCGGCGAACAAAGTTTCGTCCCGGCGAACAAAGTTTCGTCCCGGCGAAAAAAGTTTCATCCCGGCGAACAAAGTTTCGGCCCGGCGAACAAAGTTTCGTCCCGGCGAACAAAGTTTCGTCCCGGCGAAAAATGTTTCGTCCCGGCGAACAAAGTTTCGTCCCGGCGAACAAAGCTTCGTCCCGGCGAACAAAGTTTCGTCCCGGCGAACAAAGTTTCGTCCCGGCGAACAAAGTTTCGTCCCGGCGAAAAAAGTTTCGTCCCGGCGAACAAAGTTTCGTCCCGGCGAACAAAGTTTCGTCCCGGCGAACAAAGTTTCGTCCCGGCGAACAAAGTTTCGTCCCGGCGAACAAAGTTTCGTCCCGGCGAACAAAGTTTCGCCCCGGCGAACAAAGTTTCGTCCCGGCGAACAAAGTTTCGTCCCGGCGAACAAAGTTTCGTCCCGGCGAACAAAGTTTCGTCCCGGCAAACAATGTTTCGTCCCGGCGAACAAAGTTTTCGTCCCGGCGAACAAAGTTTTGTCCCGGTGAACAAAGTTTCGTCCCGGCGAACAAAGTTTCGTCCCGGCGAACAAAGTTTTGTCCCGGCGAACAAAGATTCGTCCCGGCGAACAAAGTTTCTTCCCGGCGAACAAAGTTTCGTCCCGGCGAACAAAGTTTCGTCCCGGCGAACAAAGTTTCGTCCCGGCGAACAAAGTTTCGTCCCGGCGAACAAAGTTTCGTCCCGGCGAACAAAGTTTCGCCCCGGCGAACAAACGTTTCGTCCCGGCGAACAAAGTTTCGTCCCGGCGAACAAAGTTTCGTCCGGGCGAACAAAGTTTCGTCCCGGCGAACAAAGTTTCGTCCCGACGAACAAAGTTTCGTCCCGGCGAACAAAGTTTTGCCCCGGCGAACAAAGTTTCGCCCCGGCGAACAAAGTTTCGTCCGGAGAACAAAGTTTCGTCCCGGCGAACAAAGTTTCGTCCCGGCGAAGAAAGTTTCGTCCCGGCGAACAAAGTTTCGTCCCGGCGAACAAGGTTTTTTCCCGGCGAACAAAGTTTCGTCCCGGAGAACAAAGTTTCGTCCCAGCGAACAAAGTTTTGTCCCGGCGAACAAAGTTTCGTCCGGCGAACAAAGTTTCGTCTCGGCGAACAAAGTTTCGTCCCGGCGAACAAAGTTTCGTCCCGGCGAACAAAGTTTCGTCCCGGCGAACAAATTTTCGTCCCTTGCGAACAAAGATTCGTCCCGGCGAACAAAGTTTCGTCCCGGCGAACAAAGTTTCGTCCCGGGGAACAATGTTTCGTCCCGGCGAACAAAGTTTCGTCCCGGCGAACAAAGTTTCGGCCCGGCGACAAAGTTTCGTCCCGGCGAACAAAGTTTCGTCCCCGGCGAACAAAGTTTCGTCCCGGCGAACAAAGTTTCGCCCCGGCGAACAAAGTTTCGTCCCGGCGAACAAAGTTTCGTCCCGGCGAACAAAGTTTCGTCCCGGCGAACAAAGTTTCGTCCCGGCGAACAAAGTTTCGTCCCGGCGAACAAAGTTTCGTCCCGGCGAACAAAGTTTCGCCCCGGCGAACAAAGTCTCACCCCGGCGAACAAAGTTTCGCCGCGGCGAACAAAGTTTCGCCCCGGCGAACAAAGTTTCGTCCGGCGAACAAAGTTTCGTCCCGGCGAACAAAGTTTCGTCCCGGCGAAAAAAGTTTCGTCCCGGCGAACAAAGTTTCGTCCCGGCGAACAAAGTTTCGTCCCGGCGAACAAAGTTTCGCCCCGGCGAACAAAGTTTCGCCCTGGCGAACAAAGTTTTGCCCCGGCGTAAAACGTTTCGCCCGGCGAACAAAGTTTCGTCCCGGCGAACAAAAATTCGCCCCGGCGAACAAAGTCTCGTCCCGGCGAACAAAGTTTCGTCCCGGCGAACGAGGTTTCGTCCCGGCGAACAAAGTTTCGTCCCGGCGAACGAGGTTTCGTCCCGGCGAACAAAGTTTCGTCCCGGCGAACGAGGTTTCGTCCCGGCGAACAAAGTTTCGTCCCGGCGAACAAAGTTTCGTCCCGGCGAACAAAGTTTCGTCCCGGCGAACAAAGTTTCGTCCCGGCGAACAAAGTTTCGTCCCGGCGAACAAAGTTTCGTCCCGACGAACAAAGTTTCGTCCCGGCGAACAAAGTTTCGTCCCGGCGAACAAAGTTTCGTCCCGGCGAACAAAGTTTCGTCCCGGCGAACAAAGTTTCGTCCCGGCGAACAAAGTTTCGTCCCGGCGAAAAAAGTTTCGTCCCGGCGAACAAATTTTCGTCCCGGCGAACAAAGTTTCGTCCCGGCGAACAAAGTTTCGTCCCGGCGAAAAAAGTTTCGTCCCGGCGAACAAAGTTTCGCCCCGGCGAACAAAGTTTCGTCCCGGCGAACAAAGTTTCGCCCCGGCGAACAAGGTTTCGCCCCGGCGAACAAAGTTTCGCCCCGGCGAACAAAGTTTCGCACCGGCGAACAAAGTTTCGTCCGGCGAACAAAGTTTCGTCCCGGCGAACAAGTTTCGTCCCGGTGAACAAAGTTTCGTCCCGGCGAACAAAGTTTCGCCCCGGCGAACAAAGTTTCGCCCCGGCGAACAAAGTTTCGCCCCGGCGAACAAAGTTTCGTCCCGGCGAACAAAGTTTCGCCCCGGCGAAAAAAGCTTCGCCCCGGCGAACAAAGTTTTGCCCCGGCGAAAAAAGTTTCGCCCCGGCGAACAAAGTTTCGTCCCGGCGAACAAAGTTTCGCCCCGGCGAACAAAGTTTCGTCCCGGCGAACAAAGTTTCGTCCCGGCGAACAAAGTTTCGTCCCGGCGAACAAAGTTTCGTCCCGGCGAACAAAGTTTCGTCCCGGCGAACAAAGTTTCGTCCCGGCGAACAAATTTTCGTCCCGGCGAACAAAGTTTCGTCCCGGCGAACAAAGTTTCGTCCCGGCGAACAAAGTTTCGTCCCGGCGAACAAAGTTTCGTCCCGGCGAACAAAGTTTCGTCCCGGCGAACAAAGTTTCGTCCCGGCGAACAAAGTTTCGTCCCGGCGAACAAAGTTTCGTCCCGGCGAACAAAGTTTCGTCCCGGCGAACAAAGTTTCGTCCCGGCGAACAAAGTTTCGTCCCGGCGAACAAAGTTTCGTCCCGGCGAACAAAGTTTCGTCCCGGCGAACAAAGTTTCGTCCCGGCGAACAAAGTTTCGTCCCGGCGAACAAAGTTTCGCCCCGGCGAACAAAGTTTAGCCCTGGCGAACAAAGTTTTGCCCCGGCGTAAAACGTTTCGCCCGGCGAACAAAGTTTCGTCCCGGCGAACAAAAATTCGCCCCGGCGAACAAAGTCTCGTCCCGGCGAACAAAGTTTCGTCCCGGCGAACGAGGTTTCGTCCCGGCGAACAAAGTTTCGTCCCGGCGAACGAGGTTTCGTCCCGGCGAACAAAGTTTCGTCCCGGCGAACGAGGTTTCGTCCCGGCGAACAAAGTTTCGTCCCGGCGAACAAAGTTTCGTCCCGGCGAACAAAGTTTCG
The DNA here is from genome assembly GCA_038098605.1 of Gryllus longicercus. Taxonomy (NCBI): domain Eukaryota; kingdom Metazoa; phylum Arthropoda; class Insecta; order Orthoptera; family Gryllidae; genus Gryllus; species Gryllus longicercus. The sequence continues at coordinate 5,652 of JAZDUA010000103.1, read as the reverse complement.
TCCCGGCGAACAAAGTTTCGTCCCGGCGAACAAAGTTTCGTCCCGGCGAACAAGGTTTCGTCCCGACGAACAAAGTTTCGTCCCGGCGAACAAAGTTTCGTCCCGGCGAACAAAGTTTCGTCCCGGCGAACAAAGTTTCGTCCCGGCGAACAAAGTTTCGTCCCGGCGAACAAAGTTTCGTCCCGGCGAAAAAAGTTTCGTCCCGGCGAACAAATTTTCGTCCCGGCGAACAAAGTTTCGTCCCGGCGAACAAAGTTTCGTCCCGGCGAAAAAAGTTTCGTCCCGGCGAACAAAGTTTCGCCCCGGCGAACAAAGTTTCGTCCCGGCGAACAAAGTTTCGCCCCGGCGAACAAGGTTTCGCCCCGGCGAACAAAGTTTCGCCCCGGCGAACAAAGTTTCGCACCGGCGAACAAAGTTTCGTCCGGCGAACAAAGTTTCGTCCCGGCGAACAAAGTTTCGTCCCGGTGAACAAAGTTTTGTCCCCGGCGAACAAAGTTTCGCCCCGGCGAACAAAGTTTCGCCCCGGCGAACAAAGTTTCGCCCCGGCGAACAAAGTTTCGTCCCGGCGAACAAAGTTTCGCCCCGGCGAAAAAAGCTTCGCCCCGGCGAACAAAGTTTTGCCCCGGCGAAAAAAGTTTCGCCCCGGCGAACAAAGTTTCGTCCCGGCGAACAAAGTTTCGCCCCGGCGAACAAAGTTTCGTCCCGGCGAACAAAGTTTCGTCCCGGCGAACAAAGTTTCGTCCCGGCGAACAAAGTTTCGTCCCGGCGAACAAAGTTTCGTCCCGGCGAACAAAGTTTCGTCCCGGCGAACAAATTTTCGTCCCGGCGAACAAAGTTTCGTCCCGGCGAACAAAGTTTCGTCCCGGCGAACAAAGTTTCGTCCCGGCGAACAAGGTTTCGTCCCGACGAACAAAGTTTCGTCCCGGCGAACAAAGTTTCGTCCCGGCGAACAAAGTTTCGTCCCGGCGAACAAAGTTTCGTCCCGGCGAACAAAGTTTCGTCCCGGCGAACAAAGTTTCGTCCCGGCGAACAAAGTTTCGTCCCGGCGAACAAAGTTTCGTCCCGGCGAACAAGGTTTCGTCCCGACGAACAAAGTTTCGTCCCGGCGAACAAAGTTTCGTCCCGGCGAACAAAGTTTCGTCCCGGCGAACAAAGTTTCGTCCCGGCGAACAAAGTTTCGTCCCGGCGAACAAAGTTTCGTCCCGGCGAAAAAAGTTTCGTCCCCGGCGAACAAATTTTCGTCCCGGCGAACAAAGTTTCGTCCCGGCGAACAAAGTTTCGTCCCGGCGAAAAAAGTTTCGTCCCGGCGAACAAAGTTTCGCCCCGGCGAACAAAGTTTCGTCCCGGCGAACAAAGTTTCGCCCCGGCGAACAAGGTTTCGCCCCGGCGAACAAAGTTTCGCCCCGGCGAACAAAGTTTCGCACCGGCGAACAAAGTTTCGTCCGGCGAACAAAGTTTCGTCCGGCGAACAAAGTTTCGTCCCGGTGAACAAAGTTTCGTCCCGGCGAACAAAGTTTCGCCCCGGCGAACAAAGTTTCGCCCCGGCGAACAAAGTTTCGCCCCGGCGAACAAAGTTTCGTCCCGGCGAACAAAGTTTCGCCCCGGCGAAAAAAGCTTCGCCCCGGCGAACAAAGTTTTGCCCCGGCGAAAAAAGTTTCGCCCCGGCGAACAAAGTTTCGTCCCGGCGAACAAAGTTTCGCCCCGGCGAACAAAGTTTTCGTCCGGCGAACAAAGTTTCGTCCCGGCGAACAAAGTTTCGTCCCGGCGAACAAAGTTTCGTCCCGGCGAACAAAGTTTCGTCCCGGCGAACAAAGTTTCGTCCCGGCGAACAAATTTTCGTCCCGGCGAACAAAGTTTCGTCCCGGCGAACAAAGTTTCGTCCCGGCGAACAAAGTTTCGTCCCGGCGAACAAAGTTTCGTCCCGGCGAACAAAGTTTCGTCCCGGCGAACAAAGTTTCGTCCCGGCGAACAAAGTTTCGTCCCGGCGAACAAAGTTTCGTCCCGGCGAACAAAGTTTCGTCCCGGCGAACAAAGTTTCGTCCCGGCGAACAAAGTTTCGTCCCGGCGAACAAAGTTTCGTCCCGGCGAACAAAGTTTCGTCCCGGCGAACAAAGTTTCGTCCCGGCGAACAAAGTTTCGTCCCGGCGAACAAAGTTTCGTCCCGGCGAACAAAGTTTCGCCCCGGCGAACAAAGTTTCGCCCTGGCGAACAAAGTTTTGCCCCTGCGTAAAACGTTTCGCCCGGCGAACAAAGTTTCGTCCCGGCGAACAAAAATTCGCCCCGGCGAACAAAGTCTCGTCCCGGCGAACAAAGTTTCGTCCCGGCGAACGAGGTTTCGTCCCGGCGAACAAAGTTTCGTCCCGGCGAACGAGGTTTCGTCCCGGCGAACAAAGTTTCGTCCCGGGCGAACGAGGTTTCGTCCCGGCGAACAAAGTTTCGTCCCGGCGAACAAAGTTTCGTCCCGGCGAACAAAGTTTCGTCCCGGCGAACAAAGTTTCGTCCCGGCGAACAAAGTTTCGTCCCGGCGAACAAGGTTTCGTCCCGACGAACAAAGTTTCGTCCCGGCGAACAAAGTTTCGTCCGGCGAACAAAGTTTCGTCCCGGCGAACAAAGTTTCGTCCCGGCGAACAAAGTTTCGTCCCGGCGAACAAAGTTTCGTCCCGGCGAAAAAAGTTTCGTCCCGGCGAACAAATTTTTCGTCCCGGCGAACAAAGTTTCGTCCCGGCGAACAAAAGTTTCGTCCCGGCGAAAAAAGTTTCGTCCCGGCGAACAAAGTTTCGCCCCGGCGAACAAAGTTTCGTCCCGGCGAACAAAGTTTCGCCCCGGCGAACAAGGTTTCGCCCCGGCGAACAAAGTTTCGCCCCGGCGAACAAAGTTTCGCACCGGCGAACAAAGTTTCGTCCGGCGAACAAAGTTTCGTCCCGGCGAACAAAGTTTCGTCCCGGGTGAACAAAGTTTCGTCCCGGCGAACAAAGTTTCGCCCCGGCGAACAAAGTTTCGCCCCGGCGAACAAAGTTTCGCCCCGGCGAACAAAGTTTCGTCCCGGCGAACAAAGTTTCGCCCCGGCGAAAAAAGCTTCGCCCCGGCGAACAAAGTTTTGCCCCGGCGAAAAAAGTTTCGCCCCGGCGAACAAAGTTTCGTCCCGGCGAACAAAGTTTCGCCCCGGCGAACAAAGTTTCGTCCCGGCGAACAAAGTTTCGTCCCGGCGAACAAAGTTTCGTCCCGGCGAACAAAGTTTCGTCCCGGCGAACAAAGTTTCGTCCCGGCGAACAAAGTTTCGTCCCGGCGAACAAATTTTCGTCCCGGCGAACAAAGTTTCGTCCCGGCGAACAAAGTTTCGTCCCGGCGAACAAAGTTTCGTCCCGGCGAACAAAGTTTCGTCCCCGGCGAACAAAGTTTCGTCCCGGCGAACAAAGTTTCGTCCCGGCGAACAAAGTTTCGTCCCGGCGAACAAAGTTTCGTCCCGGCGAACAAAGTTTCGTCCCGGCGAACAAAGTTTCGTCCCGGCGAACAAAGTTTCGTCCCGGCGAACAAAGTTTCGTCCCGGCGAACAAAGTTTCGTCCCGGCGAACAAAGTTTCGTCCCGGCGAACAAAGTTTCGTCCCGGCGAACAAAGTTTCGTCCCGGCGAACAAAGTTTCGTCCCGGCGAACAAGGTTTCGTCCCGGCGAACGAGGTTTCGTCCCGGCGAACAAAGTTTCGTCCCGGCGAACAAAGTTTCGTCCCGGCGAGCAAAGTTTCGTCCCGGCGAACAAAGTTTCGTCCCGGCGAACAAAGTTTCGTCCCGGCGAACAAGGGTTTCGTCCCGGCGAACAAAGGTTTCGTCCCGGCGAACAAAGTTTCGTCCCGGCGAACAAAGTTTCGTCCCGGCGAACAAAGTTTCGTCCCGGCGAACAAAGTTTCGTCCCGGCGAACAAAGTATCGTCCCGGCGAACAAAGTTTTGTCCCGGCGAACAAAGTTTCGTCCCGGCGAACAAAGTTTCGTCCCGGCGAACAAATTTTCGTCCCGGCGAACAAAGTTTCGTCCCGGCGAACAAAGTTTCGTCCGGCGAATAAATTTTCGTCCCGGCGAACAAAGTTTCGTCCCGGCGAACAAAGTTTCGTCCCGGCGAACAAAGTTTCGTCCCGGCGAACAAAGTTTCGTCCCGGCGAACAATGTTTCGTCCCGGCGAAAAAAATTTCGTCCCGGCGAACAAAGTTTCGTCCCGGCGAACAAAGTTTCGTCCCGGCGAACAAAGTTTCGTCCCGGCGAAAAAAGTTTCGTCCCGGCGAACAATGTTTCGTCCCGGCGATCAAAGTTTCGGTCCCGGCGAACAAAGTTTCGTCCCGGCGAACAAAGTTTCGTCCCGGCGAACAAAGTTTCGTCCCGGCGAACAAAGTTTCGTCCCGGCGAACAAAGATTCGTCCCGGCGAACAATGTTTCGTCCCGGCGAACAAAGTTTCGTCCCGGCGAACAAAGTTTCGTCCCGGCGAACAAAGTTTCGTCCCGGCGAACAAAGTTTCGTCCCGGCGAACAAAGTTTCGTCCCGGCGAACAAAGTTTCGTCCCGGCGAACAAAGTTTCGTCCCGGCGAACAAAGTTTCGTCCCGGCGAACAAAGTTTCGTCCCGGCGAACAAAGCTTCGTCCCGGCGAACAAAGTTTCGTCCCGGCGAACAAGCTTCCCGCGAACAAAGCTTCGTCCCGGCGAACAAAGTTTCGTCCCGGCGAACAAAGTTTCGTCCCGGCGAACAAAGTTTCGTCCCCGGCGAACAAAGTTTCGTCCCCGGCGAACAAAGTTTCGTCCCGGCGAACAAAGTTTCGTCCCGGCGAACAAAGTTTCGTCCCGGCGAACAAAAGCTTCGTCCCGGCGAACAAAGTTTCCCCCGGCGAACAAAGCTTCGTCCCGGCGAACAAAGTTTCGTCCCGGCGAACAAAGTTTCGTCCCGGCGAACAAAGTTTCGTCCGGCGAACAAAGTTTCGTCCCGGCGAACAAAGTTTCGTCCCGGCGAACAAAGTTTCGTCCCGGCGAACAAAGTTTCGTTCCCCGGCGAAGTTTCGTCCCAGCGAACAAAGTTTCGTCCCGGCGAACAAAGTTTCGTCCCGGCGAACAAAGTTTCGTCCCGGCGAACAAAGTTTCGTCCCGGCGAACAAAGTTTCGTCCCGGCGAACTAAGTTTCGTCCCGGCGAACAAAGTTTCGTCCCGGCGAACAAAGTTTCGTCCCGGCGAACAAAGTTTCGTCCCGGCGAACAAAGTTTCTTCCCGGCGAACAAAGTTTCGTCCCGGCGAACAAAGTTTCGTCCCGGCGAAAAAAGTTTCGTCCCGGCGAACAAAGTTTCGTCCCGGCGAACAAAGTTTCGTCCCGGCGAACAAAGTTTCGTCCCGGCGAACAAAGTTTCGTCCCGGCGAACAAAGTTTCGTCCCGGCGAACAAAGTTTCGTCCCGGCGAACAAAGTTTCGTCCCGGCGAACAAAGTTTCGTCCCGGCGAACAAAGTTTCGTCCCGGCGAACAAAGTTTCGTCCCGGCGAACAAAGTTTCGTCCCGGCGAACAAAGTTTCGTCCCGGCGAACAAAGTTTCGTCCCGGCGAACAAAGTTTCGTCCCGGCGAACAAAGTTTCGTCCCGGCGAACAAAGTTTCGTCCCGGCGAACAAAGCTTCGTCCCGGCGAACAAAA